>JAOVVB010000026.1:3614148-3633978 GCA_028570985.1 Heterobranchus longifilis | reverse complement strand
AATGGATTGGCACCCTGCCTTCATGTCCAAATAGGCTCCAGGACCTCCAGGCCCTGCAACCCTGAAAACAGGACAAGTGGTATAGAAAAGGAATGAATAAATGAATGTTTATACTGTAGCTGTTGTAATGTAAGTGACAACAGGATATTATACAAAAAAGATTAATAAAAAGCCTGACTACTACGTAAAAATTTGAAAAAGCAATGTCATGGTATAAAAAGAATAAAACACTTCAAAGTGTGATGTTATTGCCAAAGAAAAAGCCTTTAGTTGTTCATTTTCCTGTTAAATGTACTCTCTGTTGTATTTTATTACTTACATCATTAAAAATATACAAAAAACAAAAGTTAAACTATTCAAGATAAGTGTGTGCTTTGGCATCATGAACATCGCCAGGGAAATTGTGGTTGAGAGTAGAAACGGTGTAAACTTGTAATAGGAGGATTGTACTCGCAAATCCCACTGGAATTTTTACAAACAGATTCATGATTTATAAAGAATACAACTCTTCTGTGGAATGAATCCAGACCTTAATTTGGATCACAGACTCTTCTATATATTTCTCACAGTCGTAAGGTTCACACCAGTTGTACAGTTTTCACTTCCTCGGTTCTCAGGAGCGGATGTGTGTATGTGTGCGCGTACGCGTCTGTCCGCTCGTTACATAATAATCCTGTTACAAGCTGCAATACAGGAGGAAACGGACGACTGCAAGCGGACAAGAGGAACACAATGCGAGTGGTGTTGTCCCGGACTGGTGTTGACTTAAAGATCTCGGTACATAAACCGGAGGTTGCTGCTAATGAGACATCTGGCACTCACACCCTGGAGGCCTCTGATAACACTTCCAGTGAATACCGTTCTACCATTGTGTCTATATAAAGCTCCGGTATTAAGATCTACATGCCAAGATCAATATACAGGGATCCACACGTCTGAAAATTCTCAGGGATGTAGATTAGATAGGCGCATGAGGAGTATTTGGGAAAACAAACCGTTTGACAGGAACAAGTCTAGAAATGGGTGAAAAACTGAAAACTTCTGAGATCCGCATATCTTTGTCATATTGTTATCAGTACTCTAGATAGATGAGTTATCACAGGCAGTCGTACTCAGTTCACAGTCCTTATCTCTAAGTAAAGGAAGTCATCCATTATCTGAATAAAAAACTAAAAAAAAACTAAAACTAGGACAATACGGAGATACAGTGTAAGATATTTCTCTCTCTCTCTCTCTCTCTCTCTCTCTCTTTAACTTCTCACCTTTCAGTTAACACATTATACAAATTGCCTTCATGACACAAACATGAAAACCCACATGGCCCTCGGTAAAACTGCAAGCAGGTGCTGTTTCTATCCATCAGTGCTTCTGCACGTTTCCATGTTTACACAACCTTATACGTTCCATCTCTCCTTCTCTCCTAGACTCACACTTTCACACTGTTTCGGGTTCGTTTTCCGCTGAGCTAATGCCATAATCCGCACATACTTCCTGTTCAACGAGCGAACGTCCAGCTCTAGTGTATATTTAAGATACGTCACCATGGAAACCAGAAGGATTTACTTGTGGCACATGAGGTTGAACTTAAGGCACTTTCACACTATAAGAGTCAAAGGTGATGCATGAGTATTAAACGACTAGACAGCTCGGACGATATGTGTTCCTGGCCTGGTTTTTGTGATCTGTGTTTTATCTTCAATCTCCTGTATTTTGTTTAAAATATGACACATGCCATGTAAATAGAGCTTCAACGTGTGACACGTGACGAAGAGAAAACAAACTCTGAGAAAGACCTTGAAGCTGTCATTTACAGCGTATCTTTCTTCCTTCTTTGCCCGTCAAGTGTTATTCACTCGCTTAGTCTAATAACAATACGGGTGTACAAAATGTACACTTTGCACAATTGTACCTGCACGTACACGCAGCGTCCTAAATCCTAGCATGCATGACCATGAAAATATTCAGACACACCTCCAAAGAAGCCTCACCTCCTACACACTGTGCACGTGCATTCAGAAACACACGCGCACTGCTGTCATGGCTATAAAGCCAAATTCACTTTTGTTACTTGCATGGAGAAATTCTGGAGAAGATATTCAACAGGGCTTGTCTTCTCATGGTCAAATGATTCAATGAATGTTCACAAAAACATGATTTCAGTGACTTCACCTGTGGAATGGCTGTTTTGAGTATTTCAGACACATTAGTCTGTTGAATGGCGGCATGGTGGTTAGCACTGTTGTCTTGCACTCCCAGGATCCGTGTTCGGTTCTCACCTCGAGGTCTGCGTGCATGGAGTTTACATGTTTTTCCCGTGTTTGTTGGGTTTTCTTTGAGCATTCCACTTTCCTCCCACAGCACAGAGACATACAGATTAGGCTAATTGGCATTCCCAAATTGCCCATAGTGTGGACTACAGAGACTTCTATAGATGGATGGTGAATGGTGTAAAAAATAAAAACAAACCAGAGAGGTCAGATACCATAGGATCCATGAGCTGACAGGATGGCTTTGGGAACTCAATCGGCATCTCAGAATGCACGACATGTCAACAGAGGAGATTTTAGAGTCAGTTGGGGCCCTGGGCAAATAATTGCCGGATGCCTCTCCAAAATGCATTCATCACCATTATCTTGTAAATAATAAATAATTTTGTCAGCCCTTGAGGATCCCCTGCAAGCCTGGGGCCCCAAGAAGTGTCTCTGCCTGTCAAAAGGCGGCAAGTTCCACGCATATCAGTGACCTAAACTGGTCTCTTAAAGAGTAAAGAGTGTTTCAAGTCCACAATTGAACTTTAGCCCTTCACGCCAATTTATGGATTTTTATTAAGTCTGATGTGCTTCGTTTTCCAAAAATAACCAACTGCATAAAAATAAATAAAACCAAATCAATCGATATGGCTGAGAACTGTGGCAGTTCCCATGCTCTCTTTTCCCTTCCTAGCACTGCCAAGGCTGAAGAGAGGACACTTAACACAAAAAGTTCTTGTGATTATCACCCTCACATGCTTTTACTTGCACGTCACTCTGTACATTCTGAGTTAAGTGTGTAATGGGACCAAAATATTATACTAGTCGAAAAAGAGAGAAAGAGAATGAGAGACAAAGATCATTTCAGGTTCATGTGAATGATAATGAAGATTGTATTGGCCAATGCTGGCACTCTGAGCCACAAAAAGAGATCATAGTGCTCTGGCCTTGGTTACAGAGAGTAGAACACACACACACACACACACACACACACACACACACAGGGCATAAAACACTCTGCGCTGCACGGCACTCGAAAATCCGTCTGACGTAACAGCGTTCTCCTCTGCTCTTCCCAGAAATACGTCTGTGTTTAAGCTGTAAATACAACAAGCTTGATTATTAATGAAAACACAACAATCCTCACGACTCCTTTATTCTCTGGAAGAGCTTTATCTTTATCCTGGTCAGGGTTGGGGTGGATCCTAGCAACGTGAGACGTGAGGCGGAAATACATAACCCTTTCTCAGTACGCCAGAGCCATGATCAGACTGTCTGAAACCCTGGCCTCCCAGGAACTCCTTTAATGCCACAAGCATGTGAAAATGGCTTGGAGTGAGGTCAGGACTGTATGTTGGGATGTGGCAATGACTCCCAGCCGAGTTCCTGTGATGTTCAAGTGGTGTTGGTGAAAGATTGTGTGTATGGTTTCTATAGATAGATGAAAAACGTATCCATGGATTTTCAAGGATTACGCATTCCATTCAATTTCATCACTGTTGAAGTCTTCTATAAATGTCAGTCGGTTTTATCCCTTTATTTACCAAAAGTCCCGGTTTGACTTGAACACCCCATGAGCTAACAAAAATGCCTTAAACATGATCCTAAGCATTATATAGGCTGCATACCTGTGTATTCATATACTGAATATCATTTTCATAAACATTCTATTAACTCTATCTTACTCTCTGTGCAACCTGTTGGCAAATGAAATCTCCTTATATGGTATTTTCTACTGTACTAAGTAGATATTTGAATGTGCTGACTGGCCATTAGCGAAACTCCTTCATGCTTGCTTCATCCGGATCGATCGCAGGCAATCAGCCAAAAGCAATGTATCGCCTTTCTGACCTAAGAGGCGGGTAAGCCTTTGCGGCTCAGAAATCCAGTATCAGCACCTCTGTGTTCCTGAGGTTCTTCGAACAGATTGGACACATGTGGCTTCTAAAAACCTGATACGCTTCCTACAGCAATCTCGACCAACATTCAAAGGTTCACGGGTTCAATGTACCTGATAAGCACGTGATTTGTAGGACGAGGTGGTGGTGCTGCTTGAGTCACTCCACAAACCTAGCAGCGGGAAGTACGGAAGCTAAATGTTGTCGCAGTCAATTTTCAATCAATAACATCGTAATATTTAATCCTGATCACAATTTGTGTTCTGGATCAGATTACCTCCTGAAATATTATGAGCTCATTAAACTTTTGTGATTTATTACGAAGATGAAATTACTCAACAGCCAAAAAAACTGACTTGTGAATTGACTTACACTTAAATGTAAAGCAGCTTTACAGCAATCCAGATGTTGTTTTAAATTCCTAGCATTCAAGTCAGAGGTGAGGCAGAAACCTTAAGAGGAACTCGTCCTCTTCTGCGAAACAGCTGACATTGAGAACACGAGTTTTGGGACAGCAGGAGATACAAATCAAAAGAGCCTGTAGTGCTTTTACTAAATTAAACTGCTTGTGTCCTTGTGTGCACAGAGATTATTTACTGGCACTGGATTTAACTGTATACACTATGTCCTTGAATAAAGGGGCGGTTTTATTGAAGCATTGAAGTAATGGCACAAAACGAATGTGTAATCAAATGACAACGGTTCAGCTTGGTCAACATTTGTATTCAGTACGGATGGATTTGAACAAAAAGGTCTAGGAGGCATAGACTGGTACCTCACAGGACTAGACAGAGCCAGAGAGCGGCTGGTGCATGGAGATGGGGCGCACGCTGAACATACTGTAATTACCATCCATTATAATGACAGTGCAATTAAAATGCGGCAGTGCCTCTGTTTTTTAAACTGTTGTGTCTCTGTGATTCAATTCATTAAACCAGGTACAGCAAAGCTCAACTGCAAGTCTTAGTGTGTGTCATAGAGGGTAATGTTATATAAGTAGCCATGAAATGCACTTACTTAACAAAAAAGAAAGAAGAAAGAAAGTAGGGTGGTGGGTATGAGTGCTATATTTTTATCCCTTTACCCGACATAATTTTTTTTCTCCCCGCCAACACAGACACAGCCTGATGCTTCAGCGTGGCTGGAGACGGTAACCATAGCAACAGCTATTCTGCTTATTGCTTCGGTTAATTTGATAAAGATGAGCTGCGAAGGATGAGCCAGTGACTCTATAGCATATATATATGCTGGAAGCGACTGAGAGTGAATCAGTGTCTGGAATCCAGTATGTACAGATGTACGTACTGTATAAGTACACTATGCTTGCAAATAAATCTGATCTAGTAGACAAGAATTTCAAATGACTAAGCCTGAATTTCCTCATAGGAAGCACAGGGTTCTTATCAAATGAGCAGGAAACAGAAGCCAGGAGTCTTTCCTTTTTCATGTTTGTTCATCCTTTCCTTTACTGTTCTACACGAGTGACGATGGAAATGCATGGCTGTCTTTTTAAGGGACTGGGTTACTTGATGTAATGTAATGTAATGTATTTTAAACCATGACAACCAAGGCAGTTCCAAAGATGCAGAAAAGTCAAACCAAGTCTAACCATTTCTTTATATAGTCCCCTGCTATACTAATGAACTTATCTCTGCATTTCACTAGTTCTTGGATGACATAAAAATAGACATCAATCAAAATGTTCTCAATATTGCTTCACATCTGAAGCCCTGGCCTCCCAGGAACACATTTAATGGCCCAAACACGTGGAAATAGCTTGCAGCGAGGTCAGGACTGTACAGGGGATGTGTTCTTGTAATGTCCATGTGGTGATGGTGAATGATTGTGTGTACAGTTCCCATAGACAGATGTGCCTCTTTCCAAGTTGGTTACAAGAATCAGTGGGCTCCGAGTCACCTCGGCCCGGGATCGTCGTTCACGGACGTACAGCCTTCTTTAAAATGGTTACACCATTCAAATGTTTTGCTGCGGCTATGAGTCTTTTCACTGTACTGTCCTTGAAGCCTTCTGTAAATGTTAATCGGTTTTAAAATTGTATCACAAGTCCCAGTTTCACTTGAATCCCCTCGTATATTGTCGGCTTACCTTACTAGGTCATCAATATTAAAGTGGAATGCAGGAATGCAAAAGACAAAGACATAATTGCATGAAGCGAGGAATAATGGTGTGTGTTGTGACTGGGTAGCTAGGCGCATAATCCCTGTTAACTGTACGCATGGCAGAACAAATGACACTAGGTCATGCCGAACTAACAATCACATCACACGTCCTGCTCCTGTTATTCCTCTATGCCAGAACGGGAAAGAAATGAGAGCGTCACAGGCATGGTGAAAACAAGAAAGCAGGACAGGGCAACAATGTGAAGGCTCTTATCTGACCCACTTTCCTGAGTTATCACGGAGAAGTGCAAGAGAGGTAGGCGAACGCAGGGAAAGTCACTGGCAGAGCGATATGTCCCTGAACAGCTGATCAGGTCACAGATGGAAATGCTCAGTTCTTCTTTGATTAATGACTGATAGGTGATATAGGTGTACAGTACATGGAGAACTGTGCTGCACGAGCATATGCTGGCACCAAATGCTTGTCAATTAGTCTTGTAAGGGATAATAATAATGCACGATCATCCTATTTGTCTAAAACGAATAGGAAGTTCTGCAGAGAGCTGCAAAACTGATGAGGAGCTTGAGAAGGACACACTCTCCATATCCATAAAACTCATGCAAATACGATTCAGTGCTAATACTCGATAATTATTTGTTGCAAGTAGATCACACGCATGTTTTTGGAAGGTGGGAGGAAATTTCCCCGGCCTCATTTACATCTAATGAATAAGCAAGGAATATCCAAACCTCTGGACTAAAGCCAAACATTTCAGCTGATGAGTCGGCGAAAAAAAAAAAATGGGTCAGCCATGACTACAGATAATCTTGTTGAAGCATCATTATCAGAGGCACTTTAAAGTGCAAAAAAATAAAAAATCCCGTCCCGATTCTTAATCACACCTCGTTGTTCTGCCACCTCACAGCCATCTGCCACTTTAATAAACACACAGTGATAACTCATTAGGCTCCAAGTCCTAGTGAGCCTTAGCAGGCGCTACTGCGACGTGCTCAGGGGACGTTGTTACAAACATGTTATTCGTGGACGTGTAACCGCTGGGAATGTGCAGGCGTGTTAGGAAAGTGTACGTGAGCTCGGTTGCATTCCCGTACGGTATAACACCAGGTGCCGGGGTAATGATAATGCTTAGATTTTGCAATGAGTAAAATGTCCAGCCTGACTTGTTAAAGAATAGATGTAGAGTGATTAAAAGAAATAAATAAGTGAATATGTGTTTGAAAGAGAAGCAAAAGGAAATGCCAAAAAATGTACTGGAACAACATGACACATGGAGCATGAGTCAGTTCTGTGTCTGATTCAGAGAAAGGAATCATCGCTCTAAAATCTGAGAAAGTGTACCATGTTTTAACTGGCACTCGACCACCAAAACCTTTTACCCATTTCCTTAGTACACATTGTACGAGCAGTTGAGTGTGTGTACATCTGCACGTTAATCCAGCCCCTTATCTACCTCTTATCAGTACACCTCCTATCACTATTACTTTATGTTTGTGACATGGGGTCATGGATTTGTGAAGACAAAGTCAGACGTGTACCATAAGCATAGAGCAGTATAGAGAGTATACTGATAGACACATGATGCATGTCGACGTGTGTAGCCAGCTCTCACCTATTATACCACAAGCCAGGGTTAGAGGAATTCTATCATATACAGTACTGTGAAAATGTCTCGAGCCAGCACTTGTTTCTTCATATTTTGCGTCCAAAGAGCCAGACTTTCTTGTATTATTAATGTAGTCTTGAGGAATAGTTCTTCAGGCTTCCTGATAGACTCTCATTTTCAGTCCAGTCCCTGTACCTGACCCGTTTCAGAGGAATGTTTTTGTATGTTAAGCCACACAATGGAACCATGTATCATTCAGGCATTAAAAAAGGATCTAACTTAAGGCATGAACCAGTGAGGAACAGGTGCAGATGGTGACAGATGATCAGGATGGTGATTAGTATACTGGTGATGCTGAGTGCTGAATGGTCGGAACAGACGAGAGGGGAAATGAGGTTGCTGCTGAAGTTGAGTATTGAGAGTCTTGCAAAAGAAGCTAGAAAACCACCACACCACACCACACCACACCACAAGAAGCTTTTTAGGATTTTATGTTGGATATGGAAGATTGTGCCACACTGTTGTTTCTAAGATTCTAAAATCTCATTGGTCAGATTGCAAGGCAAGGCACGGGTCACATTAATATCATTCATCACCCAACATTATTTTTTCTAATAGTAACTTTGTTGACTTGCATGGTAGACCCTCCACATAATCTAGAGCCAAAATATGAATTAAATATATAAAAGTAAAAATATACATGAAGCCCATCTTTGATAATATTCTTATACGTATACTACAGTTATGTTAGCTTTCTGTCTTAAACAACACACACACACACTGACCATTGAATAATCTACAATTGGTAGCTCTAAGAAATAATATAAATGCAAATAATCCATTCTAATACGTTCCAGCCAACCAAAAATACACAAAAAAATGAACGCATGATGAAAGCAATGTTGGTATCGTGGGTTGTCTCTTTCGAAACAGCTTTAGGTGACTGAAAGAAAAAATAACGAAAAAACATGTTTCGTTTGACCTTCCACTGATGCAAACAAGTTTTGAACGACTTCTAGACGTACGCACAACTTAGCCGGCGTTCGGTTCTGTGCGATTGTTTGTATGCCGAAAATGCTTCTTAATGCCGATGCAAATTTCTTTCAAAATTTCATTTCTTAAGGTAAAAATTCATACGCCGAGGTATAACAAAACCTACTTGCACTTAGACTTGGTGTAAGATCATGTTTTTTTTCACCCAGCACCTGTAACTCCTAACTTTCTTAACTAAACCAGAACAGTGTGTTTAACCTGGGGTCATGAGACAACACCTCTGTCCACATTAATCTCTGTAATAATACCCACTCTTCTGGGAGGGCTTTGCACTAGATTTGGAAAGTGGGTGTGTGAATGATCCCTTTCAGCTACAGTAGCACAGTGTTATTGTGAGTGTTCATGTCAGTTCATCCCAAAGGTGTTCGCTGAGGCAAAGCACGTCTTTAGGGGGTTGGTTAGTGCGCAGGGGCGCCGTCAGGTTCCTGTTAAGGGAAATCTGACAACTTTGTGTCGACAGTTCATGGAAGAGCCACATATGGGTCTGATTTGGCCATTTAGTGTGTTTTCATTAAAAACAACAATCACTCATCCTTTCTACAACCACGTTGATGGTACTGGTGGTAGGCTATACGGCTGCTGGTTTTAGCTTATGATGTAAACACAGGCAACGGAAGTGGCTGTCATGTTCTGATTTCCTGTTACAAAAGGAAATACATCAACGTACATAGCATTGCATCATGTTTAGTGTAGAAACACATATAGAGGTGATTGAGAAAGATCTAAGAGAAAAATATAAGAGAAAGATCTAAGCTGATATTAGAATGATTTCAAACATACAAAAAAGTTCATGTTTTAATTTGAGTCGTTAGTTTTATTCAGCTTTTTTTTTTTTTTTTTTAAATGAACAAGATGTGTGAAATACACCGCCACGGAACGCAGCACGGAAACCGGTTTCATCCGCCGTGGCCCCGCCCCCCTGCAGCCTGTACTTTTCCGCAGGCGGGGCTAAACACCCTGACGTCACTGTCGGCGTGGCTTCCGTTATAAGCGTGCTTCGGTTGTGTGCAACTGAAAGCTCTCGCGCCCTCACGTCTAACGTAAGGTTCGTGCTTCGCGTGGATACCAGTCGACCCAAACCCGACCCGATTCGGACCCGTGCAGATCCGTTCGCCGTTTAGCCGCTGCTTGCTAGACAACTTCGAGTTGAACCCAAATATGTCTACCATCGTCTGCTGGCAAACGGATCAGGTAAGTCCGAGCGCGTGTGTATTGTAACGTTACGTGGAAGAATTTGATAACGGGCGCAGGGTGGCGTTGACATCTGATTAAATTTTTTTTTTAAATTATAATATTAAATATATACAAAAAAAGAACGAGGTATGTTTGTTAAATATACTCAAAGCGTTGAAAGAAAATCCCCATTAATAATCTGGCGCGCGCGTGGTTTTGGGGTGGTCACGTGGCTTCCTCTGAGTTTGGTTTATTTGCATGTTGACAAGGCAACAGTCAAAGAAGGATTTATCAAATCTTTTTTGTTTAAAAAAAAATAACCTTAAACGATTTTAATGTCGGATAAAATTGACTGATTAAAAAAAAAAAGTTACAAGTCCAGGTGCCAATATATTATAACGTTAAATAAAATGATTTATGCTTTCTTCTAGAAACCTGTCTAGTATAATAATAATAATAATAATAATAATCTTGGCTAATATTTCTTGAGTGAGCCATAACCATGCTGAATCTGCGTCCAACATATGGGGAGTCATATTTCTGCTGATTGATGTGTGTTCTATCCAATAGCATCGCGCTTAATTGATCCGATCTGGCCAATCAGCATTCAGGAGGGGGTTGCTAAGAGGTTGCTATGCTGTCTCTAATGGGATTTTACCCCTACTTGGCTAATCAGGATGTGAGTGCTGTATAGGCTGACGCATTCGTATATTTTTTATTTATTTAGACTGTAAAATATATATTGTGTATAAAATAATTCAGGTTTTCAATAAGATTGATGCCTGATTATGTATCAGAATTGGGTTTAACATCACTGGTCTTCAATGCGCATGCGTGTAACGTGCGACCAGACAAAGGCTGAATACTGCATACTGCACCAGTGTGTAGTATACTACACTAGTGTGTCGTATAGTGTGTCGTATAGTGTGTCGTATAGTGTGTGTGTGTGTGTGTGTGTATTTGTCCTTGGTTTACTACATTTGTGTGACCTCTTGGTCATGTTCACTTGTGGCCCAGGCAGGGTTGTGGAGAACATTATTTCCTGTTTTACAAAATCAGGTACAATCCTATTAAGACACATTTTGACCTCTACTGATGTCTACGGAAGCACACATCATTGCAATGAAAGCATTAATTAGTGTACTATGTACTAGATCTAGCCTCTTGCTAGACAAGATTTGTTTGAAAGTTACCAGCTGTATTCCTAGCTACATGCACTTTCCAGATGTGGCAGCAGTAGGCGCTGTTTCCATCCGAGCTTTACAGTTCTTGTGTCTAATAAGATGCCGTGTATCACAGAAACCGATGGTTTAATAATAATATGATGGAGAAATGTTGCTTTTGAGGTTACGTGAGGTTGTGTGAAAACACATTGCAGTGTACGATGGTCCTTACACGTTCATTACTTTTATCAGGTAAAGTACACGGTTACAAGCTGAACTTGTTCAGGTTTCATTGTGGAAAGCGGCACATGGGACAGAGCTTTGTTGCACTTGTATTTGACCCAGATTCAGTGTGCATCAAGTATCTTTTACATGTTTGCTTTCAATGGCCATGTAAGGCAGTACAAGGGTGGGGGTGGTGGGAGGGGTGGTGGGTGGTATGGGGACCAGTACTTTAGTTTAAGTCACTAGTTATTAACTTTAAACAATGTTCCTGAAATGTCATGAAGATAAATTTTTGTTGTAAAAGTAAAACAACCACTTACTAGCAGGTTTATTTATTACTTGGAGGTTGAATTTTAAAATTATTGCCTATTTAGCGCATATATGAGTGGTGTCCGAGTTAAACCAGGATGTCCCGGTTTAACTCTAACCTCCCTTACGGTGTATTAAAAGTGTATATAATGTAAAGCTGTTCTTGGATAAGGATATTTTTAATAGGAGTAACATTTTGTGTGAGGCTTATATCTGACAATAATTATTTAAGGGGAAATAGACTTCCTTTCCCATGTATTAACAGCTGGTTAAATGAAAATACAAGAGAATTTGGAAATGACTCTGGAGGAAGTAAAACTGCAATTACTCCGGAGAAAGTGCTTCAGAAGCTAATGACTAGTTTATTCGGTATTACTACGCTTGTTCTGATGTGTTGTTATAGAAACAGCCAGTTTTAATGAACTTGTCCGGTTGGTGTGCGACATAATTGAAACCTGGTGCCGAGCTAATGAAAAGACGTCAGAGGAAAATTGCTGATGTAATGAACCGTTCTCTAAGAAGATTTTTTTTTTTGACAGGAGTTTTTATTATTAAACATTACTATAAGTGGATTATAGCATAAAAGTATACTTTTTTTTATGTAAGGGTTGATCTGGTATAAGAAAAATAAAGCACATCACAGTGCAGTGGAATGTGAAGGAAAATTCTTGGCCACATGTAAATATCTACTACAAATTATGTAATTTAATGCAAATTGTCATAATAAAGTTTTTACAAAAAAAATATTAAAAAGGAATAAACAGTAATTAATACAATTTGTGCAGTTTTATAAAGAAATTAGCTGCTTTTGTTTTTCTTCTGAACATCCTGCAGAACCGGCCACAATCCTTCCTGAAGTCTTTGTATGTCGCACCCGCTTCTTTTTTGGCATGCAACACCCAGCAGCTTAATTTTTTGTCTGAAAAATCGCCTTTAACATAATATCCTACTTTCTTTTATGGCCTACAAAATAAATATATATATAATATAAATTTTTTGGTACTGAGCTGATCATAAACGTGTATAACAAAGTTTGTACTAAACCACAGGGTGCCTACTAATATACATTTCCCCAATATCACAGCACCCTCTGTTGTCTTATTTCATTCTTTGTCCTGCAACAAGACACACTTTAAAATCTACTCAGGCCTTCACCTTCCCCCCTGGCAGCACTATAATAGAAGTAATGGAACATTTATAACTGCTAAAAAATGATTACTATAATACAGATATCGTGAATCTAGTCAAATTCTTTGTTATTCGACCACTTGTAATAGAATACACACGAAGCCATCAGCACAGCACTGTCCCCGCTAGCTGCGTGAAGAAGGCGCTTTTATTTGTTTTGGTCCCTTTTATATTTGTATATCGGATGGGGGGGGCAGCTTGAGAGAAGGTGATGGTGCAAATACAGCCTGATGATGCAGACTTTTTTTTTTTTCCTTCCCCTTTTTGAAAAACTCGATGTGTAACACTCAACACTGGATTTTAGGCATGGGAAAACTTTTTCTCTGGAAAGTCCACAGTATCGTTTTTATCCTGGTGTGTGTTTGTCTTATGAAGAAGGGGGAAAAAATAACAGAAAAAAGTCTTTTTTTTTTTTTTTCCCCCCCCTTCCAAACCTGTGGTTAGGCAGTTCTGTTTTTGAGTAAAATATGATTCACGTTGCCTGGGCTGTACATTCTGTACTCTCATGCCTTGGTTTTTATACTGTTGTGTAAGCCTGGCATGTTCTTAAAAGCCACATGCGGGTGTAGACACGCATTTGAGTTACGAGCATCCGGACTGATCTCATCTGTTCGGTCCCTGCAGATCAGACCCGATCTACCCAGAGTAAACTACAGACCTTTGGTGAAAACTGGGGACGGGGGCGGCTTTAAAAAAAAAAAAAATGTTTTTTTTATTTTGCAAGTGTTGGCTGGGGAGCCTCATGAGTAGCGTGAGGAAGGGTCTCATGGTAGCGATTAGCGTAATCACAAACTCCTCGCAGCCTTACACGAACAGCTTGAACGCGTTCTGCTCATCATTTCGCCGTTTTTCTCCACAGAGAGCTAGTCTTGGCTGAGCGAAATTCTTTACGAGGCAGCAGAACAAGTCTCTCTTTATTACAGAGGTCACAATGCAGAAGGATGCACAGTAATGCCTTGTCTTCTTTTCCAGAACTCATTTACTCGTACAACGTCCCCCCCCAAACTGTCTCTGTCCTACCGTAAAGGACGTCATGGTTGTCTGCACAGAAGGTGGCTTATTTATTTATTTATTTATTTTTTGCTGAGTCATGCCAGATTTCTTCCTGCAGTATAAGGTTTTAAAGTGTCACCCGGTGTGTTTAATAAAAATAATAATTTGTCTGAACGTCACATTGGCTTTCAGGGAACAGAACAGTATAGAAATCTGTTCCTTATAGATTCGTGAGACGTGTTTGAATCTTCTGCCTCGGATAGCTTTGCTGATTAGGCTCATTATGGGATTGGCTCGGAGCCCACTGCAGTCGTTCTTGTGAACATTCGGAGAGTTGAACTCCTGAAACTTGAAAATAGATGACTCGACGCCAACATGTGGAATAAAAAGGCGCTTCTGTCAAAAGTCATGGTTTGACTTGAACACATTTTGCATCAAGCGCCTTTCTCCAGATGTCTCCTTACAACGATGGGTGTTCATATTAAACGTTCCTTCATACAGCCGTGGATCGAGACGTGATCAGAAGCAGACAGCATTCTCCAATCCCCCCCCACACATGCCCTTTTGTTTACTGATTGCAAAATTTGTCTGTTATTTTTCTCTACCTGTGGAAGAAAAGGGAGGGCTTTGAATGAACGTGTCTGCAGGGTAAGTTAGTCACGCAGCCAAGCCCGATTATGACCGTGTTGGCTCAGTATTAGCTGCAGTAGTAGCTTAAGCCTGATTAGTATTTCGTGTTTGCACTCCTTTATCCACGTGACTGAAACACCCAAAGTGATGTTTTAGTTTTTTCTTTCTCAGTTTTGAGGGGGAAAAACTTGCTTTCAGGCGTCCAGGACAACCAAATGTCTGCGTCACACACACAAATCAGCAGCCTTGCACAAATCCTAAGCCTGCTGTTAAAAACGCAACAAAACGATCAGAGTACAAAACCGACCAGAACGAGTATGTACCCAATGTTGCATCAATCTAATAAATCTGCCCCGCTCTCATGTTCTGCGCCATTCTGGTTTTTTTTCTTCTTCTGTTTTCAGGTTACAATACACGACCAACCTAGTAAAGGCTTCATTCTATAGCCAACGGGATCCCGAGGACTTGATTACAGTCGCTCTAAGCCTGAGAGTTTGCGTTAACGCGGCTGCCCCGCCCTTCCATTCGCCCTGGTTCTCTGGCATCACCTCTGCCACCTGCTCAGACGTGAAGCAAAAAGACCTGAAGCACAACGGTTTCTCCAAAAATTCTCCAAGGAATTTCTGATTAGGTAACATGACTTGTCTGGAAACATTTCAAGCACATGTATTTACATTTTTTTCCCTGTGTGTGTGAATCATTACACTTAATAGCTTCTTCTTTGTTTCATCAAAGGCTTTAACTTTCAAAACCAGCAAAAATGATTCCCAACGGATACCTAATCTTCGAAGACGAGACGTTCCTGGACTCCACCGTCGCCAAGATGAACGCCCTGAGAAAGAGCGGACAGTTCTGTGACGTCAGACTGCAGGTGAAAAAAAAATATATATCAGTAAAAATTAAAAGCTTTTCCATTCCCAAGGGAATTATTAAAATGCAAACACTTATTAAATCATGTATTTGCAGATGCGTTTCCCGTCTGCGCGCACGTCATTTACAGCATGATTTAAATCCCTATGCAAAGCACAGATTTCCAAGGGTTTTTTCCTGAACGATGATGTAAAGCTGCTGTCAGAATTCTAATGCAAAGTCTGTTCAGTGGTTAAAATGGTCATGAGTCATGAGGTCATGATTGACACCAGTACAGTCTTGTTTGCATTCTCGCTGTCAGTCAGACACTATGGGTGGGGTGTTTTGGAAGAAATGACGAAACGGTTAAATGCGTTTAGTTGAAAAGTGCCCCTTGATTGTTAAAAATATGAAGGCGTTTGAGTCAAACAGTGATGAAATTTCTCATGAATGAAAGGCGCAAAATGATTGACATTTACAGGAGACTCTTAAAATACCGTAAAACGTTTGAATGGCGCGAACATTTTAAAGAAGGCCGTTCCGGTAAACATTCACCGAGTGGAACACCTGATCCTTGAACATCGAAGGATAACTTGGGGATGAGACACATCTCTCGGTGTGAACTATTCACACAATCATTCACCAACAATACTTGCACCCCCCCGTTAAAGGCTATTGTTTGGGCCATTAAAGGAGTTCCTGGGAGGCCAGAGTTTTAAACAGTCCGATAAAAACTTTCTGCCTTGATGGTATCCAAGCACTAGTTTTACTCTCATAACTGCGCAATCAAATCCCAGTTTGGCTCGAACGCCCCTTGTACGCACAGCTGTGTTTTAAGTTTAGTGTTGAAAATGAGCGAGTTCGGGGCATTACTCGAAAGTCATAAAAGCTGTGAGCACCACTACACTTCTTAGTAGCCATAAACTAATCACTAGAAGTTAAACATTACAAGTTTAATGACAAATTTCAAGCATTTTAAGATCTTTGCCAAAAAAAAAGGCTCTTATTTATTGCATAGGCACTTCTTGAGGTCATTTTTTTTTCTCTCCGAATAGCTCACTTGCTTACAGTTTATTTCAAGGTCATGAAGCAAAGCTTGTATTTCACACGGAGCGTGGAGACTCAGTACAGGGTTAAGCCGAGTCAATCCTGAAACACGACGCAATACAGGGACAAAAAGGAGGAGTGTCGTTTCAGTAGTGCAGATTCCGGGAACTACGGGTGGCTGTAACCTAAGCAGCACCCATTAAGTTGCTAATGAAGAGGAAAGACCTAGAAAGGACAGTCCTGGTTCCTGTGGAGAGAGAGAGAGACACCAAGATGATGGGAGAGAGAGATACTGTCTTGAGGCAATATTTATTCTAGGCTGATCATTTGTGCTGCTAAACCCCTCCCTCTTATAAAAATGGCCCAATCATCATATGAATCTGGAATGATTGACAGTAAAGCCTGATCTTAATCTCTCAACATGTGTACCTGGTGTAACTTTCTTTTTTGCTGTCGTTGCCTCCGGACCTCTCCAGGTGTGTGGTCATGAGTTGATGGCGCACCGTGCCGTGCTGGCGTGCTGCAGCCCGTACCTGTTTGAGATCTTCAACAGCGACCTGGAGCCTCACGGCGTCTCCCATGTCAAGTTTGAGGATCTGAACCCTGAGGCTGTGGAGATCCTGCTCAACTATGCCTACACTGCCCAGTAAGTGGGGGGGAGGTGTGTGTGTGTGTTGGGAGGGTATTTCTAATGGGTACCATCAGTTAACACTAGGCATTCTTCAAGTCTTGCTCACCGATTGTTCTGCTTCCTTTTCTTTTCTTTTTTTTTTTCTTCTTTAGACTGAAAGCGGATAAGGAGTTGGTTACTGAGGTCTACTCTGCAGCCAAACGGCTTAAGATGGAAAGAGTGAAGCAGGTAAAAAAAAAAAAAAAATGATTGTTTATTTAAAAAAAATTTGGCTGCTCTGTGTATAAACCATACAAAGATCTCCATGTCTCTCTGTTTTTCCCTTTTTTCCCCCCTCACAGATTTGTGGAGACTACCTGCTCTCTAAGATGGACTCCCAGAACTCCATTTCCTATCGTAACTTTGCCAGCAGCATGGGTGACGCTCGCCTACTTGCCAAGGTCGACTGCTACATCCAGGAACACCTTTTGGAGATCTCAGAGCAGGAGGATTTCCTCAAACTGCCTCGTCTGAAAGTGAGTCCGAGAATAAGTACAGAAACGACTAATTATTCTGAGAAGCACACGGTGTCCCAAAAAAAAAGTTGGCATCATTTGAAATATGAATATCTGAGTAACTCCATGTACTAGGCAAAGGAAATTAAATAGGCTTCATGTTGAAAAATAAAAGAATAATTTATCGATTTAAACGGATATAGATGTTATAACCGATTTCACAAATGTTCAGTATGCCACCGCCTGTGACACGACACTCGCATCAAGTCGATAGTCCAGCTCCTGCCGAACACGCCATAGCATATCTTAGCGTAACATTTATCTCCAGCGCCTCACTGATTCCCTGCTCGAGTTCCTCTAGGCTTTGTAGAAAGAGGCACGGATAAAAACCAGACCAGATTAAATAAATAAATAAATAAAATCACAAGGTGTCAAGAGAGGTGAACGTGGTGGCCACCTCAATCACGACTGATCCATCTCAGTCATCAAACTCGGAGATCATTTGAGTGAGAATTGGCCATGTTGTTGGACTACAAAAATTTTTGGGACACCCTGGATTTATGCATCTAGTACCACACCACAGACGTATGACGAAACGTTTTGTGTGCACTCACAGTTGGAGGTGGTGCTGGAGGATCATCTGTGCTTGCCCAGTAACGGGAAGCTGTACTCGAAGGTGATCAGCTGGGTGCAGCGCAGCCTGTGGGAGAACGGGGAGCCGCTGGAGAAGCTGATTGAGGAGGTCAGTACTGCGGTCCTTTTTGTGCTTTGCCTGCCCTTTTTTTTTTTTTTTTTCCTTCTTTTTTTTTTCTTCCCCCTTTACTCTTTCTTCATCCCAAACTTCTTCCAATCAGAGATTCAACTTTTATTGTAAAGCTCACGCTCATCCAACAGACTTGATGTTTATTTTTTTTTTTCTGTATTCCATTTTTATTTTTATTTTTCTTTGTTGTCCTTCTTTTGCCTCACCACCAACTCCACCCCCGTCCCTCTCCCTCCCCCTCAGGTGTTTTTTAAGAGTATATATTTTGCAATAGGTACAGTGCGGGGCTGTTACACACTCTGCAAAGGCGAGAGGTTAGTCCAGGTGAGCAGTAAAGCTCAAAGTGACTCGAGAGCCTTTTGCTGTCTCACAGATGTCTGTCTTTTTCTTTTCTAAGCAGGTGTGTGTGTGTGTCAGAGTGTGAGTGTGCGACATATACAGGCGTTAAAAAACTAACAGTTTTTCCTCCCCATTGATTTTTTTTCTCTTTAGGTTTAATAGAGAAATCAACTGCAGGACTCTCTCTGAGCTGAGCGAAGAAGCCACGGCTGGGGCCTCCAGGGTAATGAGTCAGGAAAAAGAGAAAGAAAAGTGACGGAGCCACAGCCAAAGGAGAGCTGAGCTCCCGTCTGTTTGACGCAACACACTTGCATTCGCACAAACGAGGTCTAAGGCTCGCCCCAAAAAAATATAAAAGTCCAGAAGCTACTGAAACCGAAACGTTCCATTTTAGAGGAAGCTTACTTTTTTTTTTTCTTAGGATTTCGGATTCAGAGTAACGGAGAGCGGAAGTTGTTCTCCTTGCATGTGTAGCAGTTTTTAACACTTTAACACAGGATTTCAGTTAAGTTTCCCATCCAGTGTTGAGCGCCGAGTGTGCTCGTTCATCAGAACATCACTCTGTCTTTTAATACCTCTACTGTTTCATTTGACTGTATTTCTCTTCCTGTTTGGCCATTTTTTTCTCTATTTATTCTTTTCCCTGTAACCTTCTTAAATGTTTAGCTTGAGAAGAACCAAGTCGTCAGTTTAACCAACCGTTTCTGTGGGGGAAAAAAAAAATGTTTGATCTCACTTCTCCAAGTTTAACTAACCAACCTCCTCAGTCGAGAAGAAGAGCGAGCGGTACTGTGGAGAAGAGCCGACGGCCTGGTGGCCACACAGTCCACCTTTTTCTCCTCTTTCTCTCTTCAACCTTAACTGAATTCCTGGGTTACAAAGCTACCAGCAGTGTGTGTGTCATACATATGTATGCGTGTGTATGTGTATGAGTCCTAAGGATAGAAAAAAAATAAAGCAGTGCAGAGACCTCTGGAGCACCGAAGAAGAGCAGCTTTCAAAAACAACCCCATCAACAGAAGCCAGACTTTAAAATGGATTTCTCAGCATTCCGCAGCCAACTTTTTTTTTTTTTTTCCTT
>JAOVVB010000026.1:3597370-3610949 GCA_028570985.1 Heterobranchus longifilis | reverse complement strand
TGTGTGTGTGTGTGTGTGTGTGTATGTGTGTGTATGTGTGTGTATGTGTGTGTGTGTGTGTGTGTGTGTGTGTGTGTGACTGGAGAAAACTTCAGCAGTCTGCGGGTTCGCCTCAGTTCTTTATCACTGGATGTAGAGATGTCTCAGGATTTCTATTTTCCTTAAATATTCTGTCTATTTTTCCT
Source organism: Heterobranchus longifilis (assembly GCA_028570985.1). Taxonomy (NCBI): domain Eukaryota; kingdom Metazoa; phylum Chordata; class Actinopteri; order Siluriformes; family Clariidae; genus Heterobranchus; species Heterobranchus longifilis. The sequence continues at coordinate 3,610,764 of JAOVVB010000026.1, read as the reverse complement.
ATTTTTCTGTATTGGAGGGATTTTTTTAATTTACTTCTGTAGGTCAGGATTCACATGTGAACTTGGCAGTTCTGAAAAGAACACTACATCTAACATCTTAACAGCCTGTGTAACCGAATACTGTGTAATAATAATAATTAATAATAATAATAATAATAATAATAATTAAAGCACATATTCAGATGCGGTTTTTCTGAAGTAATAATGGAGAGCTTTAGAGGATTTTTTTTTTTTTTGCTTTGAGCATTTTTATTTTAAATGGTACAAATGAAGTGGGACAGGACAAGCTCTAATCTCTGTTGGTTTTGTGCGAGTTGTATTTATTTGTAATTTATGTCTCTGAGTGTCCACACCCCCCCAGCTGAGGACGTCCATAAAGTTGACGGTGGATGGACGTCTCGTCTCCTTGTGCTGCAAAACATTTCCCTGAAACAAGCTGCACATTTTTTTTTTTTTTTATTTTTATTTTAGTTCATTATTTTGAAAGATTTAAATGTTGTACACGGTGCGTCTCAAACGTCTCCATACTTTGGGAAATCAACACTCTATCAAACTGTAACTTCATTTATTAAACACAACTCGGACCATTCAGTCTTGTTTTGTTAAAGTTCTTCAGAAAGACTTTAATCTCGATGCCGTACGGAGGCTTCTGGGACTCGCTGCAGTTTGACTGTGTGGCTTTTGGTTGAGTTTATCTGGTGCTTTTCAGGATGCGCACAGAGCTGCTTGAGCGTAAAATAAATTAAGTATTAAATATGCAGAGGTGCTAAACACTGTTTATAACATCATCGTGAAGCAAAAGTGCCTTTCTGCATTTTATCTCTGTTTAGTGATTTATAATCTCAGACCTGCTCAAAGACGCTGTTCTGGGGTCTCATTTATTTCTGTAACAAGAGGATCAAAATGGTTCATCCACGTTGTCACCTCTTGAGTATCAGCACCAAGTCAGGGTTCAGGGGCGTTCTTTCTTTCTTTCTCTCTCTCTCTCTCTCTTTCTCGTTCTGCTGTAACGTTCTGTGTTTCTTTCCCAGTCTGCTGATGTGATGTTACCAGATCAGAATAACTGGTTCTACTCAACGCTTCACTGAAAAATAAATACGATTTGTACAGTTATAGTTGATCTCTACAAGACCTGTGTACTTAGCCAGATAGATAAGAAACCCTCGATGGAGTTTGATCTGAGATTGGCGAAGATGTGATGATGAAGATGTGCACGTCCTCTATAGCAGGTATAAGTCATGTTGCAAAGATTGAAGTTCTTGAAGTTCTCTGTAGCTTCCATTGATTTCCGTCACTCGGATTCCAGAGAGGCCAGGACTCGGGTCACCACTAAAAAAGTACCGTGTGTTGATGGTGTGACCCCACGGGGCCTGAACCAGCCTCGTCACTTCATCACGTCTTGGTCTCGACCTCAATCAGCTTTTAGTCGACACACATGCTGACGTTTAACATCATATTTATCATAAAAATATTCATTTAAATATCGTAACAGTGCGCTCCAAACACCAAAATAACTGGAGTTGTAATGTCGAGAAATAAAAAGAAGCACCTGCACCATCAGCACCCAGGGACACCAGAAAGACAGCGGGCACAGCGGGCAGCGAGTTCTGTGTTGAAAAGAGAATCGTGTCTCCGGGAGTCGAGTGATTTCTCTGCTGTGGTGTTTGTTTTATGTTTGTTGTCTGTTTTTGTGTTTAATTAATTAATCCCACGTTATCTCTGAACAGGAAAGGCTTCTCATAAAGTGAACACAATCACAGTACAGACGCTCGTATACAAACCACAACATCTCACTGCTGTACCATTATAATTAATAAATAATTACATATTTCTCTATTTAAAACATGCTGTTTCAGTGCCAGAGAAACAAAACCTTTAATATTTTAAAGGAAAATTCTGAAATTCATTTACAAGTATTTTATTTAGAACAATATTTAATAAAATCATGAGGACATACAGTGAAATATCGACACGGTTATGTTTTAAAGCATTAAACTGGACATTTAGGACAAAAAATAAAATGAAACCAGACAACCAGAAACATTCGTCCCAAATCTTTGGCTTAACAAGATCCGGAATATTAGAGTTACGCTTTTTCACCATCATCCTCATCTTCATCACCAAGTAACCAGAACTGTTTTTAACCAATAAAGAGGAAAACAAACAAATAAATGCCAAACTCACTCACACCTAATTATTATTAAGTTATTCAGGTCTTTAGAATCACATTGATTATAAACATGTCATTAATGAATCATTCAGATTTTTGTTCAGTTTTATTTCTGATCATCACTGTTTACTCACTCTCTCTCTCACTATCACTATCTCACTATCACTCACACTCACTCACTCTCTATCACTCACTCACTCACTCTTCCGTTTTATCCTGTATTCAGGGTCACGGCGGCCTGGAGTGCATCACTGGAGACTTAGGGTACATGGCGGTGTACACCCTGGACAGGGTGCCAATCCATTGCAGGGCACACACACACACACTCACACACACACGCACTCACTCACACACTACGGGCAATTTGGGAACACCAAAGTTAATCATATTAAAAATACAGGTGTAAACTTTTATTTAACCCATAAGTCATTATTCAACAAGTTTTCCAACAAATTCTTCAAGTTCTTGAAAGGAACATTTACATTTACATGTCGATGATGTGCACTGACACCGAGCCGTATATTCTTGTGAAGTTTATTAACGTATTACAAATGAAGGAAGGTTTAGGAATGTTACAGTAGTATTCTCTCCTCCACACCACACGCTGTATATAATCCGACTCCACCCTGTTATTCTGTTCTCGTTATGGACAGTAATGAACTCGATTTCCCCGGTTTTCTAACTATAGCCAAAATCTTCGGCCTCTTTAGTTTCAGCCTCTGAGCAGATATTAATTACCTTCTTTAGGTTTTGTTCATGGACTTCTTAAAAATGTGTAAAGAAGCATTATCTTCTTCACCACGGTCACATTTTGCTAAAGTCTTTTTGCCGTTATCTACCCGAGTGAACACCACGCCCTGCTCCTGGTATTACTGTATATAACAGGGAAAAATCTCCCACCGCTATCACACTGACATTAACACAGGGAGAAAAGTCTCCAGTTTGTTTCATTTGGTGAAACCGTCCATGAAGGTACACCATCTACGCTATCAGTGCTTTATGATCCACTCTGGTCAGGGAATTCAGCCTGGAAAGAGTTCAATTTCTCTTCACCCAAAGGTGTGTATGGAGACTTTACATCTGTGTTAATATCAATTGTATTGTGATTTGTTGCAGCCTGTAAAGTGAACGCTGTCGTACCTGTTAGAGCATCAATACAACACTAATGTCTCCCGGGTGTGAGGCTCTTATAATAATAATCTGCTCTCTTCATACTTTATTGTATTAATTAAATGAGTTTCTGCTCCACCTGTAATGAAAATGTGAAAAGGTTGAGGACTTTCACTTCCACTTTTACTCAGACACTCCTGTCTGATTTTATAGAAAGCAGACGTCTGGGTTTTGTTTAAAGAGTGAATTTGGTTTGATTTGTCCTCAAACAGTTGTTGCTTTTCTCAATATGAGACTCCGCCGCATCATCGCTTCCTAAATCCGATCTACAGCTTTCATAATCTTGACTTTTCACGTCTAATCTGTTCACATGTGATCTACCTGCTGTTCAGGACACAGAGCGACCGGACGTCTTCTAATCTGCCCTCTTAATCAACAACAGTTTGTGCTGCGTTTAAGATCAGCATCATTTTTTTTTTAAATTTTACCAAGTGAACAGATCCATCACTAAAACAAACACTGCCTTCCCTATAAACCTTATAAAAAGTGTTAAACCTACAGTAAGTGACTATCTAGACAATAAGGGAAAAACAATTGGAGTAAACCAAGATAAAACTTTTCTGGACTCGGGACTGAAAATCAAGCTAAATGTGTTTTTTTCACAGTACAGGTCATCCCTGACATGTCCGGGAGCACCATGATAGAAAATGTCTGTCCTGTAAATCTGTCCTGATGGTGAATAATCATAATTTCGGAAAAATTACACTTGAAAACAGCTCAAAATGAAGAGAAAATGGTGTCCGGGATTCCCCTCGCAACTTAAATATGAAGAGACAACACTTTCATTTGTGTGAGATTTCTTTCCTTAGGCGCGGTTACGGTTTTTGGCCACATGATGACAGTGTGTGGAAAGGGGACAGGGATTTACTAAAGTGGATTAGTATGTGTAGCGACTATTTTTATTATTTAAATCCATGGTGATGAAAAACGCTGTGCCCAGTTGGGATTGAACGCATACTCCATGATACGTAGAAAAGAAAATAATTTATTGAGTCCATTTGAGAAAAAACGTGAATAAAAACTGGCTGTAAATTAGGCAGTGGTATTAAACTTAACGAAAGTATTAAGTGTGGTTCCAAATGTAACATAAAGCATGGTCAAAAACAGTGTGAGAAAACCGTGTAGCATTTTCCACCCACCCCATCTAAACTCAGCGCCATGGCTATATAACCTTTAACCTGATGATGTCACACTATCACAAATACAACGTAAAACACAAATTGAATGCAAATTTATGACTCATAACTTAATTCTTCTTACTAAACTACTACTAAACATAAATTAAAATAAAAATAAACTTTCAACTATCAAACCCAAAATTCAGAGTTGGTCAAAACCCAAAATATCAAAATGGCGAAATGGCTGTAACATCTTCCTTTCTCAGAGTAGGACATAAAAGGTTTTTACCAAAGCTTCCTATTCTTAATTTCAGCAAGGTATAGAGTAGAACTGCTCCAAGGAAAGCATGTGACGTTACTTTTTTACCACAATGAGAGCTGTAAAGTAGGCTGCACATTATAGTGGGTGTTGTAGTTTTTACAGGTTTTTGTATACGGTGAAATGGTGAAATCAGTGCCTGTTGTGTGAAAGCTTGATGCACACAAACAAAACTTATAGATGGATGGCCTAATCAGACTGCTTCAATCAAAACTGTTTAAAGCCATCATAATAGAGCTGTGAAGGACTGTCATAATCTGATTAGAATGATTTCAAAAAGAAAGTAAAACTGGAGAGAGGATAAGAGCGTTTAGCTTGCGGAGGAGGCAGTAAAATGTAAAGAAATAGTTCAAGCAAAAGTCTGCCCTACTCTTACCTGTGAACAGTGGCAATTTATGAAAGCATCGATGCCAGCTGTCAGGTTTCTGCATGTACTCCTGCTGTTAAACCATGCAACATTATGAGCCCAGTATTTTTCACATACATCCTCATTTTATTGAAGGATTCCAGTAGAGGGTGCTGTCTTCACTTACACTCCTTTTGCACAAAGTACTGTACATAAATATGGCAACACCAGGGGAGGCACAGATCATGCATTTGCATACATGTAGTATAGCATAAAACAAGTATATTTACATAAACAGTAAAAAAGATTTAAATGTGATGTTACACTGCCAGTTCTATACACTACCTGGCCAAAACAGTCATCATTTCAGAATGGTCAAATTATTGGCTTGCATCAAGCGCTGAAAACAATTAAGGAGATTTTAAATAACTGAAATTGGGTTAAGAACTGTCCAATACATTATTTAAATTTGTAAGGATTGTGCTGAACCTTCAACGTCTTGGAAAGAAATGTGGTCAGAAAAAAAATCATAATTAGAGATCTCTTAAATGGCAGAGAATTATTTTAATGTATGTAGTTCACTGGAAATGTTTATTAGTTAACTTTATTAGTAATGTTTCAAGTCTACTTAAAGTACAGTTAAAGGTATATTTTTACTATAAGAAGTTAAATAGAAGCTCAATAGAAACCAAGTACTATACTGTAAAGAATAATATAGAGGTTTTTAACTACAAGTATGATGTTAACTGCAAGTATATTTCCAATATATATCTGGTAGTTTATTGAGAGTATACTTCAAAGTATATGTTTATAGACTAAAGAGTGGACTAGAAGTACATACTGTAGCTAGTGCCTAAAAGTTCACATTATACCTCACACTACTGCAGTGAAAAAAAATAAAACAAACTATTTGTGTCTTTTAAGTGTACTACTCCTGCTAAACTAAACTATATTTCACAATATATTTTTATAAACTAAAATGTTAACCTGTTAGTATATTAATATGAATAGACTAGTACTACTTAAATAATTAGGCCTACTATATAAAGAATGCATGTTAAATATACTTGAAGTTTACTTAGATTTTCTTTATAATATAATCTTTAGGGATACTTTTTTTATGGTCTCTTTCTGACTTTGTTGCAACACTCACTCTGACAAGTATTTGCAGCTTATAAAACCACATCTACATGCATAACTAACATTCTTATGGTACTTTTAGCCATTATGAACCACTCAGCATGTCAGAGTGACCACATCATTGTGTCCAGGGCGTTGTGAGAACTGATGCGTGAAGGACTACATCCTCTTTCTCACAGCACCAGCTAACGAATATTGCTTCATATACATACCATGCAATACTCCACACTTAACAAGCACGCTGTGATGTCCCTTAACAAACTATAAAGAGAATTACTGTAAAATAATTTCACAAAGACTATTCTCAGAAAACCCATTCAGTCCAGGCAGACTTTCCCATGACACAAACAGGAACTTCTACAGTATAATTATCTTACATAAAACAGGGTGATGACAAAAGCCATTTATGACATTCTTTTTTTAATACTAACATAAAAATTTAACACAAAAGATATAGAATGACATGTACACCCCAATATAATTTGCAACAATCCATAAACACATAAAATATGATTAAAAGACATACATATGATTTAAAAAATAAGTGTAATTAACTAAGAAAATATTGTAAATCATGTGCTCACCATGGCATGTATTTAATATACTGTATGTTTTCAGCATTATTCTATATATTTAGTGTGTATTAGTTTGTTATAATCGTGGCATATTCAGATTTCTCTCCAGCATTGATCTGGGCCCGTGCTGCTCCGGCTGTGTTAATGTGATTTACAGTAGAGTACATGACATCCGGTACAGTCTGTGGAGAGACAAACAGGGACATTATGCACACAACAATCATATCAGATTTTGGATTAAAATAATTTATTCCGGAATGAAATTTTTATTCAAACATAGACCCAAACATAGACCCTTCTATGAGGATGGGTGCTGGAGTGGCCAGGAGAGGAAGAGGATGAGGTGTGTGAAAGGGGGGTGGGGAAGACCTCAAAGAAGGTGACTACAAACATTCGTCTCTCATGAGATTAGAGCTACTATAATTGTTTGTATTGTGTGAATATTCCAACAAAACAGCTGGAATGATTTGACATTATGCAGGGGCATGTGACTGAATTAAGGTAAGTAGTACTGTAAACTGAGTAAAGACTCTAGACGTTCTTGCATGTGCCAACATTTGTAATGATATGGAACAGTGTGTCCACCTACTGCTTAGCCCCATAGAGGAATTCTTTTTCTCAGAGAGGTGGAAGGTATTCAATTATTTTCTACAGAAGAACCGTTGAGGGAGCGTGCAGGAGTGCTGCCTCCACGTGCTTCATTCTGCCACTCCCCCCGCCGCCACCTTTCGCCAACTGTGTGCCCGCATGCCAGCTAGGCACTGCCACCAGACCTGCACGTGCACATTGCTTTCCTTCCCTTTCTTTCCATCCTCCCTCCTTTAACCCTTTCCTTCCCAATTTCTCCTATAAATTACCCTTTTTTCCATAAGACCTCGCCTCATGTCCATGCTTTATGGTGCCGTCCGTGCACTTAGGGTCGAATCTGTTACACTGGTGGAGAATGCAGGCACGGGGGCACCCACACAGAGCCCGCCTTCACAGCCCCACGCCGAAGAGGAAAAGGCCACGAGGAGGTCTGCGTTAAGGCCCCCGATCCCAGCCGGGAGAGCCGCCCAGCCGATGGACATCAGCGAGGACTCCCGCCTGAGGCCGCGCCCACAGAGAGCTGGGAGGGGCCAGGCCGGCCATCGACAGTGGGAGAAGCACTGTCACGAGGGAGCGCGCAGGAGCGCTGCCTCCGCGTTCTCTGTTCCGCCACTCCGCCCATCACCACCTATCGCCAGCTATGTGCCCGCATGCCAGCATGGCACTGCCCCCGGACCTGCATGTGCACAATCTTTCCTTCCCTTACATTCCATCCTCCCTCCTTTAACCCTTTCCTTTCCCATTTCTCCTAAATAAATTCCAGTTTCCAAGACTTCGCCTCGTGTCCGTGCTTTATGATGCCGCCCGTGCACTTAGGGTCGAACCCGTCAATGTGATCGAAATGTATCAAGAAGAAAAGATTGAATGCATTTTGTGTCAAAGTAATGGCAATAATCCACAGTTTAGTCTACATAAAATGCTGTTGTGTTAATTCCAATCATCTAGATCAAAACAGATGGTGCTTGCCGATAAAAACACAGCTGGGTTCAGGCCTTCATGTTCACTAACCTGATCGTTCTGCTTTTTCTCACAGTCCTGACGTTCTTCAGTAATCACATTCTCTCCACATCTTCCTCCTAAAGACAAAAGACCTTAAAACTCACACCTTTAGTGCTAACTACAAAATGTAATCAATTTAATGATGGAACAATTTATTGAGTGTGTGTGTGTGTGTGTGTGTGTGTGTGTGTGTGTGTGTGTGCGTACAGTATGTGCGTGCAAACGTGTGTGTACCTCTGCATCTCCAACAAATAAATGTCACTACACCAGATATGACCAACAGCAAAACTCCCAGAATGATGAAAACTGTGTAATAAAACACATCGAATAGAAACGAGTTTTCTTTCTGCTGAACTTAAGCAAGTAATTAATAACAAGCATTTTTTGTATGTACATAATCATCATAGTGTTAACACAACAGCATTTTATGTAGACTAAACTGTGGATTATTGCCATTACTTTGACACAAAATGCAATTAATCTGGACACATTTCGATCACACTGAAGGATATGGGAAATCTCAAAATAAAAAAGAGCAAATAAAAATAGACCAGCCATTGCTGATGCCCTTTTAGCTACAATCATTCTCTGGTTCTTTGTCTTCACCTTCATTATCTGTACACAAGGGCAAGGGGGCAACTTTGGTTTGATTCATTTTTATCCAAACTTGGATCCTCCCATAGATAGAAAAGAAACATTACCTCATCATTGATTCATTCTCTTGAAGTATTTTATAACACTGAGAACATGTAGTGAGGACATGATATGTTTAGTAGGTTTAGATCATTCTGTTGTGACAAAGTGATCTTGTTGGGAGACACATCTTGACTCAGTTGTATTTTTGAAATTAGGAATTGTCTTGTTACACTTAGTACCATTGTACTGCTGTGCTGATCTGCATTTTGGTTAAGAGAACAGGGTTTATAAAAAGTTTAGAAAGAGTTTTTTAAAAGTGTTCTCAGGAATAAGAGCTGGATATAAACCAAACTGTAAAATTTGAAAGTTTTGGCACCTGGCAGGAGGTGTGTTTGCTGTGTAACTTGTTCCAGTGTTGTTGTTGATGATGATGATGCAGATGGAGAGTGAGTTGTTTTACTCTGAGTCTGTTCTGATGGAGGTGTTGTACCTGTTTTCCCTGAGTGTGTTGTTCCTACAGAAGACAAAACCTATTAGAACTGCTAGTAATATGTCACATTGAAATGTTCAGCATGTTCATCGTCATTAATGAAAAATTTAACCCTAAAAATTATTTATTTAATAGAATATTATTATTGCATTTCCTTCTTTAGTAGTTTTTATCCCTCATGTCACTATATCTTTGCCTGCACAGTAGAATGTGTGTATACTGTAGATTTGTTCTGTTTTTATTTTGTGACTTGATTCTGAGCTTCGGCAGTACGAGTGTATACAGGAGCCGTCATACATTACACATAATATCTCGTGTGTTTTTTATGATTCTCTCTTAATGTGTTAGCCCCTGAATGTTGTCATTAATATAAATAGTGATGTACAGTTTTGAGTTTGATAAAACTCAATGCAAATATGGTAATTTCCGCTGTCCTTCTAAAATACACAGAACCTGAGCCATGCAGGGTAAATATGTGCAGTGGAGGCGTCACATGAGTGTACGCAAAGAAAACAATGCTCTTATTGAAAATCTCACTCCAAGCTTTTGTGAAAAGTTGGCAGCTATCCAAATACATTTTAGGAATAAAAATGATATAGTAAATTTGTCATCAGAAATGATTAAACCAAAAACATTTTAGATTAAAACATTTCTATTGTGCATTGGATTTTAACATTAATCAGCATATTTTTCTTAAAATATCACTTTTTTTTCCATCATTACTTCCATTCACTATGAGGAAGTACTGTTTTTGGCTGCCAAATGCTGCCGAACAGGTCAGGAGGCAATAAAAAATTATAATGACTCCATAAATGCACTTAAAAATTGATGACTCAATAATGGGGCTTAATTTATACCAAGGCATTATTGAGACATTAATGCTGGGAGGGGCAACAGAAATTTTTCAACAGTGGAATGGAGATATAACACAGTAATATGACCACAGGATGTGTCTTCCAACACGGCTGTTTATGAAATGAGAAGCTTTTCACTGCATCAGTTGGGGTTAAAAGAGTTGTTGTGAGATGAAACATATTAATCACTGCAGTAATTACAAAATGAATGGCTCTTAAGTATTTGCTTATTTAACTCCATTGTTTGCCATGGCAGTGTAGTGTGACAAGGAAGGGTAAAATCATGGAGAAATGTACAAAGGTGACATTTTTGTAACGTGTTTTAAACATGACAACTGCTCTAAAAAGAGATTTTTATATGCAGTGTTTAATTATCGTATACATTTTTTGTATCAGATATAAAATTTCCATAAAAATTAAGTAAACAACTTGACACTAATACCTTATCTAATAATATCTTGGCTGATGTGAGCTGTAATGAAATCGACTCTTTACCTTGTTCCAGTGTTGTTGTTGAGTGTGTTGTTTTACTCTGAGGCTTTTCTTTTGAAGGTTTTGTTTCTGTTTTCCTCGACTGTGTTGAAGTTTCTCTTCTTCCTACTGAAAAGAAACAAAACGTATTAAAACTAAGAACATTTTTAAAATATATATTTTGTTTTATTATTATTTTGTTAATCAATTTGGTAATATAGCAGAAAACGCTGGAGTAAAGCATGCTCACAGTCATTAATAAACAAGTGTACCTTTAACAGATAGTCTGATGTTTCTTAAATGATTCTGTACAGAACATGTGTATTCTCCCTGGTCCTCTTCAGTCAGGTCTGATATGAGTAGAGAGACGTTTCCTGGAGAGTTGTTACTGACCAGTTTGGTTCTGTTTCTGTAATGTCCAGTCTGGTTAGGGTAAATTTCCTGATAGTGACTGTTTCTACTAAACTCCCATTTTAGAGCCTGTGGTTTGTCCTGTATGTCAGTGCAGACGCAGGGCAGAACTACAGACTCTCCTGTGAACACAGTCACACGCTCTACCTCTGTCTTCTTCACCAGCTCACAGCCTGTAAACATAACATTTACAGTTAATAACAGAAGTACTGCAGTTATTAATATTCCCTGCTTGGAAATCACAACATTTTCTGCTGCAAACCAGAAGAGATTTTTAAAGGATGGTATTTATCTGTTAATGATCTTATATTTGGAAATAACGATTTTAATTTAGATATAGATCTTAGGTAAAAACATTGAAATATTTATTTACAGTCATGTCCCTGGCATGTACCTTATGAATAGAGTATAAATAAAAGTAACACTCTGATGTACAGACAGTGTTTATCAATGTTAATGTTAAGTTGATATAACACCGAGTCTAGTGACAGATTTCTGTAGACATTAAATGGTGTTATGACACTTTCCAGGTTCACTTACTTTAGATCATTATATAAAGTGTGTTATGTGGATTTTTCTTTGACTGTAAATTTGGTTTAAAGTTGCGTGTCACAATAATGTATAATTTTGATGTATCAGGTATTAAATTAAAATGAAGAAAACATGGTGACTGTGACACGTACTGAAGGCTTTATTAATGTTTATGTAGGATTATGTCAGGTGTCATGAAGGGATTATACAGGTGCACAATAGCTCTATAAACACTACAAAGTTACAAAAGTTATTGATTTATAATATTTCAAATCAAATCTGATAACAGACCAAAGTTTCAAGTCAGTCTGATACGCATAATCAGAATTTATTGCCATTTATAACTTGATACTGACATTCACAATATGACGGAGATTCTTCCCCCTTTAGTTATTGTAAATGGAGTAGACATGTTTCTAATAAATGTGACTTTAATTAACAAAATTTGAAGAGGATTCATTCACATTAAATATCATGTTTTTTTGTGTATTTAAATACTTTACCATCAACATAAAGCCAGATGTCTCTGTGTTCGTGTGATCCAGTGCTGCACCTGTAGAGTCCCTGATCCTCTACTCTCAGGTCAGATATGAACAGAGACAGATTAGCAGGAGAAATGTTATTAAACAGCTGAAGTCTGCCACGGTAGTGCTCATCATTTAACACTTCTGTCAGATTTCCTGTTCTTCCAGTCTCCCAGGTGAGTGTCTGAGGTTTGGTGTTCAGGTCAGAGCAGGAGCAGCGTAACAGCACTGAATCACCTCTGCGTCGTGTGATTTCTTTCAGATTATCATTAGAGAGAGCGCAGCCTACAGGAACAAAGATACAAAACACCCAGAATCTACTGAATAGAACATAATTACAACATTTTAAAATGAAAATGGATTAAAATTATTAAGCTTCAGTACATTTAATTCCAATCTCTTATTTTTCAGTCCAGTTTTGAAATGATGTGTGTGTTATCTGGTGATGTGTGTATTTTTCCCAGAGAGCCACTTATAGTTAGACAGCTGTGGTTAGACACCATGTTACATCTACATCTAAAAATAAAGAGCACATGGAGAGAGAATTTCTTCAATCTTCAAACAGTTTCTAGTTTTTATTTATTTACTTTTCTATAAAGACACACACACACACACACACACACACAGACACACACACTAAATATCGCCAAGTGCAAAAGATTTTCTTTCAATATATAACAATATAAAGTCATGCACTGAGTTGATTCAGATGAGTAGATCATTCAGACATGAAGAGGAAATGTACAGTGGTAGTGGGAGCTCAGTGGTTAAGGCACATTGGGCTTCTGCTCAGAAGGTAATGAGTTTAAGTCCCAGCATCACCAAGCTGACATTTAACCTTCATCTGCTCAGGTTTATCCTGCTGCTTTGGAAAACTGCATCAGACAAATGTACATAAAACACTGTTCGGTTTAGTTACTTTAGTATGTAGTTGAGTTGATGTAATGTTTTATATTGTCATATGGTCTTCTGAACACACAAACACATTTTACATTTATAAACATTTTTGGTGTGTCTTATTGCAGGCATTTTGGTAGTGTTATTGTTGTTGA
>JAOVVB010000026.1:3568284-3579020 GCA_028570985.1 Heterobranchus longifilis | reverse complement strand
CTACCACTCAGTCGGGAGGGCCGAAGACTATCACGTGTTTCCTCCGAACCACGTGACGCCAGCCAACCGCATCTTTTTCAAACTGCTCGCTCACGCGCCGTTGGGGGCGGAGTAACACACTTGGAGGATCAGCTCTATCCGCTCCTTCCGCGTGTGCGAGCTCACAGACGCCCCTGATTGGCTGTAGAGCCGTGATTAATGTGGGAGCTCGGCCAATCAGCTCTCTCTAGACCTCCGGCTGCGAGAGGTTACAGAATCATCCGGGAATCGAACCAGCGATCTCCGGGTGATAGGGCGAGCACTTTACCACTGCGCCACTCGGAGGCCTTTAACTCCTTTTTAACCTGCACAGATTCAGTGTTTGTATCTTGAATTAAATTGCCCCCGAACAGCCCTTTGTGGAAGTGCACTTTCTGAGCCAATCGGAACAGTGGGACCATGAAAGTCCATATTGTGGACTTTTAAGTATAAATGACATATTAAGCATTTTACACACATTTTTTTAGCGAAAAAAATTAATGTAAGGGTGTTTATTCACGATGACATCCTTAATATTTATTGATATAAAAGTTATAACACAACTAAAATCTGAAGTAGTTAAGGAAGCCTGGCTGAATGTCTAAAATTTAGCCAGATTGCTAAACAAGGTAAATCTTACAAGATTTCTTGCCACATTAGCAGTAGCCACTTCGTTCATTATAAAATGTACAAACATCAAATGTGATGGGGAAAAAACGCAGACCTTAACCTAATGTGTAATTTTGATCAAAACATTTGTGCTAATGCTTTAAACATAGCTAACTAAAGCTAAGCTAATAGTATTTTCCTTGCTAATGTTCACCATTTGTACATCCAGCATAAAATAGACTAACAGGATTTCAGAGAGAATGTTTCGCCAGTTTTATTCGTTGTACATTGCTGTTCAGCTGTAGTTTTAGTCACAATCTTAACGGCTAACGCTAGCCACTTATTTAACGCAAGATAATCTGACAGGATTTGTAAAGAACTGTTAAAGTAATTTTCCAAAATCTTTACAATCCTCACTGATAACGCTTAGCGTATAGCTAACATTGCCTGACAATCTGACAGGATTTCTGATATTATGTTTAATTTCTTTTGTTCACAATCTGCTCTGCAAATCCTAGCCAGTTATCTCTAAATTAATCTGAAGAAAATTATAGTTCATTTTGCTCACAGAATTCACTGCTAATGCTATGTACACAAGCAGTAAAACCGGAACAGGATTTCTGACAGAGTGTTTAAGCAAATTTTGTTTATTGTACAAACGTTCACAATCCTTAATCTAAACTGTAAAATACAAATCTGTAATTTTGCTGGCTAATGCTAATGCTATCAACAGATCTACCACGAGCTAACCTGACAGGATTAGATAAGCGAATGCCTAAACAATTTTCCAAAAGCTTTACCATCTTCACTGAAATTCCAAGCCTTGTACTGTACCTAGCATAAGAGAACCTAACAAATAATTTAGATAAATTTGCTTACAATGTTTACCGCTAATACTAGCCACGTAGCTAACCTGACAGGATTTGTGAAAGGATGTTTAAGTAATTATTTTTTTATTGTGAGCTAAGAAAAGAAAGATGATGATCACAAACCACACCGACTTTCTTTTAATTGGTAAAATAGTGATCTGTATAGTACGACACAACTTACGTATTTACAGTATGTACATGCACACTACACACACTACAAAGCAGCACACCTGTAAAGTTGTTGCCCTTGGCTTTTTTCTTGCGAGACGTGACTGTAAGGAACTCGTGCATGAGCAGCTCGTTGGCTGATGCGCGCAGGTCCGGGTCCGGCTCGAAACAGCGCAGAATGAACGCCTTGGCCTCAGACGACATGGTGTCTGGAATTTCTGGATGGATCTTAAACATTCCTACCTACACATACACATACACATAGGAAATGTGAACACACAAGCTCAGGCACTTCATGGCTTCATAAAACGCATATTTTATTTGATTTTTAGTCACAAATCAGCAAAGCCTTTATCACATCTCAGCCTCTACTGCTGCATCCCCTCACTGAACGCATGGGATTATGGGCAATCCTGCTTTTTTTTTTTAGCAATCCTGACCCTACATGGTTGAGGAACGTACAGCTCAGCCGAAGAAATGGGTCTGAATCAATAACAATCGTATACTGACGATAAGCTGTGTGGTTTTAAGATTGACGATGTTTATTTATATTGTTTGGATTTCTGTCTTTTAAAATGTCCATGGAATGTTCAGCATCTCAAAACTGTTTTCATGTTCTCAGGAACTTCCAGTAGTTTCAGTTACATCAGGTGATAGTGAGCTACAAAAGAAGGTTAAACAATGTTATCTTACTTTTCTACATTTCAAATCAGATAAGTTACAAGATAACATTCCGAGTTGTTGTTGTTTTTTCTCATAATTATTGCTACTAGAGACAGCTCTCAAGCTGATGTATAGAAAACACACAGGTTGTGTTTCATGTCCTGGTGTGCACTAATTGATCACACATTCCTATCTCTCCTCGCTGAAGTTGATGCATTTAGCGTCTTTAGCTTGCTAACTGTTTCCTTAGCACAACATAATGAACAGTTAGTGATGGTAATAAAAAGCAAATAATGCATGTTTCTATTACATCATCTTATTTCCATTATTTATAGAAACTGTCAATTCTTAATGCAATACTCAAAGACATGTATTTTGTGAGGAAAATTAAGAAACATTAAAATACAGTATATGGACAAAGGGATTTGGCCAAACCTGCAATGACATTGTATCCAAATACACATACTTTAATCTGAAGTCGGTCCCCCTTTCGCAGCTGTAACAGCTTCCACTCTTCTTGTAAGGCTGCCCACATAGTTTTGGAGTGTTTCGTGCCCATACATTCTGTAAGGCATTGTTTAAACCTTGACCAATGTAGAGCCCAGGTCAGGCATTGATGTTGGACGAGAAGGCCTGGCTTACAATCTCCATTCGCGATCACCCCGAAGTTACTCGATTGGGTTGAGGTCAGGGCTCCATGCGACCAGTCATGTTCTTCCACACTGAACTCATCCAACCATGTCTTTATAGTCCTTGCTTTGTGCTCTGGAGGCGCTGTGTCACTGTGTGCGCCAATAATGAGCGTGCGCCTAAATCTTTTGTCACTCATCGCTCTTTTCTTAGTCTCACTAAGTAGTCGGCCTCCCCTGCTGCAGGTGTGCGAAGGGACGGGGACGCTAGATCGAGACCTCGCCTCGTGTCTGTGGTGCCACCCGAGCCAAAGATCTTACAGACACAGTCATGTTGGAATAGAAAAGGTGCATGGAAGCATATGGATGCGTTGGAAGCATAGCATTGTCTAAGATGTCTTGGTATGCTGAAGCATTAAGATTTCCCTTCACTGGGGATAAGGGGCCTGACTGATTGAAACACCTCAAGTCAATAATTAACAGGTTTGGCCAAATATTTTTTGTCCATATAGTGTACTTTGAAGATGTGTTCTTTTGTGCATCATGTTTTAGCTACAACTGGTTAATGATAGATGACGTTTAATAGAAACGCCTTAATACTTTACCTTAATAAAGTAATAGTGTTTGGGACCTCTGTTATATAAAATACAGTAGATTAGGTCCGGATGATTGCACATGGACTTAGATAGGTATCATAAACTTTAGTGATTTATTGGTAACACCTTACTGTAATAATAACCACCTTCCCTTTCATACAATTATTCGAATCAGCCAATCGTGTCGCTGCAGAACAACTCATTAAATCATAAAGATACAGATGGAGAAATTCAGTTACAACGTCCGAATAGGATGCGATCTTAATGATATGACCATGTGCACAGTGACTCAAATACAGGCTTGCACACTGAGTTGGATTGGTTACGACGACATATCAGGTTCCGCTCCTGTCCGCCAAGAACAGGAATCTGAAGCTACATCAGGCACACGCTCCTTGCAAAAAACATTTTTCCCAATCTTTCCACCAGTCTATCCATCTAAAGATTATTCATTTTGAAATCCCCTTAAGCTCTCCACGGGTATAAAAATGGTTATTTTAGTTACAGCAGCTAAAACTCTCAAAGTCTGTCAGTTCTCCCTTATTTCAAAAACTTTAAACAGATGTATCTTATTTTCTTTTATGTCTGTACTTAATGGCTTAACACTACTTTGCCCAGGGGCAATGCAAACATTTGTGCTTGACTGTACTGTACTGTACTGTACATACCGTATGCCTGTGTGTTGTCTTCCCCATTTACTTTATCTGCACTTCATTCTCATTTGCTTCAATGAATGTCTTATTTTATTGAGCCATTTTACAAGCACATTACTGTACCGTAATTATTCGATGCTAACTTTATGACGGTCTTTTTTAATGTTTAATGAGTTGATAATGTTGGTTGCTAAGGCCATAATCAAGCTGCCTGTTCACAGGGATTAGAGGATGGTGACATATGTTTTAGGGCATATACAAAAAAAAAGAAAAAAAAAACACAGACCATAATGTATTCTAAGGGCTTTCTAAACTAAAATTCAAATGACTTAGCTAGGCATGAAATCTTGCATTTAGGACTAAGGCCAAGTCTTTACTGAAGAAGCTTGTGAAATGAATTATCGGAAGTTTTCTGACCTTAAACATAGCCGCCTGTGGTTCTCCCAGCTCATAAAAAGGTGGTTTGCCTGTGGCCATCTCTATAATAGTACAACCCAGTGACCAGATATCCGCTGGTTTCCCGTAACCACGAGGGCCTTTGTCTATGATCTCAGGAGCCATGTACTGTAATGTTCCTGCAAATAAAAACACACACACTTTAGTTTCTGCTCATCAATTAGCAGTGGATGTCCTGTAAAACAAATTATTAGTACCGATTTAGAACGCCAGGCATATCTTCCTATCATTTATATGTTAAATCAGATCAATAATTTGTCTGGGAGTTCTGCTATTATTGTACGTCTAAACTAGACTCAACACAATAAGGGTTAAACTCACAAGAAGGTTCATGTGTGATAAACTTATTAATGTCACTAGAACAATGTGATTTAATATGCTTTCTGTAATGTGTGTGAAAGATGAGAAGGTCTCTGAGCAGATACAGGCCTGGGACAAACACACTGCCTTTAATTCTCTTAGAAAAACCTCATGGGACCCTTTAAAGTGCAGCTCAGTACAGACTGTGAGTGCCTCGAGGGCTAAAATGTACCCTAACGTTTAGCCAAGGGAAAAGGAATTACCAAAAGACATTTGTTTCAAAGAACTGACTGTACTCTTGTATGTATTTATGTATGTATTTATTTGTGACCGCACACAATAGCTTCCCAGGCTGAAGAGTGCATACTGTAAGTCAAGATTTCACAAGAAGTCAGCTAGACCGGAGATTGTTAGAGAACATTTATATCACATTTATAAACTTAACCCTGGTATATTGTGTTGTAAATGTGTTACGTTTTTTCACAAAGCACAATTAGGCATTCAGAATTCAGGGCGTGCTCTGGATGGGGGAAAAAAGTGCTTTAAAAAAAACTACTAAAAATACTATGGACAGTCGATATTCTTGAAAAACTGCAATTTTATTATTGTGTACCAGTGAAGGTCTCGGTGCAGGGGTTGATGCCAGCCAGGCGCTTTGACGTGCCAAAATCTGAGATCTTCAGAACGCCACTGTAGGTGTTTATGAGGACGTTGTCTCCCTGTGTAGGGTGGAAACATATATACGAGTTGAGTCATCGTAAGAAATGTGCAGGAGGCCAAAACTGACTCATGTATACATTTTTAACATTGCTGAAAAAATATAGTAAAAATATAACTCCCAGAGACAGAGATGAAAACTCCTGCTTGTGCACATTTTGTGGATCTGTTTGCACTGGAGTAATTTAGCTTGAATACATTTGTAGTTACATACAGTATGAAATCCACAGTGAAATCTGTACAGTTAGAAAAGCAGGAACACGGAGAAACTGATTAAATCTTAAACAACTTCTTGCAAAGATCTTCCCAGTTACTCTGATCTAAGATAGCAACACAAATACGCGCTCTTATCTGCATGATTGCTCCGAAACGGTGGCACCGGTCCAGGTAAAACCGCAAGAACATTGTATTTGTGCACCCGGATGGACTTTTCTAGCATCCATAAACACGAGAGCAAAAACAGATTAACATTTACTGATGTGACTCTCCGTACAGACCGGAGTAAAGAAATGAGCCGTGTATGATGTCACGATGTCGCTCTGTAACAATAACAGCCCAGAAAATTCCCCTCTCGCAACGGGACAAAGGGAGGCTTATCAGCAAAGCACACAAGCAAAAACTGATGGTTATGATGTAATGCCGTTTTATGGTTTAACTCGTAGCTAAAAATAGAGAACAAAGGGGAGTGCCACTGGTTTCATCTAACTGACAAACACTCGAGGAACTTCTCCTTAAGTTGCCCTGTAGCATGAACTCGGTCATAAAAAAAATTAACTGTGTTACTAACAACGCTTATTAATATAGAATAAGTTCCACTAAAATAAGTTAGACTAATTGATGCTTTTTATGATATGAATCTTTCATAGACCTTGATGTCTCGGTGGGCGATCTGGTTATCATGTAAGTATTTGAGCCCCTCCAGGATCTGTTTGGTGTAGAAGCCGATGGTCGGCTCGTTGTTCTTCAGCGGACCCCATTTAGATCGGAGCAGTGCTGAGAGACTGCCTGTGAACCACAAGACAATACACACAGTTATAGGTAACAGAAACGTGAAGTAAAGTAACGTGAAACACAGAAAAGCCAGCTTAGAAAACATGAAGCCATTCGCGTTACTTCTGAGTCAGGTTGGTCAAATCATGGCTGGCGAGAAAAGAGTAAACAGATGGTAATAGTAATATTAGTTTTTAACTCTCTTAAACAAAAAACGTGTCAGGGTATTACTAGTTTGTAAAGAAAATCCCACCAGCTTGAATAGAAACTTGCATACCATTCATTAAAAAAAAGTACACCGTGCGGGCCAAAAGTATTAGGACAACATATGCAATGTATTATAGTTCTCTCTCTGCACAAACAAGGTGGTGTGACTAATTAGTTCAAGCCTATCTGTCTGAAAACTAGCTATGTGACAAGTTGAGTTTCTGGAGCCATGGCCTGGGTCACCTCCAGACCTAAACCTAATAAAAACTGTTGGGGAATGGTGAAGAAGGCAGGAGCAGGCAAGAACTCGTCTTCTGTACATGATCAAGCAGGTATGGATGGGGCAGTGCAGATGTTTGTTTTTTTTACTTAATGCCCAGCCTTATCCATTTCTGAAGAATAACAGACTTCATACAACATATTGATTGTTGAAAAGCAACTTGGTTGCATAAAATAAATCAATAAACAAATTGGCATTATTAAAAAAATAATAATAATAATAATAAAAAAAACCTAAAGTTCACTTTTGTCCCAATACTTCTGGCCACCACCACTAACACAAACCAAAGCCAATTAAACAACACTCCAACTCCTCTTTTCAAATGTAAACTGAAAAATCAATCTAAAAATCAAAAATAATTTCCATGTTACCGATAACCACATCTCTGTTTTTATTTCTTATATTGTTCAACCACTTCCTACTTTTTTTCTTTAAACCACTAAAGCTCTTTGTGAGTCTCCGTCAGCAGGCGTCTGTCTCACCTCCTGGTACCTGCTCCATAAAAATCTTGATGAATCCGTCTTCACTGATGGAGCCCAGATACTGTACGATGTTTTTATGTTTCAGGTGCTTGTGCAGGGCAATCTCCTCATGCAGCGGCTGGGAGTACCTACACACAATTCACACACACACACACACACACACACACACACAATTACAATTACAGCAGTACTACAAACCTGGTTAGATTACATCCTTCGAGAAGGAGATGATGATTCTTGACCGATGAATCTCTAGACACTACAAACCCAGAACCAGAGGCTACTGTACCCATCGATGCTGGCGTTGTCGATAACGAGTATTAAAGCCCTCCAGCAGCTCATGCAGAGTGTATCACTCGTCATTAAACACAGTGCGAGGCTGGTGAGACACTCCCAAAGCATGACTAAGGCGTCCTTGATGTGAACGGAAGCTTGAGGGCTGTTCGACTAGACTAATAACCTCCCCTTTATTTATTTTTTATTAAAGCCATGGTTTACACAGCTGCTGCATTAGGTCCGTCAATATTCATAATTAATATGGCAATGTTTCAACGGCATCCGAGATTGATTTTTGTTATAGCTGACCATTTCAGTTTAATAGTCTTCAATCACATGCTGGTTTATTTTCACTTCATTTAACAATTGCCTACACTGTCCACAAGTCACCACAAGTCATCTGCTCGCTCACAGTGACAGCTGTCGATAGAAAAAGGATTCATACTGAGAGAGAGAAGCTGGGCAGTAGACTTTGGGGAAACAAAACATGATCATGTGGTTTGTTGTTCCTTGTAATAAGAAATCTGCCAGTTAGGGCCGCGACCTTCCACGAGATATGTTCACGACATCTCAGCTCCAGGTTGATCTGAAATCGAACGAATGCCGATCTTTTTTCTGTTAAAGGAAACCAACAGAGACTCCCATTATACGCCGCGTGACCCGTCCTCCTTAACTGCCACGCTTATCACCCTTATAAATGAGGACTATAAGTGAGATAGACACAGATACATAACCAGATTAAAGGAAATGAAGTTAGACAAATAAATGAAACAGGAAGGCTCGATCTCATTTCTCTAATTGCGCTCCTTTGTTTCCACATCTTGGCTTTCTTCCTCAGGGAGGACCGAAAGGAATCGACATACTGTATAGTGTACGGTAGAGCGAGAAAAAGCAGGAAGCACCTGTGTGCTGAAGAAATCCAGTACTGTGCAAAAGTCGTGATCCCCCCGCCCACTCATTTCTTCATATTTCGCTTCCAAAGAGTCAGACTGTTTGTATTTTTAATGGAGGAACAGTTCTCCAGGCTTCCTGAAGGACTTTCTCGGCCAATCGTTTTCAGTCCAGTCCCTGCACCTGAGCAGTTTCAGAGGAATGATTTTTGGTGTTTTTGTTTTCGTGACCTATAAATCATTTAAGCATAAAAAAACAAGCATAAAAACCATCTAACTTAAGGCATGAACCAGTGAGAAACAGGTGCAGATGATGACAGATGATCAGGCCGGTGATTAGTATACTGGAGATGCTGAATGCTGAGTGGTAGGAACAGACGAGAGGGGAAATGAGGTCGCTGCTGAGGTCGTTACATAAACAACCAGTTTTAACTTGTATCTTTAGGTGCTTTGCAGCCTGTCACAGTAAAACATTTGCTCCTATTTCTTTAATTTAATCTACAGCATTCAGTTTAATGAAATTTAATTTAATATTAGGAAATGAAGAATGGCTCTAGACTTTTTCAGAGTGCTGAATATGGTTGAGGCAAAATGCAGAGCGACCAGGAAAAAGGAAAATGAGCTTTAGAACCTGTGTAATGAGACAGCACCATGCAACAGAAACATTAAGGTAGCAATAACGAGATTTACTGAGAAATAATGAAATTTAAATTAAGATGAGACACAGATACTGTATAGTAGAAAAAAGGGGCAAAATGACTAGGAATAAAAAATAAAGAAAAAGAAAAGAAAAAAAGAGCCCTTGGTGTGAATTTAACACAAAATGGACAGTATGCTGAGACAGGAAATTCATAACTTTGTGGTAGACAGAGTATTTTTCATCTTGGGACTTCTGACTCCAAATTTGCATATTCAGACCAAACTGTGACTTCTGGCATGAGTTTCCTCACTATCTCATATTAAATTTATTGTTTTTTTTATCGTTCTTTGATATGGAATTATTTCTCTGCAAGCTTTATTTACATTTGTGACTGTAGCCTTGCCTGACTCCCCACCTGGTTATTGTTCTTGATATACTCAAATCTGCAGTTATGGTTCATATAAAATTTCTCATAAAGCGCCTACGCTCTTACCTCAGGCTCCGCTCTCAGAAGTCAGTGTCTCACCGTTTAAAATCCCTCACATTAGGTCTGTATAAGACTCACGCTGGATCTGTGAAAGATCAATCACAGGAAACACGTCCTTTTTAGCCGAGTAGGATGAACGAGGGCGAAGACAGATGCAGGGGAGAAGGGAGAGTTTATCGTTTTATTGCGAGGTTTTTTTCTTGGTGCAGGATGGAAGAAGTGAAGCCTGTAGTCTTTTGGTGACTGTAGTTTTCATGTCAGATGTTTTTTTTTTGGTTTTTTTTTTTTAATCCTGACGCAAAGCGAGTACTCTGATTAATTATATTTGCTTTGTCTTTATGCACTGTTAAGTTCACTTTACTTAATGGGAATTCATTAATTTAGTGTAATTGCTATATAAAATTTGGATGGTAATGATGTTTAATGATCCTTAAGGAATATTAAGGAATAATAGGGAATAATGAGAATAAATTTTTTTGTGCAAGGTGAATCATACGAGAAACTGCTGAGGCACATTAAGGTCAAACAATAAGCGACAAGTAAAATAAAAATTGTGTAAATTCTCTTACTTTCACTATTAAACATAGACGTGTAGGGTTTCAGCTCTGGTTCAGAGGTCAATCGAATCTTTAATGATTCGGGTTAATTTTATCAAACTGAATTAAAATGTATAATGTACGGTACACTTTATCGACTACCCATCCAGCGTTTAGTACAATTTAGTGTATCTTACCAGTTCTGCTTATCACGTGGCCACCGATGATAACAAAATCTAGTATTTAGCAATTATGAGCAAGGTAACTTAA
>JAOVVB010000026.1:3473811-3484252 GCA_028570985.1 Heterobranchus longifilis | reverse complement strand
AATGACAATGTTTATTTTTGATAAAATGCTGTATGCATTTAAAAAATAAAAGTTGATTTAAAAAAAAAAAAAATTAATCTTTGTTTCTCTTGTATATTGTACATTGCTGTTTAATTGAGCAAAAGTAAATTTTATCCGATTAATTGATTAAATTTTTGGTAGAATTCTCGATTACTAAAATATTCCATAGCTACAGCCCTACACTGTATACTGTACATTTTCCAAAACTGTAGAGAGAACACAAAGTGGCCGTAGAGGAAAACGCAGCTTGGGATAATGATTTATTATTACCGTATTTACCCTACAGTATTGATACCTAAGAAAACGTGTTTGCATGAATTACAGCACATATGTAGGGGTAACATTGGTGTTTTACATTCCAGCACTGACACAGCAGTACAGTACTGTACAGTATACAGTTTTAACTTTACATTGATGATTTTTTTTTTTGAAGGGTAATGTATTGAGCTGAATTTTAAATGAGATTAAAGTGTTTTGGGAGCATATTTAGGCATTTTTTTTTTACCACATCCAAAATTCTCGCTTTTTCTCAATTCGCAGGTGCTCCAGGAACGTACCCGGGGTTGACTGTATTTGTTCTTTTTAAAAATTAATTTAAATAAATTCTACTTATTTGACTCACCCTGGTAGATAAAGTGACAGGATTAAAGGTGTTCAGGATTACTTTTACAACAGATTCTCGTGCACTTGAGAGTAATTGGAAATGGCAGGGGTAGCACAGTGGTGGAGGTGTTGGACTAGTGATCGGAAGGTCCCTGGTTCAAACCTCAGCACCTCCAAGTTGCCACTGTTGGGCCCTTAACTGCTCAGATGTATAATAGGATAAAAGTTTAAATCGCTCTGGGTAAGGGTGTCTGTAAATGGTAATTTCTGGAAATGCTTGTGTGTCTTTAGAAAGTGAGATCAGAATTTCACATTTGTCACCATCTAATCTTTTTCTGTTCTGCTCTTTCCGTCGCTACAGGACGCAACAGCAGCATGATGTCCCGCAGCGCCACGGCCCCCGCCGGAGGAAACCAGTCCCTCGTCAACGCTTGGCTTCACGGAGACTCCAGCAAGGGCAGACTGGAGACGACGCACATGCTCCCCAGCCAGACGCTCTCTGTCAACAGTCTAGACGTGCTCGGACAGTGCTTGGTGTGCGGGACCGACGGGGAGGCGGTTTACGTTCACAGACGGGTCCCTGTGTGACGTCGCTCTCGTTTCAAATCGTACTTTTTATTGTGTATCTCATACTTTAAATTCTTGGTGGTGTTAGTCTTTCGGCTGCTCACAGAGGGGTTGCCACAGCGGACGATCGATCCGCACTTTCATTTGTATAAAAAAACAAACAAATAAATAAACAAATAAAAAATGCTTTCATGTTGATGTGTGAAAAAATATTTAAAAAATATTTTAAAAAAGTGTGAAAAAGTTCACTACAGAGCATTGAAAAAGGAAGAAAAAAAAAAACTTTAAAAAAAAAATGCATTCCAGCAAGGTGCTCAGGTTGATGGCCCAGAGGGAGGCGCTATGCATTCTGGGAATTAGAGTAGCGCGCGGCTACATCCGGGTACTTTCATGCTCTCTCTCACTGACAGACACCGGCGGAGCTCCAAGGCGACAGTGTCAATACAACCCTCACGCGCTAGTTAGCTAACACTAACTTAGCCGGCTAATATTTGAATTCTATCACTAGACATTTATACATTACTCGCTTTATAAATGTTCATTCCGTACAAAATGGATATTCTTTAGTCACTGTGGGGTAAGTAAGGGGCTTCCCAACTTTCTTTTTTTTTTGGCTCCACAAGCTTTGAGGTTTCCATAGTTAAGCTAAGCTAAAAGATGCTAAGCTAGCAAGCTTCGCGTTGCTAGCTAGCTAGCTAACATTAGGCCCTGACGGATTTATATATATATATTACCAATGTAATTTTATGTTCGTTATTTTAAACATTTGCTTAGCTCCTAATCTCTTGGTTGAAATGTTCAGTTTGTCTTTTGGAATAATAGTACATTAATTTTAAGGTTTAGCTAAAAAAAAATGTTTTGCTACGACGATGTAGCTATGTTAAGTTAGCATAGAGTAGCCGAGTGAAGAGAGCAGGCCGTGTGTGTGAGACAGAGTGTTCTCAGTCGTAACTGATGTTTAATAATAAAATGATGTTTAAATCACACACCGGCTCGTTTTAGATCACGAGTAAACATCTAAATCTAGATTCGTGTTTTATTTTCTTGTTGTTTTTCCCTCTTCGTGTCAATTAAACGCAGCTTTTCAGAGTAATTTGATCTGTCAGCGCTCAGGAATGTAGTGGACACCTTTCAACCAGGTGTTACTGAGGAGTTATAACTCACTAAAAGGTGTGCATGTTGAAATCACTCCCTTGCAATATGGTTTAGATTTGTTCAGGTGATCTGAGACACTGTGCATGCTCTATTTATTTATTGTGTCTCGTCTTGCCTTTTGGTCGTTAATTCCTCCTCTATAACAGTGTTTTTTCATCTTTCTTTAACACAGGTGAATCAGGTCTTTATAACACCCCTGTTTGACACACGTCTGCCAACGCCGCCCATCCTTCCATCCATCCATCCGTTCACCTCTTCGCCTGGCACGGTGTGTGTATATGTGCTTTTCATGAAGAGAGTAGAGAGACCCGAAGGATACAGGCAAATGCGGCCCAAGACGTTCCCGGCGAGTAACAATCAGCAGATGATGTTGCACGAGATCCGGGAAAGCCTGCGCAACATCTCGATGTCCCGGCCCTCGGACGCACTCAATGTGGACGCCCAAGGGCAACAGGGGCGCACTGGTAACCCTAAGAACTACCCGTACCACAGGGCCCTGCAGGAGATCCGGGAGTCGCTCTTGCCCTTTGCAAACGAGGTCGTCCCTGCCGGACATGCCCCCGAGGTCAACTTACAGATGCTGCAGGAGCTCTTGGCTGCAGGGTATGAAGAGGTATGATGTAGAAAAATATTATCTTATTATTATTTTCAATTAGTGTATGCGCTTGCTGCTTAGGATAAAGACATTCCCTCATCAGGTGATCGTCCGACATACTTTAGGTATGACGGCATCGGTATGTGGACGGACGAGTTTTAGCTGTAGTGCAGGGCTCAGCGTGTCTCTGTGCTTGTTTGTTTTCAATCACCACATCCTCCTGGTCCCCTTCCGCATTCCTTCTGTTTCTGCATTTGTTTTTTACCTCTGAAAATATTAACTCAGCTTTACCATGATAGGGGAAAAAAAAGTAGGAATAGTTGATTAGGGATGGGAATCACCTCCAGTCACCACCAGACACGATATAATCACGATACCTAGGTGCTGATTCGATTAAATTGCGATTGTATAAGTATCACTAATTTATAAATATCCACATTCAATATTACATTTTCCCCGATCTTGTTTTATAATTTTGAACCCAAAAGTTTATTGATTAATTAAATAGCCTCTTCCTTATAGTGTTAGTTTTCTCACTTAAAAACCAAGCACAGCATTTCAACAATACAAACTAACTTCAAATGCAAGGATTTAAAATTTAACCGAGCGGCATGTATCGCTGTCATCCGCCGCAATTATTATTTTTAAACATATTTCACTCCTACCACACAGGATGAAAATGTGTACATGATAAAGAAACAGTGAAGGATCCTACCACATCATACTGATGCTCTACAAATACTACATCTGCCCATACGGACTAAACGTTTCAGTGTTTCCCACACATATAGTATACTTGGGCGAAGTATCCCCAAATGTATTGAAAGCCGCCCAAGAATATTTCTGCACCCTATTTCGCCTCAACATTTAGGTTTGGTCTCTAAAATGCTTAAAAAAAATAATTATCAAATAAATATTGTGTTTGTTGTATGTAGTCTTTATGGACCTTGCTTTGTGCACTGGTGTTCAGTCAAGTTGGAACTGGAAGGGGGCCGTCCCCAAATTGTTCCCACAACGTTAAAAATGAAATTGTCCAAAATGTCTTGGTATGCTGAAGCATTAAGAGTAACTTTCACTGGAACTAAGGGGCCGAGAACAACTCCTGAAAAACAGCCCCACACCAGTTCCAACATGACTCCACACCAGTGAACAAAGCAAGGTCCATAAAGACATGGATGAGTGAGTTTAGTGTGGAAGAAATTGAGTCCTGACCTCAACCCGATAGAACGCCTTTGGGATGAAGTAGAGCGGAGACTACGAGACAGGCCTTCTCAGGGTCTGACCTCACAAATGCGCTTCTGGAAGAATGGTCAAAAAGTCCCATAAACACACTCCTAAAGGGGCGTTTAGGCGGGGCCTAAACCATATTAAACTCTGTAGATTAAGAATTGGATGTTACTCAAGTTCATATTCATGTGAAGGCAGGCGAGTGAATACTTTTGGCAATAAAGTGTAGCTACGACTTTTTATAAAATATATAAAATCTATAAAATAATAAAAATTATTATATAAACACCAGTGTTAATATAAAAGCGGACTGAGGCAAGCGGTCTCGGTTCACTTGCCTGGTGAAAACACTGAGGTTTGAGTGGCAGCGTTTACATTGCAGCGTTCATAACACACTGACCGAGAAAACGCACCAGTGTTCATTTTAATCGAACCAAACATGTCAAGTGTGAACACACTCAAAAATTGTGTTTGTAAAAAATGCGGTATGTTTTCAGGACATATACAGGGTGTGTTTGTTTTCAGCTGAAGTGATTACATTAAAAGTTTGTGGAGATTAATTCACAGACAGTAAGCTTGTCTGTGTTCTAAGGCTTTATTATTATTTTTTTTCCCATCCAAACGTCACGTCAATAAGACACCGGAGCTTCCCATTGTATCACGTGAAACGTAATCTCTAACATATGATTTAAAATGCGTGGTATCTTAATGTCATGTCGAATGCCGATATGGACGTTGTCAGGTAATTTCGTCAAGAAATATGAATTGTTTTTGTGAA
Source organism: Heterobranchus longifilis (assembly GCA_028570985.1). Lineage (NCBI taxonomy): Eukaryota > Metazoa > Chordata > Actinopteri > Siluriformes > Clariidae > Heterobranchus > Heterobranchus longifilis. Next base: position 3,479,306 of record JAOVVB010000026.1, on the reverse strand, counting down.
TATTTAATTTCATAAATGTAAGCAACGGTGTTCGACACAGCACTGTAAATTGTGCTGTAGACATAAACATAGAGTTAGTACTTAGATCACATTGCGGCTTTTTTTAGAAGCGAGACAAAAATTTTTTAAAAATCATATCCGTAAATGTTTTTACAGTTTTATAAGGTTTGCATGTGAAAGCATGTTATGAACAGTAAACCCGTCCCCCCCAAGCCACCACATTGTCAAATAAACAATTCCCATTATTTAAATAAACAAAGGAGAGTATGTATATGTATGTATATAGAAAAGTAACAGTGAAGCTAGTGCCTAGTTTACATACATATAAAAAGAAAAAATAGACAAATGAACCTGCGTATTAGACGTATCAGCACGGAACGATGGAGTGTTTCAGTTTCACGTACAACTGAAAGTCTGGCAACTGTTCAACTGTTTGAGGTTGTTATAAATGAACCGTGTCCATGTACACCTCAGGTGATGTTGCTAATCAAACCACAAGTGTGTTTAGCATTGTCTGCTGTGAGCTTAACCGCAGACTTGAACAATGTCTGAACAAACAATTGTCGCATAATCTGATCTCTTAAATGCATCCCTTGTTTATAAGATTTTTTTTTTGTGTGTGTGTGTAGGAGATGGTGATCTTGGCTCTAAAGCAGACCAACAGTCGTAGCTTGATGGCAGCTATGGACTACATCAGTAAGATGATCCACCAGGACCTGGGGCCGAGGGACCAGATGGGAGCTGCAGCAGGACGCACTACTAATGCAGCGGTCAAAGCAGCTGGTGAGTTCAGTGCACACGTCCACTGTTCGCTCTAATCATTATAGATCTATTATGATAATAATAATAATAATAATAATACCTTTAGAGTGGAACATTTTATAGTTGTAGATAAATCCTGAACATACTTCAGATACGCTGAATGTTAGGGATTGGAATTTGATTAAAATTGCAATTCTGTAAGCATCACGATTTTATAAATATACCAATTTGATATTTAATTTTCGGCGTGTAAAAAAGTTTCATTAAATGTCGTCTGTTCCTTATAACATTAGATTTCTCACTTAAAAAACAAGCGTAGCATTTAAATGATATAAACTAACTTAGTTTAACATTTAACTGACCAGCACATGTGTGTCATCTGCCATAATTATTTCTCATAACAATTCAAACAAATAATTCATCACAACCACACAGGATGAAAATGTGAAGATAGTTTATCTGTAGGATTATTAAGAAGCGGCGATGTTTTATTGCCTGTAACACCTCCAAAGTCTCAAAAGTAGTTAAGCGAGTTAAGCAGCTGTGAGTTGATTTTTGCGTAATTAGTGCTTGCGATGTTTTTAGACTGGTGTAAGCGTGTGTAATGAGTGGATTTGAAACAAAGTTGCTCATAGAGTTTGGAGAAAAAGGCAGATTGGAGGCTTTTAATCTGCACGCTAATGTAATGCCATAAAATGCATTTCTGTTGCGCCGCTCGGAAGCTTCTACTCTGGTTTATAATTTGAGGCTGATCAGCCGATCACCGGTCGCGGCCAATCAAATTGAAAACCAGACAATTCTTGATTCATGATACATGAATGAATACACACCACACAAAAGAATCGTAGTTTATAACAAAATAGATTTTTTTCCCCCCCAATCTCTACTGAACATTACAGTCTAGTTTTCTCCAGATTTAAGGTTTAGTTACTCGTTACTTGCTAGATTAGCTAGATTGCAGAGGAACAGACCTTCAAAATCTTCTGTTTGACTCCCATGGACAGTTTACATAGTGTAGAGCAGACAATTGACTTATAATTAGTGAAAATTACATGTTTTGAAATAGTTCTTAACGTATAGTATGATACAAATCAAAATAGCATTGGTTGGATATTAGTACCAAGAGGAAGGTATTGCTTTAAGATAAAGGTTTTCAAAGCCGATAGGTACACTGAGTAAACTCAGCAACACCAAATCAGCCCTTTATCACCAGCTTTGTTCATGCGTGTAATAAACTGTTGACTTGTTTTATGTTTCAATAGATATAAAGATATTACACCAAGTCGATTCGGTTCAGACACTAAATCGACTTGCTGTAATTACACAGAACACCGTTGTCATTCATTAACAGTCGGTGTCGCCCCTACAGGCCCCTCCCACATTCAGCAGCCGGTCCTGCGGCGGCCAAGCTGGAAAGGCTCCAAGGAATCTTTGGCCCCTCAGCGGCACAGTGGCCTGTACCGCTCAAATAGCCCCAGCCCTCAGCCTGACCTGCCCCGACCTTCGACTTATCCCCAGGGTCATGCAGCTGGAGTCGGGGGTCAGCGGGTAAATCCTTCACCTCCCTCCTGGGATGCAAACCCTGCCACCAAACGCTACTCCGGAAACATGGATTACCTCGCCCCCCGTATCTCGCCCATCCCGCAGGGGCCGTGGGCCGAGAGCTACCCAAACCCTTCCACCCAGGCGCAGCGGGGCATCAGCCCAGTGCCGATGGGGCGCCAGCCCATCATAATGCAGGGATCAGGAGCAAATAAGTTCAACTACTCGCCCTCGTGGCCCCAGAACGGCTCCGCACAGGTGGATTATGGACACGGCATGGGCAGGCAGCCCGCGCCCCCCCCTCCATACCCTCTAGCTCAGGCCAGCGGGCACAGTCCGACAGCGCAGCAGCTGCAGGCACCTAACCGCAACAGTCACAACATGGAGTTGTACGTCCTAGGCCAGACCAGACCCTCAGCGCAGCAGCAGACACCTTCTAACCCTGGAAATGGCAGCAATCAGGACATCCCTCCCCCATCCTGGCCACACAACATGCCAGCCCGCTCCAACTCGTTCGCTAATGCTGCACCGGGTTCACGCCAGTGCTCGCCGGCAGCCAGCTCGCAGCCTTCCGCTACCACTGTCACGGCCATCACGCAGGCGCCCGTCCTGCAGCCAGTCAAGAGCACACGGGTTCTCAAGCCCGAGCTGCATACGGCCGTGGCGCCGACGCATCCCCCTCGACTTCAGCAGCAGCAGCAGCCGCCACCGATGTCATCTCCATATCAGGAAACTTCTGTGTCCGCACCGCCTGTATCCCAGATTCCAGTCTCTGAGGTACCGAGCTACCAGGGTCCCCCGCCGCCGTACCCGAAGCACCTTGTCGTGTCTCAGCAGCCACCCGCCCCCTGCGCGCCATACCCGAAGGAGGACGACGGTGCCGAAGACGACAACGCGGACAACACCAGCACTTGCTCCAGTGAGCGTGCGGACAACCCGGAGACCTTCACGAGCAACGCGGAGCGGGAGAAGAAGCAGATCACGACGTCTCCGGTGCCCGTGCGGAAGAACAAGCGGGACGAGGCGCTCCGGGGCGAGGGGCGGGTACAGCTGTACTCACCACAGGCCTTCAAGTTCTACATGGAGCAGCACGTGGAGAACATTCTGAAGAACCACCAGCAAAGGCTGCGTCGCAAAAAGCAACTCGAGAGCGAGATGCAGCGGGTTAGAACCACGCCTTCCTACGATTTCCTTCTTTCAATCCTTTTCCAAGCCTCTCTTTTTCACGCTCTATATAAAAGTTTCTGCTCCACTTTCTTGGTGTTTCTTCTTTTTTTCTTCTTCTAGCCCTGTCTTTTCTTTCTCTTGCTTTTCCTGTCTGTGGCAGCTGGTTTTGAGGGTGTAATACTTTCTCCTACCTGCCTAGTAGTCTGCACAGGCAACCGAAGAAGTAAGGCTATGTACGTTTAAAGCATCTTCTTTTGCAGCATGAAAAAAGGGGTGATTGATTTTTGCATGTTGCATGACTGCATGCTTTGCATACGTAAAATGTCTCGGATTTTTGTTTTTTTGTGACTAGAAGTATTTACTGTACACTAGATGTGACCGCCACTTTGTTTGCGTGCAGTTTAATTCCACACTCATAAGCGCGTAAAAAAAAAAAAAGTACAGCGCTATTTGCTGAATTTTGGAAAGAACTGCGCGGAATGAAGGTGTGAGGTCACGTTTATTAAGTAGATTTCAATCGCACACTCATAAGCGAGTTTTAAAACCTGTACAGCGCCATCTGTTGAATTTTGAGATGAACTAATTATTATTATTTTTTTTTTATGATATAAGGGCATTTTTTTTTTTATTTCAATTCGATTGCGATGAAACAAAACCTATATGTTGCCTAAAGCTCGGCTAAATGCACTTGTGAAAACCCCTTTAAAATTCCTTCAGTGGTTTTTACGTTATGCACAAAAAGACAGACACACAAATTCCAAAAACCATCTTGATGTGTTCTATTACTCAAATTAATTTTTATTTATACATCACTTTTAACAGTGGTCATAGTCGAAAAGCAGCTTTCCAGAATCAGAATAAGGAAAATTAAGGAAATTAGTGTGAAAATGTGTGTGAATCAAAATGACTCAATGAATCTTGCAGCAACCCAAATATGTTTTTTGCAAATCTCTTAATGTACATACATGCCAACTTTATTGTTTATTTATTTTTATATAATAAAAATGGCTCTGTTCTTGAAGGGGGGAATGAAACGAAACAAAAAAAAAATCCTCAGTGGGTTTGTAAAGCAGCATCAGTTTTTTATTGATGGAAAAGAAGTATAATGTGATCCACACAAACTCGAGTTAACGTAACCGCTTTATATTTAAAGTGTTTGTCTTTTTTTTCCTATCAGTAAAAAGGTTAGTTGGATAATGGATGTTTCAGTGGATATTTATACCGTTTGTGTAACTGGCGTACTTGTATTCATACCACAGGTCGGTCTGTCCGAGGAGGCCCAGGAGCAGATGCGCATGATGCTGTCGCAGAAAGAGTCCAACTACATCAGACTGAAGCGTGCTAAAATGGAGAAAGCCATGTTCGAAAAGATCAAGACGCTGGGCGTGGGCGCGTTCGGCGAGGTGTGCCTGGCACGCAAGGTGGACACGGGCGCGCTCTACGCCATGAAGACGCTGCGCAAGAAGGACGTGCTCCTCCGGAACCAAGTGGCGCACGTCAAGGCCGAGCGGGACATCCTGGCCGAGGCGGACAACGAGTGGGTCGTGCGGCTGTATTACTCCTTCCAGGACAAGGACAACCTTTACTTCGTCATGGACTACATCCCCGGCGGCGACATGATGAGCCTGCTGATCCGCCTGGGAGTGTTCAGCGAGGAGCTGACGCGCTTCTACATCGCCGAGCTGACGTGCGCCGTCGAGAGCGTGCACAAGATGGGCTTCATCCACCGTGACATCAAACCCGACAACATCCTGATCGACCAAGACGGCCACATCAAGCTCACGGATTTTGGCTTGTGCACCGGTTTCCGCTGGACCCACGACTCCAAGTACTACCAGAGCGGTAAGAGCTCTTAAAAAGAAAAAAACAAAACGCACTAATAGGCCACTTTAATAGGAACACCTGCTTGTTTATAGATTTTATGCCATTGAGTAATCCGGTAAAAGCAGCAGCACATTACGTAAAAATAATTTGTGTGATGTGACGCATCAGAAGGCATGCTCATTTCCCCCCCCCCCCCCCAT
>JAOVVB010000026.1:3442938-3468084 GCA_028570985.1 Heterobranchus longifilis | reverse complement strand
ATATTGAATATTTATTGAAACAAAAACTGATACCATTATAAAACATACTATTAAAACGTGTATAACTTGTAAATAATTAATTATTAATAATAATAACTGATTAAAGATATACGGAGATTTTTTTTACAGATTACTAGCCTTTATAATAACTAAGGATTTCTTAATTAAATAATAAAAAAAACAATTATTGTGTCCTTTTAATATAATGTCGTCCGCGATAATACTGATATTAAATATATAAATCCTTTTTCGAGCTCCATTTTTTTCACGCTCCAGCGAGACGCAGTGACTTATGGGAAATCTTTCCAGTTCCTTTTCCGGTGAAATGAAGACCTGTTGTCACTCGTTCCCTACACCCTTTGAACTGAACACTTTCGCTTCCAACGGTTTGGAATCACACTTAATATGGCTGAACACACTGTGTAGTATACTTCGCAGGGTACTTCAGGCCGTTTGGAACGCACCTTGGTTCCTCTGTGCGTACGGTATGAGAAAGAAGGGGGTGGAGCTCAGAGACAGTGAGGTTATAAACACGCCTCTTTTAACCACTTCTTCTCCCTCAAACCCTCCCTTAGAATCAGACCATCTTTATAGTAAAAGCCATAGTAAATGCCTTCATTCTCAGAGTGATTCTAGTCAAAGAATGCTTACTTGGCCATAATAAATTTAATTACTACCAAATAATTACAACCAAATTATTACTACTTGGCCATAATAAATTGAATTAATACCAAATTATTACTACTTGGCCATAGTAAAAGCCATCATTCTCTTTATAGTAAAATCCATAGTAAAAGCCATCATTCTCAGACTGATTCCTGTGTGCTACAGGAGCTCTATAGAAGTGACACATTTTTATATCAGTAATGACAATAATGACGGGCAGAAAGAGAAAACTTAATTTATCCCTCAAAGATAGTCATCTTTTTCATAAATGTGATTATAACAAAATGAAAACAAGGATAAACGATTGAAAAAAAAACATTTAAGGAAAAAATTTATGATTAAAAATATGAGACTCTTGATGTGTTGCTATAAATGCTACAGTCAGAAAACAGATAATGTGAATTACAAACACACACAATGCTTTGTTTCTTTGTTTCTTTTTACTTATTTATCTTATTGATTATGAGACTACATTGAAAATTTGGTATAAGTGATACAAATGAACAGCAGTCTAATACATATTATTGTACAGATGGTCTCAGACTTATGATGGTTAAACTTAAAGTATGAGTTTCTAAGCTGCAACAAACGTTTAGTAAAACTATTTCAATTATACATTTCGATTTGTTCCTGGTTTAGTGATATGCCGTGCAATACTAGACCTGATCGCTAGACCTGGTAAACCAACATTTTCACCTACAGATACTGTCACTGATTTTTGAATGTCAGGAAATGAATCTTAGATTTGTTCTGGAGAGAGCGCTCATATCACTAAACAGAAATATTCTAATTATATGACTGAAGACTGTTGGAAAAAACATTTTGTCGCAATCCTATTTATTTGCATTTACAATTTATAATTGTATTTCTGTATTTATTTTACTTTACTATTTTCATTAGTATATTGTTGTGAGCAACCATACAGCACAGAAATGAAGGGGCGTAGAAAAAAAAGTTTTTCCAAAATTTATAATTTAATAAATCCAATTCAATAAATCCCCCCCACCCCCATAACACTGGATCTCCTAAACGATCCAGTGAATGTTCCCTGTGGTCACTGTTTCTGTAAGGTGCGTATTAATCAATACTGGGATCAGGAGGATAATAATGGAGTGTACCGCTGTCCTCAGTGCAGAGACACTTTCACTCCAAGGCCTGTTCTACGCAGAAACAACATGATGGCTGAAGTGGTGGAGAAACTCAAGAAGACAAGGAGCCTGAACTCCAAGCTTCTTCTCCTGCTCACTGTTACACTGCATCTGGAGATGTTAAGTGTGATTTCTGCACCGAGAGAAAACTCATAGCCGTCAAGTCCTGTCTGATCTATCTGGCCTCCTTTTGTGAAACTCACGTGAAACCTCACTATGAAGTTCCTGGATTGAAAAAACACCAGTTAATTGAAGCTTCTGGAAGTCTAGAAGAGAAGATCTGCTCTGAGCATGATAAAGTGCTGTAGATCTACTGCTGTACTGACCAAAGCTTAATCTGTTATTTGTGTATGACGGATGAACACAAAAGCCATGACAGCGCCTCAGTTAAAGTTTACAGAACTGAAAAACTTCTGAGATGCAAGTCCAATGTATTCAGAGTCATTTCAGGCCATTTATATTTCTAATCTAATGATGTACGTCAAGGTTTTTACTTTAAGATGAAGCCACATCTTATTTCACATTCTTACGCAGAGGTACAGGAAGCTGTACAGTCTTTCCATCTGGCTCTCGTTGCTGACGGCAGTCGGGTCTTTGTGCTGAAATCCACCATCAACTCTTGTCTTGCTAATGTTCAGGAGGTGGTTGTTTTTCTAGAACTACTTCTAGGTAGGCTATTTGTTGTTGTCAGAGATCAGGCCCACCACAAATGTGTCGGCGAACTTGATGAAATTTGTGGAATTAGTAGTGACCACATAGGCGTACGTTTACAGTGAGTATGGCAGGGGGCTCAGGAGACAACCCTGAGGAGCTCCAGTGCTGTGGTGAGGGAGGCTGAGACAGTCAGTGTCTGCCCATTTGTACTGCCTGTGGTCTTCCAGTTAGGTAGTTGGAGATCCAGCGACATAGGGCTGCGTCCTAGGTTCTCCAGCTTGGTGGTGAGTGTGGAGGGAATTATAGAATTAAACGCTGAACTGTAGGTAACAGGCCTTTTAACATAATTCCACTTTCTGATGTCTGGCATTCTCTTTCTGTCTGCAGCCATTAGCACCACTAGCATCGTTAGTGCCATTAGCATTGTTAGCCGCAGGCTTGAAGTGCGCATAGAAGGTGTTCAGCCTGTCTGCCAGAGACACATCTGTGTTTGTCATTCTGAATGTTGGTGTTTTATAGTCCATTATTGTCCTTAGTCCTTGCCACAGGCTCCTAGATTCACACTGTTGGAACTGTGACCCTAATTTCCTCATGTAGTCCTGCCTTACCTCCTTCATCGTTTTGCTAACATTGTTTTATCCACCCACAAATTCCAACTTGGAGCAGCTCTGTCTCTGCTCACTGCTTACCTTTATAGTGTTCACAGCCTGTTTAAGCTACTGCACCTTTTCCTGCTTCTCCTGGATTCTCTTCTGGGATTTCATCTGTTCCTCCTTCAACTCACTGGAATACATATAAACTACCATCACCACAGTTGATTCTCAGTTCTTATACTGTTCACATCACTGGGAACATCTTGTTCCATAGAGTTTGCAATCAGCTGATAGTAAACTCTACATCTTCACGTATAGGACTTGGATCAAAATTAGTTTTTCACCGCAGATCGCTGACTTTGAGTGCATTGTTCATTCGTGTGCTAGCTACATCTTAAGTTGGATAGCTTCTGTTTAGCTCTGCTAACAGTGTTAAACATAATGAGCAGGTTGGTGAAGAAGTCTGACCCTGTCCTCAAGAATGCTTGGGCTGTCTGCTTGGGACTTGTCCATGCTAGGAGAGCACTGAGTCTGAGTCATGTGTGTCTGTCACCAGCTCCAGCATTCAATGCTAGAATGGGTAATGTTCGCAATGACAGTACTGGGGAAAACCACGGTCATTTAATAGGACTCCCTCCTCTTCGAGTCAGCAGCTCCAACTTCGCCTGTGTCTACTAAAGAGGATGTTCCAGCCAAAGTCCCTGCTCTTAGCCGGGCAGACCAAGTAGATTAGGTGGAGGGGTTGGAGGACAGAGAGCTCCCTGGCAGCGTTTAGCTTTTAACAGACTGTTTTCCAGGATGATTATATGCTTGACATCGGTCCAGATATGCACAGCTTGTTGAAGGATGAGCAGGAAGCATTGCCGTCTGCTTTGCCATCTGCCCCCAACTTAGCACATAGCGCCCCCAACTTGTTTGTTCAACTTGCGCTGGCACTCTGCTCACGGAATTCATTCTACACACGCCGGCTCTTATTGTGGAACTCATTTACCTTGAGCCGGCACTTTGCTTCCACATTCTCGCACAACTCACCCTACACACGCCAGTTCATCACAGAGCTCATTTAACTCACACTGACTCTCTGCTTCCGCAATCCTGCCCTGGAGTTTAAGCCATGCTGTTGATAAATGCATCCACAAAGCCTCTACATGATCTGTCATGTCTGCCTCATGTACTGTTTCAATCATACATCATCACAAGGGATTATTTCTGTCTCCTCGACTGCACTTGTATCCACCGCCGCTACTCAGATCCTTCTAATTTGGACAAATAATGAGCCCAGTGAATAAATGACATCACTGATTAGATGAAGAGGTCGATGGAGAGGCCTGATGCCTCTGAGCAAGGACCACACCAATTGGCAAATCGGTGTAAGGCACATAAACAGCAATACACCTGGAAAATCAGTCTGGGTGCCAACTGTATTCGACTCAGGAGTCCCAGCATAAACAACAGAAATAAGGGAATCGGTCTGAGTTACTGCAGACCCACTTACAGCGACAACTGTTATGAGGGGCCTCTTGTGAGAAGCAGGTGTAGGCTCATCCATCCACTGATAAGCAAGCCCCATTATTCGAAGAAAGTTAAACAAATTTAAGGACTTTTGGCACTCCGTCTGAACTTGGCCAAGAGAAGCGCGATCAATGGTTGGGTGAAGGGAAGGAGGATCTGCACTGTCCATGCTGTTGCTAAGGTTACCCTTGCAGGTGTGCTTAGCTAGAGAGAAATTTTCCAAGATAAGAGATAATGGGCACTGACCTTGGTGAACACAAGTAAGAAAAAATAAAAACACCAGGTGGACCAAATTTGGTAAAAGGAAGTATAAAAAAAGAAAAAAACAAGTAACCAGAAACAGTGGCTGAATTTGGTCAAGAGAAGTAAGGGAAAAACCTAGGGAGGAAACTGTTGAGTTCCTCCCTCAGCCAACAGTATATAAGGCGTGTACATTAAATTGCTTTTCAGTCTGCTCTCAGTCTGTTCTTGAAAGCTTTTTGCCTGTTCTATTTTTGAGCTGTCATTGGGTTGACTCTCTTGGCCTTTGTTGCTCCAGTAAACTCCAGTTTACTTCATCCAGATCAATCAAGTGCTGAGTCCTTTTTTGATACTATTATAATTTGAGTTACAGCTTATGTTTGAGTGACAAAGTGGGACTGGAATCAACGGTGGTAAATAAAAAAAATCTATGTCAAGTCCTACAACAACTGTTAAAGAATAAACTTTACGTCAAGGCCAAAAAGTTCCACTACGAATCCAATTCCTTCTTGGGGTACGCTATTTTACCTGCATGTATGTAGGGGCATCCATATGGACTCCACCAAGGTGAAGGTGGTCACCAACTGGCCATTACCATCATCAAGGTCATGAACTCCAACAATCTCGGCTCATTTCACAGACCTTGCATTAGATTTTTCTGGTATTGACCTTGATACTGACTCTCCGCTTCTGCACTCAAGCTACGCTGTTATTAAACGCATCCACATAGCCCCCAGACGATCTGGCACGTTTCACACATTATTTTGGACTCCTCACATTAAATCCACCACTACTATTCAGATTTGTGACATTTTTAGAACATTCACATTAATGAGGGGCCATGATGATGTGCTTGAGCCCACCAGTAATAAGAAATAAGTGATCATCCCCTTTGTCTGTAACCGTTATGTGGTGCAAATTGGAGAGCTCGAGATGGAATATTGTTTATAAGAGCCCTAATGCAGGGCTTCAGAGGGAGTCAATGAAATAGGAGTTTGTAAGAGTGCTTGTTATACGCATGGGAAGACCTTTCTGTTTGGAGATAGCATGGGGTTAATTAATTAATGAACTCAAAAGGAAACAAAAGAAAACTGGAAACACAAAATAAACAGAGCCATTACCAAGGATTTATGAGAGAGTTTGTGTTTTTTATACTTTAACCTGAGAGTGCATGCTAAACTGATGCGTGTCACGCTTTTAAGGCAGCTTAGGGCGCACTGACATCCCCAGTTCCAAACAGAATGGGTCAGCCAGTCGATGCGAGGGTTGTGATGATGTAACCAGGGGAACCTCAGCACTAATCTCTGCTCTGGCATCAGGGTTACCAGAAATGAGAATCAATCTGAATGACACCCGAGCCGTAGTATAACTATGGCCGTCCTCTGCATCACACACCCTGACTTAATTGGCTCGGTGGCCAGGGAGACCAATGGCAGTGCTTCAGCCAGCCTCCCATCAATAAAATTTCCTGTGGCCCCCGACCCGATGAGCACCTCCGTTCAGGCTCTCCGGATCCCAGGCCCTGAGAGCGTAGCTGGTAAGAAGAGCCCTGCATGACGTGGTCTTGAGTTTTGGGTCGAACCTGCCCCCCCTCCTGGGGTGACCCTGTCTGTGGCTTACTGTGCCATGGGTGTTGCTTCCCCTTTGGGAGAAAAGGCACGAGAACAGTCGGGGCTCTGGAAAACTTAAGATCCTCTCGGGGCCTAGGCCTTTCCCGAGGATTTATGAGAGAGAGTTTGTGTTTTTTTTATACTTTAACCTGAGAGCACACACTAAACTGATGCGTGTCGCTCTCTTTCTCTTTCTCTCTCTCTCTCTCCGGCATCTTAGGGAGACAGAGGCTGAGTCTTTTGCATGTTCATGCTGATTGACTTGCGGCGGCATTGCCTGCCAACCGCGTGTATAAATGACCGCGGCTCTGCCTGTTCTGAACTATGTGGGGTAGCAGCCTGCGGATCTGCTCTTTCCGAACAGTGCATGAGTATTCTGCCTCTCGTGAGACCCGCGTCATTACAGTAATCAAGCAATACCAATAATAGAACAGAAGTTTAAGGCAATTGCTACTACTACTACTTTTATTATTATTAGTAGTAGTAGTAGTAATAGTAGTAGTAGTATCATGTATGACTCAAATAATATATCACTCTATGTCATTGAAGTACTAGAATTCTTACTAAATAAGAAACAATGTGTAAAGAGGGAATAATGAGTTTTAGCCAGCAATTCAAGTTTTGGATGGATATTGCATCCCATCTTATGGCCCTATTTAGTAAGTGACTGTTTTCATAACTCGTAAATCTCTAATAATCGTGTCAGTTGTCTCAGTAATAGAACAGATGTTAACAAAATTGTACTACTACTACTACTACTACTACTAAATAATAACAATAATAATAATATCCCCTGGGCATGGCTGAAACTGTACAACCATGTTGGTGAGATCAGCTGAAGAGGCCCTTGGAAAAAGTTGTGCTTTTCTAGGTGCCCCGTAGTAATAGAGGACTTGGCAGGTTAGAAGGTGTGAAGGCCACTGTTATCCTGGAAATGCCCTTTTGTTTCTGTGTTTAACCTTACTCTAATTGTTGTTTGGATGTATGATTTATTTGGTATGACATATAATCAAGTATCTTACATATGTTTAAGGAAATATTTTACTCCCACTACTCCTTCTATTTCTTCTACTATGGTGGAACAATGTTCTATTCATTTATTCTATTTCATTAGATTACATATTATTTATGTTAAATAATAATAATTATTATTTATATTATTATTTTATTTTTATTTTAATAGTTTCATTTAATAACATTATTACAATTAAATGAAATAAATTGTAATTACATTTAATTTTTTTTAAAGCTGTATTTTTTAATACAATTTGTAATATATTTAAAATAAATATAATTTAAGCATGTTTCATTTAATTGTATTCAATTTAAATTATTTTTTTCATGTATTAAACTACATTAAATATTATTTTATTTAATTTTAATTAATTTGATTTATTTTATTGAATTTTTAAAATTAAATTTAATGTGTCGTAGTGAAATTAATGAATCTTTTAAATTAATTTCACGTCATTCTATTTTATGAAATTAAATTACATTTTGTGTTGCTTTTAATGTCTTTTATTAAATTACATTAAATTACATTTAATTTTAGTTTTATTTTAGCTTGTTTTGTTTTTTAATTAATTTAATTTAGTTTAATTCAATTCAATTTATTGTATTTTTCTCATGTATTGAATTTTATTTAATTTTATTAATTGAATTGAATTTCAGTTAATAATGTTAATTCATTATATTAAATTAAATTATTTTTTTACATTGAATTTTAGTTCTTTTGTTTTTTTCTGCATGTTTATTAAATGTTAATACATCAAATGTAATTATTTTAGTTGTTATTTAAAATTTAAATTTTTGAATATATTTATTTCAATTTAGTGTTATATTTTTCATGTATTTAATTAGATTACATTAAATTCAATTAAATTCAATTTATTCATTAATTTAACTTAACTTAATTTACCACAAGTTAATGTAATTACATTTTATGTATTCAATTAAATTAAATAAATTATTTTTTTTGTTTTTAATGTGTTTAATTTTAGTTTTTTTATTGTAAACTGCATTTGTTTTATTGTACTTAAATTAAATAAGTTGTAATAATTAATCAATTTTATTTTTTTCCCCTTTATTTTACTTTATTTCTTTATTTTAAATGAATCTTAATCTGGCGCCCCGCAAGTCAGGAAGCCCCTGTAACGCCACTCCAGTCCAGTAGATGGCGGTGATGCGCTATAACGTTGGTTGTCCAGCAGCGTTCACTGGCGCTCACTAAATGTGACTGAAATGTCCGTATCCAGGTTACCGCCTGCGACACTGAACCTCAAACAGGTAGCGTAAGTCATTTAATGTTAATCATTTAGTCATTTAAACATCTCGACTTGAGATTAGTTTATGATCGTTTGCTCGCTGCAGATATAAATGTTGAAGATTTAGGTGCTGTTGATCTTCCGCGGTGCTGGTGTTTGTTTGACCTGTTCGGACATTTCCATTATTATGATTTTTTATTTTTATTTTAGTTTTTGCAGAGACAAAGGATTTTAGGTTTGTACCGCAATATGCTGAGGACAATCCGCAAAGTCCCAGACGAGGCAGACCGTAAATATTTGAAGGACTGGGCGAGAGAGGAGTTCAAGAGGAACAAGGAGGCCAGAGATCAGGTGGGGAAACAAATTCAAACACAGCAGCTCTTAATGTAGTGGGACAACAACATCAACAACAACAACAACAACAACATACAGAGATCTTATAGGGGTTAGAAAATGGCTATATTATTATTATTATTACTAAATGTAATACAGAAGATCTATGCACAAAGTACAGCAGTGTTTATACATAATACTTCCTATCCATGTGTGTGTGTGTGTGTGTGTGTGTGTGTGTGTGTGTGTGTATACCGTGTGTGTGATCAGGGCCCAAGAACTATGACATGTCATATAGTGTGTGAAGGACACTATTGTTTTTCTAAGGATTAAATTCTTTTTGGGGGTCTTAACATGCTCCAACATCAACTTTCACATGTCATGGTCATGGTCATACGCAACAGGATGAATGACCCAAATGAATTTGTTAGTCGCTTCCTAGGGGATTTACTTTATGCGATCGCCACCAAACCGAGCCTTCGTGATCTCAATACACTGAAGATGCAAAATTTTAGTTTTTTTTTTTGTGACGGCGCCTCAAACTTATGCTGAAAGTCGGTTAATAACTTTGTGTGCCATTATATTAAGTGACATTCGATTCAGTGACATCATATTGTGATGCTTTTGGATGTCTTGGCATAAAATCCTCCCTATTCCACACACTCACACATCACACATGTGAACACTCTCACACACACACACATCTCTCTCTCACACACACACACACATCACAAATGTAAACACAAAGGTGCTTGGGCCCGCTCATCGTTGCTTGCAACTATAGTTTATACTTGGGTATAATTTTTTTGAGGTGCACCTGTGTACACACACACACACACACACACACATTTGTACAGCGAGGGTAGTATGTCTTGTGGCTTTTAGTGCGGATAATTTTTGACTGACCATCGTCGTTTTAATATCACTAAAAAGTTGATTTGTTTCTATAATACAATTCATAAACTGAAACTTTTTATATTATATCGATTCATTACACACAGACTGATGATTATGATGATTATGATGATTATGGCTTACAGCTAATAAAAACCCAAAATTCTGTATCTCTAAAAATTTGAATATTACTTAAGACCAAAAAAAAAAAAAAAAGATGTTTAACACAGAAATGTTGGACGACTGAAAAGTGTGAAGATGTACGGCACTCAATACTTGGTTGCCGCTCCCAGTTGCGGATCAGTCTGTGGCCCTGCTGAGGTGTTATGCAATTTTCTTCCACTATAAATTCAAACTGTGATTAAAAAAGAAAAAAATCATCCTAGTTTATACACCACTGTTCTAGTATTTGCGCTAAACCGTGTCTTTACTCGTTGCTGTAGGATGCCATCCGGATGATGATCACGCAGGCCAACAATCACCTGGAAGAGCTTAGACGATCCCTCGCTCTGGCTGGGAGGTGAACGGCTGCGAGTGTCGTCTCCTGCATAAGGAACCTGTGTTAATGGCACGACTAACAGAGCTGAAGGCATATACACTGCGCGTGTGACTTTAAACCTCGCTCAGCCTGGCCTCCATCACTTCATTGCTGCTAAGAGTGCTGTGTGAATGTAAACAGTCTGCAGCATTGTGGTTTTTCTTGCTCTCGTTCATCGGAGTGAAATCAAACGTTAAAACAGAGAAATCACCAACTTAACCTGCGCTGCAGGTTTTTGATGACGTGAGAGTGCTGGAGTTTGATCCCCAGTCTCTTCCCTCTGTGACGTTTTGTAAAATACACAAGCCGAATAAATCCAGGTTGTATTTTAAACCAGATGATGACGCCCTGTCCAGTGTCATTTTTCAGAGTACATGAACGTAAATAACTAAAAAAAAATTAAGAAGGAATAATTCACTTCACTTTAATTTATATATCAGTTTTAACAGGGGTCAGTGTCACAAAGCAGCTTTATGGAATCAAAACATGAACCTTGGAAATGTGTGAGGAAATATGTGTATTAATCCTAATTTTTGATCTGCAGTCGTACTGTGTGTTAGGAGGCTGGAAGTTTAATATAACAGTTGATGTGTTTAAGTTAATATGGGGTCCAGTTCGTTACTGGAGGCTCAGGTACAAAACTGTTTGTGGGAATTTCAGTCCTGAACTATTAAGTGACTGCAGTATAATAATAATAATAATAATAATAATTATTATTATTATCATGATTATACGTATAATTATGCATTTTATTTGTATAGGCGACTTTCTATTCATGCACGATCGCTGTCAAAAATAAATGTAAACAAGCAATAAATAAATAACAGTAAAACAATATTAGACAAAACAGTTAAAGTCATACCTAAAACAGATAAAGTCATATGGAGATCTGAGTGCAGACTTGCATCATGTGGGATAAGCGCTTCTGTAAAAATAAGGCTTAAGATGTGATTTAAACGTGTTTGAAGAGTCTGAAGGGTATTACGGATGATGTCTGGAGGAGAATTCCAGAGACGAGGAGTGGTGTGGCAGAAGGCTCTAGAGCGGGCAGGGAGTGTAAAGAGGGGCCTTGATGAGGAAGAGTGAGAGATAACAGACAGATTCTGCCTTCATTTAATTGTACTGTAATTATTAATAAAATAGACAATAAAATGAAAATACACAAATAATATACACTGCCGGATAACACCGCAAAACCAAGAATGCAGCTTGAACACAAGTTATAATATAATCATATGTATTTATTTAACACAAAGAAAGATGTTTTTATATTAATCATTTATTCAAGATTCAAAGAACTTTATTAATCCCAGAGGGAAATTGCTTATTCTTGGTCAACGTTGTTATCGAGTAGAAAGGAAAAGTAATAAATAGCTACAAAAAAAAAAAAAAATTGGAATAAAATAAAGAGTCCTAAAACAGTAAGTACCATATTGTACACTAAACTTTAGGACACTTTAAATGAATACACTAAATATGCCATTATGACATTCTTGCACACTAAATATAACCCAAGAGCGTTTGTAAATATTGCACAGTAATCTAATATATGTATGTAATATTGTGTTACACATTTTACTGAGATGTAATATTGCAATTATCATATTATTAATACAGGTAAGAATTATTGTCCTATTGTGTTACCGTTACCGTCAGTGAATATTCACATTAAGTGTATGAGTTACAGAGAAGAGTTCCACATCAACAAGTGTATGAGTTCCACGTCAGGGAATCTGAAATCTGAGAAGTTTTTGGGTAAGGTTTAGTGAAACTAGTACTCGGAGTGATCGATTCACTGGTCTACCGGTCACGGTTTAGGCTATTTATATCTAATCGAATTTATATTTGATTCTTAAATTTAACTTAAAATAAAACACTCATCACTTACATCTTAATCCTACTCTAATTTTTTTAAGGTAACATCATTCTCTAAAAGGCAGTCACAAGTAAGCAGGTTTAGTGTCAATAGAAGACTGACTGTAAAAAAAGTTTTTAAAAATCATCAGTTTTATTAGTGTTTCTCAAAGTGCCCCCTGGTGGACCGTGATAGAACTGCACGTGGGCTGCAATAGATCATTTACAATTAAGGAACAAAAAAAACTTATTCTGTTAAATAACTTTAAAATGACAATTAAATATTTCTGATTGAATATAATATTAACCTGACCTATTTTTAAACCAGAGCATTTCATTAGTGAAGAATCATAATTCATAATCATAATGTTAATAGAAAATCAACTTTTATCCCCGCTCGGTGTCAAAAGCTTAACATCGTACCATGTCCACCTTATTTTTTAACATTTGTTGCTTCATGCATTGTGTATGTGGATGGATTATGACTTTGCCCTGCATTGCTATAGGCACATGAAGATGGAATTGCTCTATAGAGATATAGAGCTCTATAGTTATACATCCTGAGTGTCTTGTGTGTCGATCAGATACAGTATTAAAGGTTTGGGTCGCCACACGAGATTTGTTTGGGAATGACTGGAGTAAGATATCTCTCACGGTAGCTGCAGTTTCACATGGTCAGCGGCGGCTCATTGGTTAAGGCATTGGACCATAGCTCGGAAGGTCCTGGGTTTAAACCCCAGCATCACCAAGTTTCCGCTGTTGGTCCCTTGAGCAAGGCCCTTAACCCTCAGATGTTCAAAAAAAAAAAAAAGAGAGATAAAATGTAATTTGCTGTGGATAGGGGGTGCCTGCCAAATACTTAAATATAAATATGTGCTCATGTAATTTCAGATTGTGTTAAATGCAGACAAAAGAAGACACAACATGTACATTTGAATTTATGATTATTATTTTTTTTATGTTCAAAGAGGGCAGGAATCAGCATGGCGTCAATACAGAGAAATACCTCATTTGTGTGTAAAACAAAACATTCAAAGCACCTCAGGTTACAGTTCCAAGCAAGATTTTTTACCTTCCCTTTTCTTTCTTCCTGCATTTTAAACATAAAGTTACACGGACTAAAACTGGACAATAGATACTGTATAACTCATACTGGCAACAAACATCTGTAAAAGACACAGAGGATGAGACGCAGGCAGCAGCAGCATACGGAGTAGATATTTAAGAATAACACCACCACCACCACACCCAGGGATGTGTTGACCTTCTGACCTTTACTTTGACAGACATGGAACAGCTTATACAACTTCTTAGCTTTTACACTTTTAGAATACGTTATACGTTTGACAGCCGGTGTAGGATTTGTCTTTAAGCACATCATATGTGATATTACTGATATTATCCAAAACCAAAAAGCCGGGAAAACAGACGGTAGATTATCTACACTGCACTACGTGTGTGTGTGTTCACATTGTGTAGTGGCAATCAACTGTACATTAACGACATAATAAGCAGGCCATGAGTAGCCCTCAATGTGCTATCACTGTCATGCGTTGTCATGGTGATGATCAGTGATGGAGTTCTCATCAGAGCTGTGCGATTCAACCGATGATGCAATTTATTCCATTTGTTCAATTAAGTTAATTGAATCTGTGGGTTTTCCGATTCCGACTCGGTTCACACTCAACCATATAACTATATAAAGTAAACATTCGATCTTTACTTAGACTATATACAGTATGTAAGCATTCAAATGTTAATGATGAATTCCTTATAAATGTACCACAATTTCTTCAAGAAAATGCAAACCGCTTGCATGTATGATCGGTCGGTGCAATAAAAAGCGTCGTGCAGGAGAACGGCAGGAGAAAACATAATCGAGAAAAAAAATAAATAAACAACATGGCAATTCGATGCGTATTGGATTTTTTTTTCGTAGTGTTTAATACTTTTAAACTTTTTTAAAAATCTAACTGAATGGAATTGACAGTCTACCTACGATTCACAGCTCTAGTTCTCTTCAGGTGTTTTTTTTTCTTTTTCCTCCGTTAATATTATGGTCTATTTTATGTATGGATCATGATTTATAATCCCATTTTATAATCCCCTCTCCCATTTAAGCTGCAGGTTATACTAACAGTACAAACTGTGGAAAAGTTCAAAGGGAGTGAATACTTATGCTGTATATTTTTTTGCATTTGTGTTAGCAGGTGTATCATTTGTTATGTGTAGAGAACCGAACCGTACGTTGTAGCTTTCATCCTTTCAGGCTGTTGCGCAATACAGTACAAAAAACCCCCTCAGAGAACTAAGTTGAGACAAATGTGGGTGAAAATAGTTAAGTGGAGGTGGACGATCACGCGTTATCTCAAAGGAACTGTAATACCTGTTAAAACTGTGGCTTTGTTTTGATGATACACCATGTAGATAAATACTTCAAAATAATTTACCCAGAAAAAAATGTTAAAAATGTTTAAAACTGTAAATGTTCTCCAGTAGGTGGCAGTGTGGTGGTGGTTAGCACTGTGGCCTTGCAGCTCCAGGGTCTGTGTGTGTGGAGTTTACATGTTCTCCCTATGCAACGTTAACTATTATTATTAACTAGCATTCCCAAATTGCTTCGAGTTCAGTGAATGAGTGTGTGTGTGTGTGTGTGTGTGTGTGTGTGTGTGTGTGCACCCTGCAATGGATTGGGTGTCCAGGGTGTACCCGCCTAGTGCCCTAAGGTTCC
The DNA here is from genome assembly GCA_028570985.1 of Heterobranchus longifilis. NCBI lineage: Eukaryota > Metazoa > Chordata > Actinopteri > Siluriformes > Clariidae > Heterobranchus > Heterobranchus longifilis. The sequence continues at coordinate 3,453,047 of JAOVVB010000026.1, read as the reverse complement.
TGGGATAGGCTCCAGGCTTCCCGCGACCATGTACAGGATAAGCAATATGCAAAGTTTTAACCAGCAATGAGTTTTGAATTACAAATTACATTTCTCAATATTGATTTTTTTTTTCCTCCACATCCTGTGAGAATAAAGATCTTCCATAGGATTAGTCTGAGAAATCATCTGGAGTTGTTTGTTTACTGTGCATTGGGGTGTTAAAAAGTGTTAAAAGCCTCCATTCAAAAAAAATTCAACTATGTTCTGAAACCAGTCAAACCATTAATACTTAAAATACCATTCCAGCCAGAGACTCCTGGACCAACACCCTGTGAGGAGTGGGTGAACGGGCGAATATTCGAAACGGCAAGTTCTACCACTATCTACTTCTATCTCTACGATCTGGATGACTGAAAACCTTCATAGACAAGCACATTAACAGGTTAAACAAGTGGCCGTGATCTCGGTCGTCCTCTCCTCTCCTCTCCTCCTGTCACCTTCTTCATATAGCCGAGCCACTGCAGAGCTCCGTGTGCTAGCTCTCCTCGCGTCTGCTGGTCCTGAGGAGCCTCAGTTCGTCTTCCAGGCAGTTGATCCTCTCCAGCAGGTTGACGCGATCGGCTCGCGCTCGCTGCTCGGCCTGCAGACTCACCTCCTGGACCTTGCGTTCATACCAGAGCTCCATCTGCGTGGACACCGCCTCGAAGAAGCACTGCGTCACCTCCAGCGCGTGCATGCTGGCCGGCTCCTCTGCCTGCTTAGTCCTGTCTCTTTCCTCAGTCCTCCCTTCAGAATGGCGTTTATGATGCCTGACTTTATGACTCTTGCCGTGCTTATGGTCCCGCTCCTGTTTTTGTTTCTTTTGACAAATTCCGCCGTGCTCCGTGGACGGCAACAGGCTATTGGACTGGCTTGAAGTAAAAGCCTCCTGTAGTTCCCTTTCTTGCCTGTAGGGGTCGGTGGAAAACTGCGTCCGATCTTTTGGGCGTACGATGAGGGGTGAAGATGTTGCAGATTTGTTCTCAGCCACTGGCGAGCGTGTCTCCTGGATGTTCTGATTGGCATCTTAAAACATAATGAGCACAATGAGAGTTTAACTTAAGGTTCAATCAAAATGACATTTTCCTGATTAGAAGCGGAACAATGCTGAAGCGGAAAAATTGAATAGAAAGCGTCAGTATTCAAATGCATTTAGAAAATAAAAAGAATGTGCCTGTTTACTGATTCAGACAAATCAAAGAAATTAAGAGATGCATGCCACTTGGTGTATCTATGGATACAAGGGGCCAAAATGTTTGATTTGATTTAGTTGAGTGTGTGTAACCTACCTGAAGCTGAGCTGTCCATCTGAACCACAAAGTAGTGATTATCCAACATGTCCTCTTCTCTGGTAGCTCCTCCCCCTCCTCGTCCCAGTCCCTCCTTGGGTTCAGTATGGTCGCCGGTTACCAGACGGTGGTTGCTGTCGGCACACGGACCCCCTGTGTCTTCTCGCAGTGTTACAAACTCATCTAGAGAGGAGGCGCGGCGCACAGGGGCGCTGTGTGCATCCGCCATCAGGCGTGCCTCCATCCTCAAGAGCTTAGACATGCACCAGTTCTTCAGTTCACTCACAATCGAGGCCTGTGTGTGTGTGTGAGAGAGAGAGAGGCAGTTAAATAAATATGTCTATCTCCATCCAACTGCTCATATAAATGTCGCAAATGAGTTCCACCCTATAATTTAATACTTTAGTAGTATGGTGGACTTACAGTAGAGGTATGCACGCTCTGTGTATGCTGGACTAGTTACAGAAGGGGTACATGTTGCATCGTTCATGGTACAGAATGCAGAAATGTCATGTTTTAACAATGCATCTGATCCACAGCTACCCGAGAGCGGAACCCTATACAGTAGCAGTCATTTATGTCTGCGTCATGTGAATATTACCTGTCTCTTTTCACCCTCCAGGCGCTCCTGTTTTGTCTTCTCGTCGACCCGATGTAAACACTCCATCCTTTCAGCAGACACTCTCTCTACCATCATCTTATCCAGAGCTTTGATCTGTGACCAGCAACAACACCAGGGACTTTCTTCAGTATTACAGAAATGTCATGATTTAACAATGTCTTTATCACAGAGTGGCTCACTAGTATGGCTTCACGATGCTCACTAAAATGCGAATCACGCTTTTGGGAATCGAATCCGGGCCTTTCGCATGGCAGACGAAACACTTGAGTAAATTAAGTACATAATTTTTAGTATTTAATTAATTGTTGGCAAAGGTTTTAAATCTTGACACACCACTCGTATAACGTTCCATGTAGAGTTCAATCTGATCTCAGAGTCTCTGTGTAACAGCTAGAATCAATACATGAACTAATACAGTGTGTTGTATCGCAGTTAGAATGTAATGCCTGTCTGTGATTGGCTGGTACGGTCCCTCCTCTAGCCTCTGATTGGCTGTAATTGGCTGGCGAGCGTTGTAGCATTGAGCGCTTGTGAGTGAGAGTTTAAGCGAGCAAAAACAAAATCTCAGCGCAATACATTCCTACTATTACTCTAAAAAAAACTTTTACTCTTAGTTTTTGGGACACCAAACTGACTTGTCTGTTTAGTGCTGCCTCTGTGGCTGACAGCGAAACGCCGTAAATAAGGCAGATGGATGAGAGAAGCGATTATGACTTAATTATCCGCTAATCTCTTTCCTAATCGGTGAATTAATAGTGTTTTATGTTAAACAGTGTGACTGTGAATAATGAATGTGAGCCAGTAGTGAAGCCATGATGATAAATAGATAATAGTGAAAAATAATCTGTTTCTGAGTTATATGTGTGCTTATATCACAGTACTTTCGACTTCTCGATTCTGATTGCTCAGACTGCGTTAATTAACTTTCTACATTAAGAACGTACACATAATCCTTGAATGTAAATCCCAGTTTGTATGTAGTTCGCAGTAGTAGCCAGATGTCAGGATACGTCATAATACTGTATAACATGTTCACCTGGTGGTTGTTCTTGCGGTCCAGCTGACCCATCTTGCTGTTCATAAGCTCCTGGACCGTGTGGATCTCAGACTTCATCTCCTCTTTGGTGGCCTCCAGTTGGTTCTCCAGTTTGGTGATGAGCGGCTCGCACCTGCAGCCTTCCAGAGGAGCCTGCAGACCAGCGCACAAGCACAAGCACAAAGTCACCCTTTAGATACTGCTTTTGAAGGATCGCACCAATAAGCGATTCACATTTTCACTGGATATTAAAAGCCTATACAGCCCTAAACTAATGCTTATCAGTGTTTTCCCGCTCTAGCTTTTAGACGTTCTTTGTTTACAGTTTCTGTTTGCCAAGGTATACATGGTCCAGTGCAAAAGAACGTGAGCTTCAATGTGATTGGCTCATTCTGAATACATCAAGTGTGCACGCTTGTATTACAAGGGCTGTACCAAAAGTAATGCAAAAGTGAACGTAACTTTTTAAAATTTTTTTATAAACTGACACCTATTGCATGGGTAGTATTTAGTGCTGCCTTCTCCTTCTCCAAACATCTACATCCTTCTGTGCACATTGCTCTCATCAGTGGTGTCATCTCCATAAAGGTTCAACAATCAACAGTGCTCGTTACACTGAAATCATTACATGAGGATGCGCATTTTGCCGTATAATCATCCTCCCTATAGTCCTGATTTTGCTCCACCAGACTTTCATGAAAGCAGCCCTAAAAGGACAAAGATTCACTTCTGATGAAGAACTGAAGACAGTGGTGCATTTGTGGCTCGCAGCTCATATACGAGCTTGTGGACAGATGGACATTATGTTGAATAATTATGTATCTGTCTATTTGTCTAAAAGTTACTTAAAATAAATTCTACTTCCAGAGTGCGGGTGATTTTTGGCTCAAGTGGTAGCAATAAATATGCTAACATTCCAACAAGCACATTAATATTAATTGTTGTCAGATCAGCACCCTGTGACCAATTAGATTTGCAAAACTCAATGGAAGTTTTAGTTCTTTATACTTTTACCTGCATGACCTTGCCATCCTTGTCCCTGTAGAGTGTGTACAGCTGATAAGCCTTGTAGCTGTGTGGAGGAGGAACAGCTCGCGGAGGTGAAGCTCTCGTTTTACTCTTCTTTCTCTGCTCTTTACTCTTATTTTCCCTGATGGATGCAGGGTCTGATAGGGAAGGCTGTAATCACACACACACACACACACCGCGTCAGTTTGTTTGATTAGCAATTAGGAAGGACCTGAGTGTCATCTGAGTGACTCATGGGGATCACCAGGAATCACCAGGGATCGGCCGGTACGATATTATCACAATACCAATGCGCCGATCTGATTTGTATTGCGATTTAACACGACTTTACAACTATCTCGATTCTATATGAATTTTTTTTTAAACAAACTTAGATACAAATAATTCGCTTCAACCGCGCAGGGCGCTGTGACGTGAATGAGTTAAAGCACCGTCTCTGTAGGATTACAGAATAACAGCAGGGTTTTTTCTCTATATGCTATATAGAGAAGTCTATATGCTTATCCTGGGTCCAGGGTCGTTGGGGCCTAGAGTCTATTCCAGGAGACTTTGGGCACGGCGGGGTACATCCTGGACAGACATTGCACACACACACACACACACACAAATACACACATCCAGCTTGATTGCTTGAAGAATAAATAAATAAAAAAATCATCTCTTAAAAAAATCATCTCTATTGTACTAACTTTTACTCCGAGTAAATTTTTAATGAGCTACTTCTTACTTTTACTTAAGTAGATTTTTATAATGGCAACTTTACTTGTACTTCAGTAAAATTTCACTTAAGTAACAGTACTTTTAATTGAATACAAAATTTTATTACTCTTTCACCTCTGCCAGCGGGATACCTAATGTTAAATGGAGGCTGTAATTTGGTCTGAATGTCGGCACAGCGTTGTTTGGCATGATGTCGAATGAATGACCCAAACACAGTGTTGCAAATACAACCACAAAACAGCAACATTTTAACTTTTCTTTGAAACCAGTATGCTGATTTACATCCATTCGCACGTCCCACCATGCTTGTCCCAGAATTCCTGAGCGGAGACTGGGACGGACACTACAGCTTCCCGTACACAGTGCGCGTATCTCATGTCACTGTTGTAATGTTTACCGCTCTGTTTAATTTTCTTTTGGAAATATTAGCATGACATGCGTCTTAGCTCTCAAAGTGCTACTTTCCTCATGGTGTTTGTGGCGCCGCTGTCTTGTAAGCACATTCACAGTCTTCATGGGCACGCCCCCTAGGGGTCTAGTGGTAAACAGGCATTGTTCTCACCCCAGCGAGAGAGTTGAGACCCGCGCAGGCTGATGTTTTAGTGTTCATTTTGATTTTAAGTGATTTTTGCAATATTTTGTAATTCTCCGTCTGACTTCATTTCAGGAGAGTAATTCTGACTTTCAAAAAAAACCAGACGCCAAGGCTGTACGCTGCCAAATTGATGTAACCGCAACGATTTTTTACAATAAATGAAAATCCTGCTGTTGACAACTAGAGAATAAGCAAGAAAGGTTTCACCATCTTCAACAGTCAAGTTCCAGCCAGCAAACCCAACCTGTTTAGAGCAGATCCTCCTTTACACAGGACACAGGACAGTGTAAAATATGTACCTCACCTTTTCTCTGCCTCGGCTGCGGCTCCGGTCGCGGCTTTTTCTTTGCCGAGTGCCACATGGTGACCCGTTCTTGCCGTTCGCGTTTCTCGGAGCAGAACGATCACTGCTGGGAGTTTCTTCTGCTGCAGACACACTTTCCTGGGTGTCAAATGGAGACACAAGTTTCTCTGTAAATCACTGTCTGTGTTTACGTGACTGACGAGATTGACCTTAATCACAGGATTTTCTTTGGCACGTGATCTGATCTAATTTATAAGCGAGCATCATGTTCACCTAAGTTTAAGAAAACCCAAACAATCAGTCCCGAGTCCGCACAAAACCCTGAGAAAAATGCTCTATCTAGAATCCTCTAGAGGAACGTTATCCGGAATGGTTCTATAGAACACTATAATCTTGCAGTTGGACTGTATAGAACTTCTGCTATGACACAGTGGTTCCAAAGAATGCCTTCACTTTCCAGAATTAAAGAGAAGAATGGAAGAACTTTTACTTTTGCTTCCTTTCAAACTGAATCCCATCAGTTTTCTTCATTCCTATCTGGAATGTAATCTTATTAGACCCCCTGTATTAAAGGAAATTTATCTAAGCCTTTCTCCCGACCCCTTTTATACAGAATTGTATTCATACAGATTTTTTTCCTTCAGGACTTAATAAAATACCTCAGCATCTGTTTTGGAGGCGAGTTCTTAAGGTGAACATTTCGTATTGCGAAACACAATTACCCTTAGGAAAAAATGTAAATGCAGGTAATCCGTTCCAGCCACCCAAAATATTATCAATATTACCCATTTTTAACACTATAATCAGATTTTTGCATATTAAAAACAATTAAGATATTTAGAAAAGACATGTAAATTAAGTAGAATATAAAATAAATAGACATTAAACCTTACTTAACCTTAATTTCAAAACTGAAAGAGGCTCTGTTTTCATCTTGCTACCGTCCTGTCTAACATCCTTGGAACCCGTGGTTCTACAGTATATGTTTTCACTAAATCTTGCACAAAATGCAAACAAACCCGGAAAAAATACGTTAAATCACTTGGCCTGGCTTTCCACTGACGTAAACAAGTTTTAAATGGCTACCGGACGTACGCACAACTTAGCCGGCGTCCGGTTCGGTTTGTTCACTCGTATGATGAAAATTCTTCGCATACCGAGGCAAATCTCTTGCGAAATTTCGGCTCCTAAGGCGGAGACGGGTGTTCGTATGCATTCGTATGCCGAGGTACCCTTTCTCCAGGATTTTTAGATTTTTCTATAGAAATTCATCTTTTGGAATTCTGAGGACTAGTTTTAGCAGAGCTTGCACAACCCAGAACTGAAATGGATTTAATGTAATGCATATGTCATAAATGTAATTTTGCAGTAATTTCTTTTGGCAAGAACCCAGAACAGGTGCTAAAATGTAGGTGTATACACTCCTTTCTACCTTACTAGGCAGCAACTCATCACGTGGGACTGACTGCGCTCGTCCTTCAGCCTTCATTTTTTCTCTCCTTTTCCTTACACTTCTGCCACGGGAGAAGCTCTGAATCTGAACACACACACACACACACACACACACACACAAATCTTTTTATGAGTAATACTTAGGAAAGGATGCCCCTAGGTGTGAGCGTGTGAATGTTTGTGTGTGTGTGTGTGTGTGTGTGTGTGTGTGTGGGAATGCCAAAATGGATTCCTTTAACTGCGGTCATGTTTCTTTATAAGGTGATGTCACATTCTGGGAAATTCTGCAAAGTTTGATGAAGACGTGAAGTGAAACACTAATCACTACAGTTCATGACGCGACCTGATCACCACGGTTTTACTGAGTTGATTCCAAAACAAATTTTTAGTCGACATATCCCTAATACTCTGTGATTTCAGCCTGTGTGTGTTTACGTGTTTCTGTGTTTTTTGGCACCCTGTACCACCTCTGTCTGTACTTGTATTAAATTTCAGTTTCCTGTCTGCACTGTGATCTTTGGCCTGCTGTGATGAACAGCCACGCAGTAACCGATAACATCAAAAGTGCATTCACAGAGTTTTAGAAATATTATCACAATATTAATTATGCCAGTGTATATATGGCCAAGAAAATTATCTGAAGAAACTACACATACATATATACATACATACATACATACATACATACATACTACCTTATTTTAAGTATACGTTTTGTTAGATATGTTTATCATGTCTGCATTTTTATGTAAAAACATTACTATTTCCATCCATACTTAAAAAAATTATTTATATATATATATATATATATCAATATATAAAATGACAGACCAGTTCTCAGATGGAAAGGGAAAAAAATGTTGGTTTTGCATGAAAACTGAAAGAACAGAGTGTAAGAAAAATTCCAGAAGAACTCGACATATTCTCCAGCACACTCAGTAAAACCTGACAGCTGTTTAACTTTTAGTACTCTGTGCAAAATCTTGGGCACATACAAAAAAAAATATTCCATAAGCAAAGATGCCTTTGAAAACATTTCTACAAAAAAAAATAAAAAACGTCTATAAAGAGCACTAAAGAGTGATAAAATAAACACAGTGTCAATACCTGAAATAAAAATATTCAGTAGTGTTTGATAAAGTTTTGTTTATAAGTAAAGCAGTTGGGAGGTTTTACTGAGTGTGCTGGAATTCTGTTAACTAACACAATTTTTAATAACAAAACTTGGTCTAAAGATAATATGGTGCCCATGACCTTATGCGCATAGTACCATATATATACAGTATAGGCTATGTGTGTGTGTGTGTGTGTGTGTATGTGTGTGTGTGTGTATATTGTCTGCTTACCTGTGGTGCTTTAGTCAGCAGCAGCGCTACTTCAGGATTGTTGTTCTCTCTGGCCTGGTCTAGTGCAGTTTGTCCTGCCTATAACACAAATGAACACACACACATGACATATAGATTCTCATAAGAGAAGTCTTATCATTGTGATTCATACACATTCACATCTCATACAAACTTAAATAGTTCTTTTGATTGTGTAAAGCTGCTTTGTGACAATGTTAATTGTTAAAAGCGCTATACGAATAAAATTGAACTGAATATAGATTACATGATAATATGCCTGAACATAATGTTAAATCACATCCGCTTAGTTTAGTTTAATTTTAATTACAATCACAGTAAGATGGATGAACACATTCTCATCTATGTATCAGGACAAGTCGTTAAAAAGATAATAAAAAAAAACCTTTTATAAGTATATATACTGTACAATAAGTACAGCATTAAAGAGTTGTAGTTAGAAAGTACCATTAAAGTCAAGTGTTATGAATGTGCCTTATTATGTGTCTGGTTAGAGAGGTAACAGACCTCATAAAAAAGTATTAAACATAGTAATAGAAAAAAAAACAATAAGGCGATGTCTAATACTGCATATCGCCTAAATTACAGGTTAATATATATATGAGCTATGGAGAAATATGATGCATAACAAACATTATCGGATGATAAACTCTTAATCAGTGAAAATCTTAACACCAATGAATCGATTTATAATTAATCATTAACATGATTAGCTGGAAGAGAACTCACATCATTCTGGATGTTGCTATCGGCTCCAGCTTCGAGCAGCAGGCGTGCCGTCTTCTTATGGTTTAGCATGGCTGCCACGTGCAGGGCCGTATCTCCTGCCTACTCCACCAGTTAAACACACATGTTTAGTTAACAGGTAGTTAACAGAAGGATTTTCCAATGTCAGTATTTTAGAACTCACTCTCAGAATCTATACTGCTTTAACCTGTATACAGGGTCGCTGGAGCCTATCCCAGGAGACTTAGGGCACAAAGCAAAGTAAACCCTGGATGGGGTGCTAATCCATCGTGGGGCACACACACGTAGACACACTCACACACTACGGGAACGCCAAATAGACTAATCTGCATTTCTTTGGACTGTGGAAGCCACGCACAGCTAGAACATGCAAACTCCACGCACGCAGACCCGATGTGGGAATCGAACCCGGGCCGTGGAGATGCAAGGCAACAGTGTCAACCACTAAGCCACCGCGCTGCATCGTTTTGAAATTGTCAGTAGTTAAGATGAGTTTTCCAAAACAATACATTCTTCAGTACCAAGGATTTTGTGCCCTGATGTATCGCAGTTCTTTTGTGTGGCAATTAATGTAACTCCATGCTGATTTAAAAAAAAAAATTATTTATATAGATTTGCATTTGAGGAGGTAAAATATTGATGTTTCTCTATAATCCTGTAGGCGGCTCACTTCAAACTGGATCCACATTGGCAGTCAGCACAGACTGTGACGGTAGCTGTGTGGTAGGAGCATGTTTTTTGCCTAGTTTGTTTAGAATTGTAATAAAATTTAATTTAAAAAATTTATTAAATTGCGATCTTTATGAAACTCTGATACTTATTGAATCACAACACAAGGTATTGCAATAATATGCAACAATCGTTCTACTGATGATGCCATCTCTCATCTCCTCCACACATCACTTACTCACTTGGACACTAGAAGGGGGA
>JAOVVB010000026.1:3418653-3429041 GCA_028570985.1 Heterobranchus longifilis | reverse complement strand
AATAAGCAATTTCCCTCTGGGATTAATAAAGTACTTTGAATCTTGAATCTAATAAATTATTGATTGTTAACATGTTCAACTATCGGGTAAGAAAAATGTGCAAAATTTGCACCTCGATGTACAGAAAATGAACTTTGACAGTACTCTTTGATCGTACCTATGACTTAGGCATATATATGTCATAATTTCACTTACATACTGTACTACACAAAGGTTTGAATATTGAATATTTTTCTATAGCTACTGTTTTATTCATTATACCAAACAATAACACTTACTGTATAACTGTATGCAAGCAATTAAGATTGTATCCATTTCACTTATCTTTCCATTAATAACAGTTATTTCTTTAACAACATTGTAATATTACACTTCTACATGGTGTTTTATGAACATTTTACAGAAATAAGCATACTGTACAAAGAAACTGCCAACAGTGTTTAGTTTAGTCTTTCATGTGTAATTCACAACATGCACTTCCTAAACCCCTGATGTGCTTAATCCAATAATTATTTGTTTATGAACTCCGAGACAGAACTGTAATTATCGCATACAGCACTTTATACCGCATTGTACTGCTGGTGTACGCCTTCACTCAGGAAGATTTCCTTGCCGAAAGGAGGCACTAGTGCTACAATACAATCGAGCTGTGCTTTAAAGGTTCACCTGCATATCTGATTTTGTCGCCCTACTGGTCCACGTGAAAGTAAATCATGTCTATGATGATAAGGCTTTCGACGTGTTTATAGCTTCACATACCTCCTTAATCTCCAGGCAGAAATGTACTGCTTTTTCTTGCTATATGGAAGCCTACTGTATTTCTGATTTGAATTCTTTACACAATTTTGAGGGTTACAAACCCTGGCAAAACATTCCACGATACTCCTACATGGTTTATGGTTTAACCCCAGAGGCCATGTTGTTCAGTCCTGCGTTTTCCTTAAACTCTGGTGGGGGTTTTTTTCTTTTTTTTTGGCAACAAGTTCTCTGAAGTGTGAAAAGACGAGGATCCATGAAGTAACATGCAGTAACCAGGAAATGAAGTTTAGGATTTAAAAGAGGCCAGTGCTCCTTGGTTATCTAGTCTATTTCCAACTAGTGAATAGACCATTATTCAAAAAGCTTTTACCCCATTGTTCAAAAGGAATGAAAGGAAAGCATCTGAAATTCTGGGCCCATTTTAATAGAGCTTGGTACAGACCAAGAGCCCTTTAGCATTTCACCCCTAACACTTTCAAAATCTAAAACGTCTATATACGTTTTCTGGAATATACAGTACAGTTCCTTACAAAATAATTCACACTCCTTGAACTTTTCCAGATTTTGTCGCGTTTCAACCACAAACGTAAATGTATTTTATTGGGAATTTAATGTGACGGAACAACACAAAGTGGCACATAATTGTGAAGTGGAAGGAAAATGATAGATTTTTTGAAAACATTTTTACAAATAAAAATTGAAAAGTGTGCCGTGAATTTGCATACAGCTCCCTTTACTCTGATACCCCAAACTAAAATCCAGTGGAACCAACTGCATTCAGAAGTCACCTAATTAGTAAATCAAGTCCACCTGTGTGTGATTTAATCTCAGTATAAATACAGATGTTCTGTGAAGTCCTCAGAGGTTTGTTAGAGAACATTAGTGAACAAACAGCATCATGAAGCCCAAGGAACACATCAGACAGTTTAGGGATAAAGTTGAGGAGGAGTTTAAAGCAGGGTTAGATTATAAAATATATCCCAAGCTTTGAACATCTCACGGCGCACTGTTCAATCCATCATCCGAAAATGAAAAGAGTATGGCATGCCTGCAAACCTACCAAGACATGGGCGTCCACCTAAACTGACAGGCCCATGGAACAGCTCAGATGAGAGAGTGTGGGACAAGTATTAATCTTGCACTTCACAAATCTGGCCTTTATGGAACAGGGGCAAGAAGAACGCTCTACTTATAACACAAAACGAGAACATCATTGTGAAATTGAAAGTGGGACAATAATTGTTTTAATCTTATTTTTTTTGGCAGCCAACATCGTAAGTGTAAATCAAATGTGATTGATCTCACAGCCCTAGTTCACCCAGGACTGATACTAGGCTTGTTTGGGACGGGCATGACATACTTTCCTCTAAATGAAAGATACCGATGTTCATTATCATTGCTTGGTGCATGGCATGTCCCTGCATGGGCCATTCTCACATGAGATTACACAACATGTGTGGTTATCTAATTCTCTCAGTGTGAACACCTTCCTGGAAGATGCACTGATTGCAGTAACTGTGACAAGATGAACCAATCAGGTTATCTGACACCCAGGCATGAAAGCAAATATCTTTCCTGTGTCGCACAGGGGACTACCCTGGAGTTCACCTCAAGTGATCTGCAGATAAGGTCTATGTCGCTGGCATAGGTGTGAGTTGTATTTTCTCCCCCCAAGCTGTACCGTCACCTCCAAACAACCGTTTATGATGATGGTATTCTTAAGGCCCTGATCTAATGAACTAGAATAAGGTTATGGTTTTGACAGACTACAAAGCCCTTCTGCAAGTCAACTCTGGATGGGGGAGTCTGCCGAACTCAGCCTTTTCCTAGTGGATCTTGGGAATTTTTCCAACTGTCACACTTGGCCAGACATATCAAATTCTTCAAGCACACGATTGTAGGTCTGGCATAAAAAAAAAAAAAAGGTGAAAATCCTGGCCATGTGGAAATGGCTTGGAGCAAGATCAGGACTGTACAGGGCTGTACAAGGATGTGGCAAAAACCAGCCGAGTTCCTGCAATGTACAAGTGGTGTTGAATGATTGTACAGTTCCCGCAGACAAGCATCTCTTCCACAAGTTGGTGACAAGTTATCCACTGATTTTCAAGGATCAAATGTTTAACTCGCTGAATGCTCATGGGAATAACTGCAGTGAGCTCATTCACGGATGTACAGCCGGCTTTAAAAATATTTGCACCATTAAAACGCTATACTGTCAGCCGTTTATGAAGGCCAAGCCTTCATTCATGAGAACTTGCATCACAAGTCCCGGTTTGACTTGAACAACCCTTGATAAAAATTATAGTCAAGTGATTTATGTGCGTGCCGTCAACTAGGGAAGACACTAAACTGCTCGATTTAGTGTTTTGATCAGATTGAAAGAACCGACTATTATTCCTAACAGCTTACTAGATCACCTACTGACTCCATATACTGCAGCATCTAAGCTTCCCTAAATATTTTCAGCACTTCTAGGACTTTGAACCGGCTTTGAGTGAAATCCCAGAGGAGGGCTCACCTCCGTGCCAAGCAAGATTGCACAAGACACTCTCAGATTCCTAAAACGTTCGTCCTGACAAAACAAAGACTAGCTGAGATGTTGGTTTCTGTGCAGGGATAAAATCTCTATAACAGAACTGAGCCATCAGTTGACTCATCTAGACCACCCCAGAATTCAAAGAAGACAGATCTGCTTTTTTATCACATCTGAGGAACCATTTATATCAGCCCCAAAAAAGCACCATGGTAATAGACTAAAAAGACCCCCTCCAGACCAGAAGAAAAATGAATAAGACTTAAGGAGGAGACGCTCTCCCTCCCTCCTCCCCTTGAACACAGCTTCATACAATAGCCAAGAGGCTCTTAGTTGCAGCTAGGCAACCGGGCTTTTCTCTAAATGTCCAAAAACTCCAGACAGCTTAAAAAACAAAACAAAAAAAAGCACAGAAATGCTGTCCTGTTGAGCCAGCCGTATAGTCAGGCTGTACAATATATCATGTGGTAATGGTTATCACAACACTGGGTTTTGCATTTCTACAGCAATTCTGTTCTCAGAATGTTAGAAAGCAAACACATCTCTCTGAACCATTCAAAACTAGTCTGTCCTCCAGCATCGCCATCTCTCTAGCATGTACAGGGTGTGCTGCGGGACTATAGCGCACCTTCTGTTCCTGCGTCCATTACAACCCAGCATGAAACCATTAGACGGCCATTACACACCTGGTGCTCCTTGAACTCTAAACCTAATAATCAGGTCTCTAGAGAAAAGAGCAGGCAGTATAACACTGCCTGTGACATGGATATAATATATCCGGACACACACACACACGCACACACACACATATGGGCTTTACTGCACGATAGATACCGTTTTTACTTGATTATGGAAACTTGAGCACAAATTAGCACTGATCTAATTCCCATCTGTGACATCACATCTTAAAAGCAGAGGACTAAAATGACTAACTTATCGATCTGGGCGATTATTTAAATAGTGTTATGCAGCTTGGGGCTTACTTTCGATGTTTATGAATCCAAATATTCTTATTTAATATTATTTTGGATGATAGAGCAAAAATACATACTATTTATGATTTCATGACAAATTTCACTTTTCAAATACATATTTAACTTATAATGATATTTACGCAAATACTACTTTTCTTTTCCTGTACTTTTTGACCACTAAAAGCTTTCTGCGCCAACGTTATGCATTTTATTTTCAGTTATATGTCCTTAAATTGTACCAACTGTGTCTCAGAGCCCACTGCATTCCTACTCATGAACACCCAGCGAGTGGAACGCCTGATCCTTGAAAACGGATGGATAACTTTTTCGCCAACTTGCAGAAGAAACGCATCTGTCTGAGGGAACTGTACACACTGCAGTAAGCTAATGTATGCTCTTACTGTGGGAGTCAAAAAGAAAGATTCAGCAAAGAAAAACTCTTTCTCTCTCTGTCTCCTCTTCAGGGTTAAAATAAGCTTTGAATAAAGCAATCAAACAATGCATTGTTGAACTATAGCTTCAAGGATCCTGAGGGGATTTTCAGCTAACTGCCAGCTCTTATAGTGTCAATTTGCCCTGACCGCCTAACATCTTCTCTTACACTCATACTCTCTCGAGGCAGGAGAAAGGATACTCACAATCTCATAGTTAACCTCATGCACCATGAACACCCTCTCCAAACTCATGGAGACTACTTATTCAGTGGTTTCAGCAAATCTGATTAACCCAAGGCCAGACAGACACACACACACAGGAATGGTGCTTACCTACCTGTAAAAACAGCAGCAATGATTTAATGAACAAATGTATTCCTAATTCAAAAAATATATATGTATCATCGGCAGTCCTGATCAAACCAAATCCAATTTCAGCTTTGCTTACAGGTGGAGAAATGTCTCTAAAATGAGTCCTAAGAGAACCGGAGTGGGTCCCCTCTGGACTGGTTTGTGATGTGGTAATGATGAGGATGCGTGCTAGCCGGTTCCTCTCATCCGCTCCCTGCCATGGAGCATTAGCATATCTACAGGCTGACTGGCAGATTCTTACAGCCCAATGAATTAACGAGACGTCTGTCAGCTCCCCCACCCCAGTCCTGCGTTTCACACAGGGGCCCGTGTCCTCTTTCTCTGCTATGGACGCATAAATCTTGTCTGTCTTTTGATCCGGTGACACAAACACACATATACATGAACGTACAAGCACATGTTATTATATTACATACTAGATTCTAACATTTTACAGATCACCCTCCACAAATCTCTCAGCGTGCATCATTAATAATTAAGTGGCAAAAAAAACAGAAACTCGACATTAATCACAATTACGTGACCATGCTAAGACATCCACAGGCATCCTTTTAACAACTTCTCCCTGGCTGTACATCAGCTCCTCTAAAAGGTGTCCTGATGCTGGAGGGCAGGGTGGGGGAGAGCCTGCGTATAGTCATTAAAGGGGGGGGTCAGATAGAGGTTAGGCCCCTAAAAAAAAGCTCTCCTGAGAATGCGCAAATGTTCTCGTGGGCTGTCTGAAAGGTTTAAAATTTCTGGCAATCCAGCTCCGGCATTCGTCGTCTCCGTCGAGGCGGCGTCAGGATTTACTGCTTAATCCCTATTCAGTTCAAGGCTTGAGGGTTCGTAGACTTAACATAACTGTATTTTTTTTTTTGCAAAGTGAAAATTTCCATCCATGTCATCATCGTCTAGAGTTACAGACGTTGAGCCACGAGTGCCGAAAACTAGGTTCCAAGACCCCTAGCAGACACCAAAATCCATGCTCAAATCTCTTCTACAAAATGGAGAAGTACTGGCACATAACCTATGCACATCCTCCTGTATTCTTCAAATTATAGCTGTCTTAGCTAATAATACCTAATACAACGTAAATATAAATAGTTTGGTAATATAATACTGTTTGGGAAATAACAATAAGAAAGCAAATGGTTTGCTGAATCTTAAGGGACTGTTTTTCAGAAACAAGACAATTAGGGAACAAATGAGGCGTGAGGTAAGCAAGTGTGAAAAACGAGTGGAGGAAATAGAGGGAGGTTAAGGATCTGTGAAATGGCAGGTGGCTACAGTATAGTATGTCGACATATCACATCGTTCCCATGGATTCATCACTGCAAATTTAGCTTATTTGGTGCTTTCTGGATTGTTTTTTTCCCTCAATATTTTTGGCACACATTTGGTTAAATACATAGATGAGGAACCTGTGAATCAAAAGAGCTGCCTGTAATTTTTATTTTAAGGTTTATATTTTGAAATATTTGTATACGTTATAACCTTTTGATGCATTTGATATCTATAAAGGGTGTTTAAGCACAATACAGTGATGAGACTCCTAGTTGTTGTAAAACATTTGAACAAAAAAAACGTTTTAAAGTATGTCCGTGAATGACGATCCCGGCTGAGGTGACTCAGAGCCCACTGCAGTCCTGTGAACATTCGGTATATGGAACACCTGATCCTTAAAAATTTGACGGATAATTTGTCACCAACCTGTAAGAAGAGACGCATTTGTGGGACTGTACACACAATCATTCACCAACTCTCGACTGAGAGTTATTGTCACATCCTCCGTACAGGCCTGACCTTGCTTCAAGTCATTTCTATATGTTTCGGTCTAAAAAAAGGAGTTCTTGGGAGGCCAGCGTTTCAGACGTAAGGCAGGCAGTCTGATCACGGCTCCAGCGTATTGTAAAAACTTTTGACCTTGATGGTATACAAGCACTAGTGAAACGCTGGGATAAGTGCGTTAACGTAGCAGGCGATTATAAAGCGATATAAAGGGAGTTTTGACTCTCATTACTGTGCCCTGTTATTCCACACAATCAAAAGTCCTGGTTTGACTAATATGACCTCATTATTTACTTGTGTATAAATTACATTCGATCCATCTCCATTACATGGCCGTCCAATAGTTCCAAAGTTACACTGGAATTTTTCACATTATTTCAGGTCACTGCTAGAACATGTGTAATCCTTAAAAATCCTACCATAAATTTTCCTAGCACAGGACAAGAGCGATTGCCATACAAAAAGTGAAGACAGGGAAGAAAACCAATCTTCAGGTTCAGTTGGTCCTGACACAAAAACTCTATTATAAATATCCATACGGCTTTGTGATTTGTGTTACACCTGATGACAAAAGCCATGCGAATGCCTTTCCATCTTTATGACTCCATTGTGTAATTCTGTGGTTTGTTTTCATGCTTCGGGGCAGCTGATCTGCACTCGAATACGATGTTTGATGGGGCTAAAATTACATCCTGCTATGAGTCAGAAGCACTGTGGTTACTACAGATATAATGCAGATCATGTACACACAGTTAGTCATACACATTACTTGTAAGTGTTTAATCATTTATACCAAAAACAAGTTCAAAACAGCTAGAGTGCATTCCATGCAACCCATATATTACAGAAACATGTGGAAGAATGCTTTGCTCCTTTGGGCAGTTTAGCCTGTAATGATAACCATAGCAAACATTACCAGTAAAGAAATTCTAAATATGTCTGAAAGCTCATTCATACAACACAGCCTGTCACATTAGCTCTGTTCATATATTGATGAACCTAAAAATTCTGTCAGTTTAGCTTCAACCCCAGAAATCCTGTCAGTTTAGCTTAGGTTTGCTAGCATGTTGACTAGCATCAGCAGTGACAAAGCAGAATGTTAAGTTGCTTTAATTGCTCGTTTATATTCATTAAAGCAGACACTTGGTTAAATCTTTAACATTAACCGTACAGTTTATGCATTTTGAGAAAATTTAAATATTACAAACTCATGATCCCTAGTGTTAGCTAGATAGCTAGCTCACTGCACACACGCATCTATTATTTTCCTATTTTATAAGCGGAATGTGGCAAACGCAATGCGGGCCCACTCTGCCCTCCGCCATCGCTCGCCAGCTTCGTGCCCACATACCAGCTGCGCACTTCCTCCAGACCTGCACATGCACATACCTTCACTATTTTTCCTTCCCTTTCTTTACGTCCTCCCTCCTTAAACCCTTTTCCTTCACCATTTTTCTAAATAAAATTACCCTTTTTCTGTAAGTCCCCAACTCGTGTCACTTGTGCATAAGACCTGTTACATGATCGAAAATCTGAGTTTGGACTTCCCGCTTCTCAGATGCAGCATTTTTAGCATTTATGATTGTTACATACTCTTCCTGTCATGAATCCTGTACCTTTAGCTCAGGTTCAATTTCTGTCAGGGTTAACAGTAACCATTATCATTATAACGATAATAATCATTATGCTGTAATTATAGATAAAAACTGTTCCGACACATGACTTATAAATCCGCATTGAAATCCTGACAGGTTAGCTCGACTGCTATAATAAATGTTTTGATTCGGGTGGACTGCTTATTTGAATTGTTACAAAAGTTTGTACTGTAAACTCATCATCAGGTATTTGACTCTCCAGCCTGGGTCTTTGCACACGCACACACACATACACACACACACACACACACACACACACATCCTCTGCCCTTCCCATCAGGAGACGTCATTTGATATCACATTAAAGCCTGGAGTTACATCCACTGTAGGCCTTTTCTCTTGAATTGGCAGACACGGTGACATGGGTACAGTATATACACACACATACACATCCAGTTCTACAGCACCATGTCAATCAAATTTGTTTTTTATTCTTTTTATTCTTGGGGGGTATTGTTCCTGTCGTTCCGGAGCTTCACCTGTGTGTGTGTGTGTGTGTGTGTGTGTGTGTGTGTGTGTGTGTGAACAAAGCCGTCTGTTCTTCCTTTCCGGGGTATTCGCTGTTCCAGATTTCAATGGCGAGGAAATAGAAAAAGGTGGACTGACCGGGTTAGTGGCAGGAAGAAAGAACTAATGTGGGAAAAGGAATATTAAAACAAAGTGATAAACAGCCTGGAGGCCTGTGGATTAAAGACCAGACGGATGGAGACAAAAAGCGAAATAAGCACCCATTATGAATATAAAGCCTGTATTTATTCATTTTTCATAGCTGTGATTATTTCTTTGTAATGAGGTAGCAATGCTTTGTAATTGTTTTATAAACCATACTAATATTACCTCATAAAGTTACAACATAATTTGTTTATGACTTACAAACATGTCACAGCATGTAGCTGGACTACATAATCGTTTTTTTAGGGTGTTGCATTAAAATATATATTTAAATAGTTAAGAGTGGTGATAGTTGAATCAGTCAAAACACAGATACACCTGTAATGATGTAATTGTTTAATAATAAATTTAAAAGTGAAACAAACCAATGTCTCAGAACCTGCATACTAGCTAATCTTGTGAAGCTAGCAAAACCTTGTTTTCAGACTGCGAATGCAAGTTAGCTGGAATTTTACAGAATTTTAATACATTACCTATGTTTCTTGACTGAGTCAGTGTTAGTGTTTTAAAACTTAATAATCATATAGCTCATAAAAACATTTAACATTACATGAGTTAGCTCAGCTGCTAACTCCTCGTGCTGTTTCCTGATAAAGTTAAAACTTAGAACATGAACTACGACTGGATTTGTAAATAAACCCATTAATCAACTTCAACTTTAAACCTAGGAAAACTGTGAGTGGATTATGTCTAAATGTCGTCTTCTTAATTTTAATTGATCAAAAGGTTTAATAGTCAAAAAAAACGCTGTAATGTTAGAGGACTTTGGGGTGCTAATGTGAATACGAACATACAGTAATACGTTTCATAATACATAAAAAAACATTATTAGTTAAACATCATCTACAGCCAACCCATACACTGCTTGAGCTTGTTGTTTTCCTTCACACACACACACACACACACACACACACCAGTTGCTATTTGCATTGTTTTGACTATGCTTAAAAGCCTTCTTGAACAGGAAAACCCCAATCATCTCATACATAAAAGCCACTGATCGCTCTATATGAAGTGGGTAAACACTCGTTTTATCCGTTACATCCTTTCTTTTGAATTAAGAACCAACTTTGAGCACTGTAATGTACATTACTCCCCCCTGAATACAGTATCTTATGACAAATCAACAGCCTGTTATACACACACTGTAAAAACGTCTTAAGCACCCTGGGTTTGTTAGTACAAATTCTGTACAAGCTACAGAAAATTATTTGCATAT
>JAOVVB010000026.1:3367614-3407955 GCA_028570985.1 Heterobranchus longifilis | reverse complement strand
CCCCTCTGAGAGAGCTCGGCCAATCAGCTCTCTCCAGACCTCCAGCTGCGAGAGGTTACAGCATCACCCGGGAATCGAACTCGCGATCTCCGGATGATAGGACGAGCACTTTACCACTGGCCCTCCATTTTCATTATTTATTCAGTGTGTTCAGAAAGTCTCTTCGCAGCGCAGTGTGTTGGCGCGCTCTCATATTTGGTGCCACCAGTCAAAAGTCAAAAGTATTTTTGTGTGAAACTGTTAAACCATCGACGGATGTTTTTTTTTAGCGGAGCACGTTTTTAAAGCTGGCGATAAATACACAAATTTAGTCAGAGGAAAATTTCAAGCAGCTTTCCCGGAGACGAGAATACCACATCGCGATATTGTGAAAGATAAATAAAATAAAATAAATAAATACATGACCTGAGAATAATTGAGTTTCATTAAATTACTCTTTTCCCATAACCTACTCTACACGGCCACTGCGGAGGGACTTTTTGAACGCACGTTTTAATTATTGTACAAGGAGCGTTCAGGTCCAACCAGAACTGGTGATGAAATTTCTGGTGAATGAAGATGTTTTTAAAAACGCTTGACATTTACAGAAGACTTCGAGCACAGTACGGTGATGACACTCTTGGCCGCAGTGAAACATCTGAATGGTGTGAACATTTTAAAGAAGCCCGTACGTCCGTGACTGACATTCCTGGTCGAGGTGGCTCGGAACCAACCGTAGTCGTTCCCTGTGAACGTTCAGCGAGTGGAACACTTGATCCTGGAAAATCCACGGATGTCTTGTCGCCAAGTTGCAGAAGAGACGCATCTGTCTGTGGGAACTGAACACTCGATCATTCACCAACACCACTTGTACGCTACAGGAAGTCAGCTGGGAGTTATTGCTAAATCCCCCTACAGGTCTGACCTCGCTTCAAGCCATTTCCACATGTCTGGGTTGTTAAAGAAGTTCCTGGTAGGCCGGGGTTTCAGACATGAAGCAGGCAGTCTGATCATAAATCACACTTTCAACTTTGATGCTGTCCACGCACTAGTGAAACACTGGGATAAGTACATTGGTGTGGCAGCGGATTATATAGAGACATAAAGGTCTCGGTTTGACTTGAATGCACCTTGTAGGTCTTGAACAGAAAAATACATCCATTTGATCAGGGGCGCCGAAACACTTGTATATAACCGTACATCCTGCGAATCTTCAGCGCGTGTGGGAGTGTACAAGATTCCAGCCTGCAGGCCGAGGTTGCAGCACCGTCCCCAGTGACGAGTCGTTAGTGTTTATCCCTTATCTAACACTCGTCAGCTCGTCTCCGAGCTCTTTGTGGGTTTTATTACGTGCATTAAAGCAGGCAAGAAGCTGTGCAGCTGAGAGCGAGTTAATTAACCGGAGCAACTTTAACGGTGGTTTTTAAACATTTTGTAGCCAGGGACTTCAGACCTTATTTCAGGAGTATTACTTACATATGTGCAGTAATACCTTCGAGCCGTAGAGACCTTTTTTTTTTTTTTTAATATTCCTGGACATTCTGGGTTGCTGGGTTTTGGGTTCTTGGGGATTTGGATTAAACCCAAAAGTGACCCGTCAAACTTTGATTTGGTCTGAGAGGAGTTTTCTGTCAGGTCACAGGTGGAAAGCACAGATCTCACTCAG
This sequence comes from Heterobranchus longifilis, assembly GCA_028570985.1. Lineage (NCBI taxonomy): Eukaryota > Metazoa > Chordata > Actinopteri > Siluriformes > Clariidae > Heterobranchus > Heterobranchus longifilis. The sequence goes on along the minus strand of JAOVVB010000026.1, from coordinate 3,406,310 downwards.
CACTATCAAGCTGTTTAGTCGTTTTTCGGTTGGACCGCTCGAGTGTGAGGCCTCTCAGTAACACTAAAGGGACCAACAGTGAGGCCTTGAGTGATTTTAGTACGTCGCTTGACTAGAAGTTGGAGAGTGTTACAATTCATAATTACACACCGGAGGCACGGCTTCTCCAAAGGATGATCGCGACGCATCAGATCAGAAAGATTGTGAATCTTGTATGCAAGTGCTGTTAATCACAAGAATAACAAACATGACTCACTCACTCATCGTCTATACCGCTTTATCCTGTATTCGGGGGGGTCTGGACCCTATCCCAGGAGGCTTAGGGCACGAGGCAGGGTACAACCTGGACAGGGTGCCAAACCATTGCAGGGCACACACACAAATACACGTACACTCATTTACACAATTCAGGCAGTTTTAAGAACACCAATAAGCCTAATCCGCATGTCTTTGGACTGTGGGAGGAAACCAGAGTACCCGGAGGAAACCCACCAAGCACGAGGAGAACATCCAAGCACACGGAGATGGGAATCGAACCCAGACCCTGGAGGCGCAAGGCGACAGTGCTAACCACTACACCACCGTGTCGCCTTCAACCAATAAACGTTTTACATCATTCTATCTTTTGTTTCATTTAATTTAAATAAAACAACGCGCTTCACCACACAATGGTGCGGTGTGATCTCCAGCGCTGTACCTCAGTAAAAGTTAAAAGCTTCATCATGTCATTTCCGAGTACCCGTGTCCTAACCCGTCCAGACAGGAAGCCGTCTTCACAACGGTGTCCGAGACAGCCAAGCGCAGCCTTACAAGCCGTTACGTAACACCACATGCAGCGTTTTGTGTTGTCCTCTGGGAGCCGTCGTCCTCGCCTAATTCAGCACGACAGATTTTCAGTTCATGTGTCATGACTTTTACTTTGTGTGTGTGTGTGTGTGTGTGTTTCAGTTCGGACTGCTTTAATAGCGATTATAGGGTTCATGCCGACTAAAGGAGAGGGGGCCATAGGATCGCTGGATTACACTCCAGAAGAAAGGAAAGCCCTGGCCAAAAAGTAAGAAAACCTTCCTCTCTCTCTCTCTCTCTCTCTCTCTCTCTCTCTCTCTCTCTCTTTAACAAGCGCAGTATAAAAAAAAATACTCTACTACAACTTTAAGCCTGTTCAAGTGTGCAGTACTGATTATGGCGCAACGGAACGAGGGTTAAAGCAGTGTACTGAAGGATTTAAGGTATCTTCTTGCACAAGGTCCCCAATAAGTGGTTGTTTACATCTTCCGCAATAAAAATCTCGGCAACGTCACGAGAACAATTTAGCACAATTGATGAGTGGTTCACGTATAAAGTGGCGTCATACATTATTAATAGTAGTCTAAAGTGTTTTGAACAGGAGCTCTTTAGTAGCCTTGGAGCTCTTGTGTTTGGGGCAAGGAAAGGATTTTTATCCAAAGGAAGCGGATTGATCGTGTTCTCTAAAATAGAAGCAGTTTGTACGAAGATGCTCCAGACAGGATAATAATTAAATTAGAGAATACACAGGAGTATACGATCATACTGAATGTGAGAGTAAGATCAAACATACATACATAAAGAACATGAATACACTAAAGGTTTGTTAGGGGAGCGGTTCGAGCACAGCAACCAGAGTAAGTTCAAGGTCCTTACAATATTGTTGCATGACGCACAAGTGCACCACACATACACAGAGCGGGTGTGTTTTATTAAAGCGTCAATTGCGGCAGCTTCCCTCTCGCTTACCGTGCACATACGTTAGACATCTGCAGGGATCTCGAGAGATTCGAGTCATTATCAGAGAGCCTGCGAACGCAGCATGTGTGGACACGTAGCGTTTATGTAAAATCAAAGTTTGAACCAAAAGCGAGGAAGAAACCGATCAGCTATTAACACATCCAGATGAAGGTCTTCCGCAAAAAGCCATCCAATTAACACCCAGAGATTAGATGAGTCCTGGTTGTAGAGGAAGCACCTGTAAGTTTTAATCTTATTACCCGTCTTAATGTTGCCTCCAGCGATCCGTATAAATCTTCAAACTAACCAGGTTTGTATTTCAGTGTCGAGTAGACTAGTTTTTTTTTTGGGGGGGGGTTCGGATAAATCCAGTGCATGTTTTAAGCTTTAATCCTCCACTGTAAGGTGTTACTATAGCAACGATAACGAATTCTAACGAGAGCATGACGAGGTGATGGAAGCTTGAGGTTGGACCGCTGAAATTGAGTGGCAGTTCTCTGGGTGAAAACGCCTCGATGATGCCAGATGTCAGAGGAGAATGGACAGACCGGTTCGAGCTGACAGTGTCTCAAATAACTTCTCGTTATAACTGAGGTATGCAAAGGCATCTCTAAATATACAACGCCTCGGAGCCTTGAAGCAGATGGGCTACAGCAGCAGAAGACCACACCGGGTGTCACTCCTGTCAGCGAAGAACGGGAAACTGACGCTGCAATTTGCATGGGCTCGCCAAAATTTGGACAACAACAGATTGTGGAAAAAACATTGCCAAGTTTGACGAGTCTCGATTTCTGCTGTGACATTCAGATGGTCGGGTCAGAATTAGCTGTAAACACCATGAAAGCCTGGATCCATCATGCTTTAAATCATGGTGGTGGTGCCGTAATGGTGTAGGTGGAATTATGTTGAGACCCTTGGCACCAACTGAGCATGGTTTAAATGCCACAGCCTACCTGAGTATGGTTGCTAATCGTGTCCATCTCTTTGTGAGCACAGAATAACATGCCATGGCACAAGGCTAAAATCATCTCAAACTGGTTTCTTGAACACAACAATGAGGTCGCTGTACTCAAACGGCCTCCACCGTCACCAGATCCCAATCGAATAGAGCACCTTTGGAACGTGGTGGAACACATCATGGATGTACAGCCAACAAATCTGCAGCACCTCCGTGATGCTGTGAATTTATTATGGTCCAAAATTTCTGAGGAATGTTTCCAGCACTTTGTTGAATCTATGCCATGAAGAATTGAGGCAGATCTGATGGCAAAAGTGAGTCCATCCCAGTATTAAGAGTGTGTGTACTTGATGAAATGGCTGGTGTTTTGTTTTTTTTTTTTTTTTCTAAAAAATTTCCACCCACTCATGATAACATTTTTAAACAAATCATGTATAAAAACTTTAGGCTTCCATATGATGATCTTGATGACCAACATCCCTATTAAGTGTGTGTTTTTTTTAATTTTATTATTAGTATTTTTTTTAATGGAAATGTTCTTTCCATGCTCTCAGGTCTCAGGACTTCTGTTGTGAGATGTGTGGGTGCTCCATGCGGACGGCTCTGCTCGCGCTGATGCCCAACAGCGAGCGCCAGCCCGTGGACCTTCAAGCCCAACAGCTAGCACAGCAGATCAACTTTAAGGTACATTGACCTTTACGTCCCCTTACGACGAAGTTTTGTTTTTGTTTTTTTTCCCCCTCCACACAGTGGACTAGACTCTCCTGTCCATCTTAGAATTGAAGTTGTAAGAAACGGACCTAATGTACACACTCGCACGCTGAGGCATTGCCTAGTTAAGAAGGAAAATGAAAAAGCAGACACATTAGGGGTTTATTTTCTTCCTAAATGTACTGAAGTGTGCTGTAGAAATCGCCTGAACCGTGCATATTAAAGTATTCCCATTAATTAAACGTCTCCGCACTTAATGAGGCGTCTCTCTCTTTTTTTCATTTTTTTTTTCTTTTAACTTCCTACCCAGCCTGTGACCCTGGACTTTTTTTTTTTTTCCTTTCCAGCTTCCAGTCAGTAATATAGATATATGATACCCTCGCTATAAAATGAAGACAAACTGCATCTAATTCTAACCTATTTGACTTGCCTTATAACTAGTTTAGCTTTCTATGACCTATTAGCTGCTGACTGTCACAGATCTCACACAGTGTTTTATAGTCACACAAAAACGTGCCAACCGGCGAAACCAGCGGTGTTGAATGTCTTGCGTTTCTGTACAGGCCGAGTCCAGCACATCATCCACCGCCGGCGGGAGTAACGAGGCGACGAGCGCTAGCCAAGCCACCCAGCATGACACCAGCGGCATCTCCGAGGCGCTCCAAGACAGCGTAGGAACGGCTCAGGCCGAACAGGTGGGTGAAAAACACACAGCGTGCAATCTGATCTCCTCATGTGGAGCACAAAACAAGCTTCTGCATCCGTAATCCTGGCTCACCGGTGTTTTTTGCTCCCACTCACCCCTGAGGCAAGTGGCACATGCTTTTATCATACACTCCTCACAGCAGGAACACGTCGTGCATTCTTTGCACTCGGCGCCTGGCTGCGTTCCACTCCACACCGTGGAACCATTTCCTCCGCAGAGTTTCTCAGCATTTCTCACTCGCTGGGTTGTTCGGTGCAGAGTAACGTACACGCTCTCGACACAATTACGGCCAATTTAGTCTCCCTCTCTCTCTCTCTCTCTCTCTCTCATGACCCCCTTCAGCATTTTCGTCGCCCCATTAAGTTTAAAGTGCGATGGCAGGGTACGATGGAGAATGCAGCACGCATGCTAACGTTAGCTGTTTGTCTTGGCGCTTTGTGTTATGGACATTGAAAGCGCCCAGTCAAGAGAACAAGGCTGAGACTGAGACTGAGAGTGTGCAGAATCGGCTTTGCAAGGTAACGGACCAGTACTTGAGATTTTAAATATTAATTTCTTTCCATATGATTTGTTCTGTCGTTAGCGCTGTCGCCTTTGCACCTTCAGAGTCCGGGTTCGATTCCCGGCTCTGTGTGCGTGGAGTTCGCATGTTCTCCCCGTGCTTGGTGGGTTTCCTCCCACAGTCCAAAGACATGCAGATTGGGCTAATTGCCGTTCCCAAATTGGCATTGGATTGGCACCTTGTCCAGGGTGTACCACACCTCGTGCCCTGGGATTGAATGGTGTAGACGATGAGTGAGTGTTGATTTGATTTGAATAAGGAATGATATTACCACCTCTCTAAGAGTCCGCCATTTCTCACCATCACGTCAGACTCGCTCATCCAATATGAAATCCCTCAGAAGCACCCCAGCCAGAAGCAAGAACTATCGTCTTTCCTTTCCGTCCTCGCAGATGGTGAGGACTATTCTAGACTTTTCCTCCTCAATCTTTTCATCAGAGAAGTCAGATCATATCCCGGTTCAACCCACTGGCCTCTCGGTCTCCGTCACTACATACGACGGCGTGTCTGAATCAATCAAAGGCATCCAAGCAGGAGGCCACGTTTAAGCCCCTGAAACACACAGCGTGCTTTAAAACGCATCACGGCAACAAATGCTAAATGCATAGGAAGCCATGGATACTCGGCGTCCCTGTAAGCGCAGGTGTTTTTAAAATGCATGACGTTCATTTTTATTAGGAGGTTCTCAATAAGGAGCTAAAATCACAGCAAGTACATGGTTAATAATAAAGTCGATGCCGCAATGCATCCACTTCCTTCTGCTGTTTTATAGCTGATTAAACAGGTCTCTCAGGGTATTAATGCTCTCCATTAGGCACCCTATACATAAGGAGGTCTTTCATGAGGGCTGGTAATCCATAGCATTAGCATTTCTGGTCTGTTCCTGCCTGGATAACTTTGCAGGTGTATGTGCTACAAGGCTCAGTCTAAAATGATCCACATTCCGGCTGTAAAACTTATTCTAATTTAGAAAACTTCTCAGAGCAAGTCCGAGGAAGGAAAGTACAAAAATCTTTATCTTAGTGAGGGGGTGTGGTCGACCCCGTTGTTAGGGATGATGCAACAATTCAAGGACTCTGATTGGTTGATAAAAAATCTGTAAAGGTCTTAAAATTAACAGTAAAATTATAATGTTTGTATATAAAGAAATTGTATAATCATGACTACAGGCTACTTTATGCAAAGTTTCTGTTACAGGCTAAATATGTTAATTAAAACAACCAATTTACATGATTGCAGGACAGTCTGTTGCACTTTTGTCCTTTGCTATAGAAACTCTTAAGTCTCTTAAAAGCCCTCTCTACTATTTTTCTTTTTTAATTATTTATTTTCCGCAGATTTTCTCCCTATTTAGTCGTGTCCAATTCCTCCCCGTCACTAGGAGGGCTCCCACATTAAGACTACTACTACCACTCAGTTGGGAAGGACGAAGACTATCACGTGTTTTCTCTGAACCACGTGACGCCAGCCGACCGCAGCTCACGCATCGTTGGGGGCGGCGTAACACACTTTGAGGACAGCGCTATCCTCTCCTTCCGCTTGCGTGAGCTCACAGACACCCCTGATTGGCGTGATTAATGTCGGAGCACTAAGTATCTCTCATCCCTCCCCTCTGAGCGAGCTCGGCCAATCAGCTCTCTCTAGACCTCCGGCTGCGAGAGGGGTTACAGCATCACCCGGAAATCGAACTAGCGATCTCCGTAGGATAGGGTGAGCACTTTATATCTGCGGCACTCTAATAATTTTTATCTTTACTAAGATTCAGTCCTAAATTTAATGGGAGATTCTGAGAAAATGTCATAATTCTAAGAATTTTCTTAGAATGTCGTCACAAGGAGCAACTTTTAGGCTTTAAGAAGATTTGTGAATACGGGCCCTGGACTATAACGAGGATGATTTAACCCCTGAAAATGAATTCGAAATTATGTGCAGAAGTATGCAGATGTGTAGCATCATGCGAGATCACCATCCCTCAGATAGTTTAATTCAAAGTTTAGTCCTCAGCTGTTAAATAAGCGTCTCACTGTAACGAGCACTGTCGATTGTTAAACCTTTTTCCTGATAATGTTCCAATACCGACCCTTGAGAATCCCAGAAAACTGTAAGCGTGGATGAATTTTCCAGCTGATGGTTGTTGACTTTTGAACTTTTTCTCGGTTGGCGATTGAGGATGTTTCTGTTCCATACTCTATATTGTTAAAATGAGGGATGCGTTATCATCCTCTATACATTCAACCTGTTTAAAGCTTTCAAAGTGTAGCGTTATTTAATAAATAAAAAAAAAAAGAAACGCACACCTTGCATTTTTTTTCAATCCTGTTCTTACTCAGGTGTGCTGCACTCCACAGTCATTCTTCAACAGCAGCACTAAACCAGGCTCCGTGAATGAGCGTGTATGTATTTATAGAGGTTAGCGATACGCTCCAGGCCGCGCTTCCATTTTTCATTCTTACAGCTGTTCAAGCTTAAGTTAGCGTGACCCTGTTAGTAATTCACTCGTGAAATCCATTCATCACCCAGAACTGAGTTTCGCACTTCACAGGTATATTAAACCTAAAGGCCTCGGGGGGTTAATGGAGTGTTAAACACACCGTACTCTCTGTCTGTGTGAGGTCAGTAACGGTTAAAAGCAGTGTTTTAAACTGTACAGTCAAAGTGAAGCTAAATGGCTGCTGATTTTTTTGGCAGTAATGTACTGTATATGAACTCAGCAGAGACGGATGTACAGGGGTTGGACAATGAAACTGAAACACTGCCCAATTTAGTGTTGGAGGTTTCATGGCTAAATTTGGCCAGCCTAAATTTGACCAGCCTTACATTCCACCAGTAAGAGCAGAGTGTGAAGGTTTAATTAGCAGAGTAATAGCACAGTTTTGCTTAAAACATTATGGGTGACATATCAGAGTTCAAAAGAAGAAAAACTGTTGGTGCACGTCTCGCTGGCGCACCTGTGGCCAAGACAGTCACAAGCCTTTGTGATGTATCAAGAGCCACGGTATCCAAGGTAATGTCAGCATACCACCAAGAAGGACGAACCACATCCAACAGAAGTAACTGTGGACGCAAGAGGAAGCTGTCTGAAAGGGATGTCCGGGTGCTAACCCCGATTGTATCCAAAAAACATAAAACCACAGCTGCCCACTTCACCGCAGAATTAAATGTGCACCTCAACTCTTCTGTTTCTACCAAAACTGTTCATCGGGAACATGGGGGTGTTCATGGGGGTGTATCAGTGATGGTTTGGGCTGCAATATCATAGCATTCGCTAGACCCAATACTTGTGCTAGATGGGCGTGTCACTGCCAAGGACTACCGAACCATTCTGGGAGGACCATGTGCAACCAATGGTTCAAACATTGTATCCTGAAGGCGGTGCCGTGTATTAGGATTATCATCAATACACACAACAAGACTGGTGACAGAGTGGTTTGATGAACATGAAAGTGAAGTTGAACATCTCCCACGGCCTGCACAGTCACCAGATCTAAATATTATTGAGCCACTCTGGGGTGTTTTGGAGGAGCGAGTCAGGAAACGTTTTCCTCCACCAGCATCACATAGTGACCTGGCCACTATTCAGCAAGAAGAATAGGTAAAAATCCCTCTGGACACTGTGCAGGACTTGTATCTGTCATTCCCAAGACGAATTGATGCTGTATTGGCCGCAAAAGGAGTTCCTACACCATACTAATGAATTATTGTGGTCTAAAACCAGGCATTTCATTTTCATTGTCCGACCCCTGTACCTGCGTGTTGTTTGGTGGAAGTTCGGCTTTGGAAGATCCTTTCACTGCCGATCGTACAGAACAGTCCTGTGCATGATGTCTTTATATGGAATTAAACATTTTTTCTCTAATAATTGCTTTTTGTTTGTGCTTAATGAGAAAAAGAAAAGTCACCATCTTTCTTTTTAAATTGGAAATATTCAATTCCAGTTAATATTGCGAATTGGAAATTGAAGACTTTTTCAAAACCTTTTAGTCTGATTCTGGAAATGAGCCTTATGGTTCTACATTAACTTTTATAATGAAAGTGGGATAAGAGCAATGAGGCACCAGGAACTCGTCGTATTATTTTAGAGTGGTTTCTGGTGTTTCATGATCTCGACCCACTTATAAGAGATTTTTAACTAGGGGTGGGGCGATTCATCAACCTCGTCGCCTAAATCGATAATCTAATCAGTTGCCATCAGATTGAATTGTCAGTTTGTTCATGATGTCATCACGCTTGGGACTGTGAACGCTCTGATGTGGAGATGTCAGGCTTATTGGAGTGAAGTGAAGGCATGTACACCTTCGTGAGCAAAAATTTCCTACGTGTGGAAACACTGCATCCTTGACTCGCTAAGCCGAGCGCCGCTTTGTTGTGAAGGACGCGAGAGTCAGGGATTCACACGCGATTAGGATGTGGATGATTACTGACTACGTGTTGCTGTAAGTCGGGTTTTTATGGCCAGTCACTCTACAATGAGCCTTTTTCAGTGAAACTCACACACAATCTCTGTCTCTCTTACTCTTTCTCACACAAACACACTCTCTTGTACCCACACTTTTAGCTCACAGAAACATACACACGAGGAGAAAATGGCTAATTAGTTTGTATGTGTGTGTGTGTCCTTTTCCAACGTACCTCACTTTCAGGTCCTTCACGCTTCACTTTGCTTGGCCACGCCCCTTCATCACAGGCTTGATTTCGGTTTTAACTTAACTCCAATAATTTGTTCCTCTATCGTTAAGCTTTAATAGCTGTATTTTTTTTTTTTTTTTTTTTTTTTTGCTGCTAATTTCCCTTTACTTGGTTTTAGATTTAGTTTTTTCATCAGAAAAGTCCCTATATACATTTTAAAAGGAGATATTCATCTTTATTGTCTTGTGATTGTGCCGTTTGCCACTTGTTTCAATAATGCATAGATTAATCGATTATCCAAATAGTTGCAACCCTGTTGTGCCAAATTAAAAGGATTTGATTTTTAAAGAATTTTGTTTGTTTGTTTTATTGCAAAGCTGTTTTTGTTGGCCCAGTAGCTTACCGACTCTCTCACACACCCTTCTTCTTTCCCTCCAGCCCGAGTCGGCATCCGAATCCGCCTCCACTCCTGCAGCTCCCAGCTCGCGCTCTCTGAGCCCCCGGCAGCGCCGCGCTCAGAACCGGAACCAGAACCAGAACCAACCACAACGCCGGCCTACCTACCCCGCGTTCCCTGCGGCGGCTCAGCAGGACGGCAGCCACACGGGCTCGGCCGTGCTCATCGTGCTGCTCACGCTGGCCCTCGCCGCCCTCGTCTTCCGCAGGATCTACCTGGCCCAGGACTACAAGTTTGACTACGAGCTCTGACCACAGAGTTTAAAAAACAAAAAACACTCTCACCAAAACTAAACTGCCACCAACCTTCGCCACCGGCTGCCACGTTCTCCTTAGTGATGCCTGATTGTGCGTAATACCAAAGGAGGATGGCAGCACATACTGTACTTTATTTAGAAATGATTCGCATCTCTAGTGTACTAAGGGAAATGACTGACTCGTGCACATTTACCTAACATGGTTTGCCCGGAATATAATGGGATGTGAATTCCCCCCATATCCTGATATGTTACATAACTAGGATATATCTAAAGCAAGCTACTTTTAATTGAGGTAAAATTTTATTTATGAAGCTGGATTTATTCATAAATCACTCGTTGGAGCATTTGCACGATGCATATGGTATTCATGAAAACCCTCTTTAGTTTGTGCCTCCTGGTTTGTTTTAATTTATGTATAAGGAGACTTACTAATGTGAAACTTGATTGATTTTAAAATCGCATAATTAGCAGCAGGTTTGCTGTAAAAATTCTATGTTTTTAAATCCTTTTCCAGTCGTCCTGCAGAGAACAGTTACACAAACCAATGATTGATATTGAAAATCTGCCATAGAACAAAAATTGGCAAGTTTCACAAATTTCATGCAAATGACAAAAAGCAGTGTTCTCACTACAGATGTATTTGATAGTGGCCTCCGGAAATACTATAATATGGTGACGCATAAGAACTCATTTTTCTTGTTCGTATTTTATTTTTTTTCCCTCTCTTTATTTTTTTTGGGCTGTAGGAAAGTTGGGAAACTGTTTACTTTAAAGCAGATATCTGATTCTCATACCTCAAAGGAAACGTCAGAACTAAAACAGCGTAGTAAATCTAATGTAATGTTTTTACTCCTGCTTGCTATTTACACGTAAAAATAAAAAACAATACATAATGAACAAATATCTGTCATTCAGATAGAAAAAAGAACAGGCATTTTTCCCTCGTAGGTTGAAGGAGAGTGTGGGAGTGTGTAATTTTGTTAGCTTTGAAGTCGGGAACTGTTTGCTGGCAGTGGCAGTGACGAAACTCGGCTTATTGGTGGATTTTTCAGCGGTTATATAGTCATTCATAGTAAACAGTACAAAAAAGAAAAAGTTTGGCTTCTTCGACAAAAAAACAAAAAAACACTTCTGTTTATGCCTGAACATTTTGGTGGCATCACTTAAAAAATAACATCTTAGCAAGTGAAAATATCTTGAGTCTTGTCTGTTTTTTTTTTTTTTTTTACAATTTCATCAAATAAGATTAAAAGAAACCTAAATTATTAGATAAGTAAGCTTATTTCTAGACAAATCGTATAAACATTTTTATATTTTGTCAGATAATTTTGTTTCAAGAAGTTAATGCTTAAAACTTGCAAACTTCTGCCAATAGGACTAGAACTTTTCACTTTCAATTTTTTAAATAAAATTTGTCTTAGATTTGGTTTGTTTTAGGGTGGCACGGTTGTGCAGTGGTTAACACTGTGGCCTCGCACCTCCAGGGTCGTGCGTTCAGATCCCACCTCAGGGTTGTTTATGTTTGCCCTGCGATAGATTGGCACCCCGTCTAAGGTGTACCCCGTCTCGTGCCCTAAGTTTCCTGGGATAAGCAGTATAGTCTCCTCCAGGTCTCCCACAACATTGTACACAAGATGAATAGACGATGAACAAATGAATGAATAATCACGCCTTAAGTTAAACTGTAGATAAATTAAAGTATATTCAAGGTATTTTCACTTGCTGTCATTTTTTTTCCAAGGTGTTAACCATATACTTGTTTATGTTTAGTCTCATTCTAAACAAGTCACATTCTGCTGCTAAGACGAATGTGAGCGACGAAGTTTCTATTTTCATTTAGCTTGATGGGACGCGAGGACGCCTCAGAAGTCCCGTCAAGAGCACTAACGACTTGGTGAGGGGGCGGGGCTTCGAGATGAGTTGATATGGGAGAGTGCGCAGATCATTCCAGATTCATATATCTATCTATTCGTGGGCCGTTTTTTTTTTTTTTTTTTTTGCTTTATGCTACATTTTTGTTTGACAAAAAAAAAATTTGCAGAGCTGGAAAGGTTTGGTAATATCATACAATCGGAGTTAAACATCAGGGGATGTTATTATGGCTGAGTAATATCAGAGAGAGAGGGGTAGATTGTTATGGTGTACAAGTGCGACTAGGGTGATGGCAGGGAGGAGGTAGGGTGTTTTTATTTCTTTAATGTGAGCCATTCACTTTCTTCTAACAAGTACAGTATAATTATAATAATAATAAGAAGAAGAAATGGATAAAGACAAGCTATAAATTGTGCTCTCCCAGTCCTTGGTTGCCGAGCTGAGAGAGAAATACCTTCTGTTACAGGATGCACACAAGCAGGATGACATCACAAACCTTAAAAACATCAAATTATAAAAGGAATACTTCAGCAATATCGCATTCCTATAGATAGTTTTTTTTTTGTTTAGTTTTTTAATAAAAGCTAATATATGTTATGACCCGTGAACAGGATTAAAGGACTTTGACGAGGCTTCTGATGCATGTGCTTTTAGTCAGGTGATAATAATAATAATAATAATAATAATATTGTCACGTTAAACTGCGCTCCACTCCAAAGTTACCATGAAGTTGAAGTGTGTTAGATTTATTAGACAAGCTCATACGGAACATAAGCTTGTAAATAAGGATTATTAGCCGAACGCGGTCGCAAAATGCTCCTTAATGAATGTTGAGTCAGAAGTAGTTCAGACGCACCTTTTCAAAATGTCAGTTCACGTGTAGTGCTTTTAATCGTGACCAGGAATTTACAATGGCTCAGTTTTAACCTGAGTGTGTTGTGTGCTGTAAAAGCTGTTGTTTGATTTTTAACAAGATGCTGATTAAAACTTGGAAAATAAATCGTGCCATTTTTGTCTTTTTATTTTTTTCTTTTCTTTCTTTTCTTTGATTTGACATCAGAACATGAGGAGCATGACCTCAAATCCTTCCAAGAGGAATCTTTTTTGCAATCTCGCTCGCTTCGGTGATTTCTTAGAATCGGTCGGATTTCCCTGCGGAGTTGAAAGTCTTCTGGGTAGCGCGAACTCGCGGAAGGAGGTCCGTTCTGCCTCGTTACATACCCGCTGCTCATTTAGAGGAAAGAGTAAGCTAATCGCTTTCTGATAAACTCCTAATTCAAAAAGTCTGATTACATTCTGGTTGCACTACATGTAGAGAAAATACTCTTTGTTAGCGAAGGGTGAGATGCTAATCATGAGCTTTGATAATTTCCCAAATTCACAATATTAAAATCTCATTGTCGCGTGTAAATGTGTTTGATTCGTATTCATACCACAGCGCCGTCGGATTCTCGTATCTAATTGGACAGAGAACAATGGCTTCCTGATTATACTCCGCCGTGAAAGACGGGGCCTGTTTATCAAGCCGGATACAGTGGGATGCGTTTGTAAATTGTTCGTAAGGAATTTTTTGAGGATGGAAAATCCTGTCCAAAAAATGTTCGTATCCCAAGTTTGAATTTGTATCGTAAATTTACACGTTAGAAGACTGACTAATGTTAACCTCGTTCGATCGGTCGCTGGATTTTAATATACGTGTTTAGAACTGTTACGCAACTTGGCTGTTACATTTACATGTTTATGATCTAAAAATTTGAGATATCTAATTCTCAAATCTCAAATTCTGCCTCACTTGTGAGTTGCATGGAATAAGAGCAGCATGCTATCATTCGTTATTTGTGGTTTGATACTCTGAGGAAGGTAAAAGTTTCTCAAAGAGACTTATTACTGGTGACGAGACGTGGATTCGTCACTACGAGCCTGAGAGTAAACGCAGAGTATGGAACGGAAACATCCTCGAGAAAAAGTTCAAAAGAAAACCATCAGCTGGAAAATTCATCAACGCTTACAGTTCTCTGGGATTCTCAAGGGCCAGAAGTACTGGAACATCATCCGGAAAAAGGTTTCAACAAGCGTCCTCCCGATAGTCCTGATCAGACTCTCACCAAAGCAGGTCCGCGAGGACGAAGAGTCACTTCTGATGAAGAAGTGAAGACAGCGCTGCATCCATGGCTCACATCTCAGCCTAAAACGAAAATTATGTCGAAAAAAAATTTGTCTTTCTAAAAATGTATTAAAATAAATTCTATATTAATTTTAACTCGTACTTGTAAGTTATGTTTATTGTAATGCAATGTCCGGTAATTTGATCTGACTTTTGTTAATTTTCATGTTAATAACGGCACTGCAGTGACTCTGTCTGACTCTACTGTTTTGGGGGGTTGGGGTTTTGAATCTTACTTCAAGTGTGTGTGTGTGTGTGTGTGTGTGTGTGTGTGTGTGGTTTGCATGTTCTCCAAACATATTGTGGGTTTCCTCTGGGTACTCAGGTTTCCTCCCAGACACACACTGTAGGCTGATTAATGTTCTCAGGTTACCCATGGTGTATGACTGTGTGTGTGTGTGTGAGGGGGTCTCTGCCTGTTCACTGTGATAAATTAATGCATCATAATAAGAGAAAAAAAGCTGCAGCTTGCTGAAAACCTGCTAAGCGAAATTTCCCAGATTTCATGTGTTTGGAAAGAAAGTTTTAAAATTACTGTTTAAAAACATTTTTACAACATGCTAGGACTCGATTCATAAATGTCAAATAAGAATTTTCAAGTAAGGATTCCATCCAATGGCGGAAACTCAAGCACTTTTGTAAGTCACTCTGGATCAGATGTCTAAATGTAAATGTTAAGAAATAGACAAAAATTACGCAACTAGGAAGTTTTTATTATTATTATTATTATTATTATTATTTTCTGACACAAGTTGTTCAAATTGCCCAAGTTGGTAGAGCAACTCTATAATTCCTCTATACAAAAGTGTTACTCAACACGCTCTCCATCACAAGCCATGCATCTGCACCATCGTTGAACCCGACTCTCAAATCCTCTTTGAAAATCCCCTTCGTCACAGTTGATGCTCTGTCGCTGCATGGTTCGCCTTCAGTGCTGGTTTTCCCCTCCCTTCTTTTTTACCTTCTCGTGTCAACTCCATAGACATCTGTAGTGCAGTGCGAGGTCGTGATGGAAAATCAGGGGTCGCAGAGGTGCGTTTTAGCTCCGGTCCCAAGCCTAGATAAATTGGGGGCGGTCCAAAAGCTTATGTCATACATGCAGACCCAAGACGGTGAGCGATTATAACCGAGTGACCGACTGGGGTCAGGCCAGAGCATTAAATACAACTTTATAGGAAATAATGCAATCAAACAAACAAACAGTACTTGGATGCTTTTTTTTGTTGTTGTGTAGTAAAATTGTCCCCGAGCCTTGTCTCCTACGCACGTGCGTCACTGGTGGACCGGGGAGCTTAAGCCGCTAGCGCGTGATTCTCTCTCTCTCTCTTTCTCTCTCTCCTTCTCCGGTTCAGCAGCGTGGGGAGCCAATCAGATCGCAGGACCGAAACAGCGGGAAGCCGCTCTCTTGTGTATGCACACACACACACACACACACACACACACACACACACACACACATACACTGCCTCTTATGGACAGAGAGAGATGCGCATCAGTGTGGAGTGCGGAATGGGAGCAGTACCATGCTGAGGACGGAGCGTTCACACACAGAGGCGGATTCCTCATCTAACCCGCATCATGCCTTACTTCACCAACCTGCTGTTCCTTATTTTCTGTCTCGTTCTGGTTGTCGAATGCGGGAAGCAGAAGAGCAGAAAGCGCCGGTGGTCTGCGAACCTGGAAACTCATAAACACGGACCGTAAGTGTTGCAAATTCCATGAAACATCCTTTAACCTGCTGCTAGAAGGAAACTTTTGGGATTGTTGTGTATACGGTGGAAAATATCTTCTGTGCTTTATTTCCTGCTTACTGATCTCTGATGATATTTCTCATAATAATACTGTACAGGCAATTCTTATGTTATAATAAAATATTTTTGTTTTTATATCTGAAACTGTCCTTTATGTTCAGGTCATATGTAACAGAATGTAATAGAATGACATTTACCACAAACAGATGATAGAAACTGATAAAAAGAGTATATAACAAATAACAGATTTATCATTTAGATGAACACAGAGAGATAGTGAAACGATCAGCGCTTGCTGAGGGAAACGTTTTAGGACAAATTAGTGCCTGGTGTTTCATGGTGTAACATAACGTTTCCTCTAGACAGATTTACTGGAAATGCTGGTTTTATTTCTGATCTGCTATAATATTTCTTCTTCTACTACAATGCTGTTACATTCCATTTGCTGTTAATTAATTTCATACAACAGCAGCACTTAGGTTCACACTCGGGCCCATAAGTATTCGGACAGCACCACAATATTTTGGGGATTTTTAAAATTTTATTTATTTATTTATTTATTTTTACTAGACCACTACAATGGTTTTAAACGCAGTACATTGCAGTGACTCTGTGGTTAGTACCGTCGCAGGGTACGGGTTCAACTCCCACCATGCATGGAGTTGGTGGGTTTCCTCCAGGTTCTCCGGTTTCCTCCCACAGTCCAAAGACACGCAGATTGGCATTCACAAATTGCCCATAGTGTGTGAATGCGTTTGTGAGTGTTAACCTGAGGTCCTACCACGGTCATAAACATGGGACTGTTGTTAGTCTTTCAGCTGCTTTCATCAAGGGGTTGCAACAGCAAAACATCTGCTCCGCACAACACCTTGGCTGGCACAGGTTTTACACCAGATGCCCTTCCTGATGCAATCCTCCTATTTTATTTAAACTTGGGACATGCAACTGCATCCACTGGCTGGGGTTTGAGCATTGGCTGGGAATCAAACCTGGGCCTTCTGCATGGCAGGCGGGAGACCTACCACTGAGCCACCAATGCCTCTGGATAAATACATACCATGGTCACCATTGGCCTTCACAGTCCCTAGCTGGACTGCAGAGGTTCCCTGATGTATGGGGTATTAAAAATAATATTGCATAAACTGTTCAGAAATTCCAACAATATATATATGATGTATATTCACAGCACTAACTGACCAATTTCATAATTTCAGTTTTACTGCCGGTCAGGAAACGATATTGATATTTCATGAGCGTTAATGAGATGAATGGTCCAAAAAGGTCCAAATGTTCAATTTGTATTTGGTATGTGTTCTTGGGAACTCCCAATATGCACTCCAAAGAGGAGCGGAAAACGGAAAAACTAAAAGAAAACATGAAAACAAAAACTGGAAAATGTAATGTAAAACAAAAATCAGCATCATGACCGACATCACCAACCACATCCATCTCGTTTTTTTTTTGTTTTTTTTGGATGGGGGGGCTGAGAGAACTTTTCGGTAGTGGCATATTAACTCCAGTAAAACAAGCTTGACTGTTTTTTTTTTTTTTTTTACTGACAGTCTAAGATTACAATATACTGTATATATATATTTTTAACAGAACTTCTTTACACCGCTGTTTTTGTTGCGTGTTTGCGTGTTCCACTTCACTGCTCTTTAGTTTTTTTGTTTTTTTCTTGTTTTTTTTGCTTTTCACTTAAGAAACGCGTTGGTTTGCTTTTGTGTGTGTATCCCTTTTGTGTGTGTGTTTTGCACTTCAGGGCTGAAAGTCTTTGTTTTCTGTGGATTTTTTTTTTTTGTTTTGTGTTTTGCACTTCCATGCCACTGTAAGGAGGCCATAATTAAGCTGAATAAAAAGACCTATTAGAGAGATAGCAGAAACTTTAGGAGCACAATAGATGCAATTCAACAATTTAGTACATTCTTGTACATTTAGTACATCGTTCAATTAATTCACTTGTGAGCTCAGCAGCACCAAAAGGGCCTGGCAGAGCTACAAAAATAATAATAATAATAATAATAATAATAATGTGGATAAGTATAGAATTCTTTGGTGAAGTAAGAGTAGAGTCTGGAAAAAGAAAAAAAAGGACTCATGATGCACATTGTCACGTTATGACACGGGCATGTGTGTCTGCGAATGGAACTGGGTCACTGGCTGTTTATTGATGAAGTGACGGCTGAAAGGAGAAGCGAGATGGATTCTGAAACGTCTAGAGCGATACTTTCTACTCAGATTCAGCCAAACGCTGCAGAATTGATAGGACAGCGCTTCGCAGTAGAGATGGGTAATGACATGAAATGTACCGTGAAAGCAAAGCGAAGAGCTTCTTAAGGCAAAGAGATGGAATGTTTCTAAGGGGACGAGTCAGTCACCTGATCTCGAACCAGTTGAGCATGATTGTCACTTACTGAACTCAGAAAGACCCACGAGCGGATGAAGGCGGCTGCGGGAAAGGTGTCTGGCAAAGCATTTTCACTTCGAATTTTATTTATCATATACACAGCCATACACCGTATGATATGCAGCAAATTACTTATACGACTAAAAAGAAGGGTTCTTCAGTGAGAAGGAATTGCACTAGCAATTAACAAGTTATTAAATAAATTAATTAATTAAACAAAAATGTATAAAAAAAATAGAATATTCAAATAGAGAAATAAGAATATGAAATAAAAGACAATTATACAAAAATGGAACTTTTTAAGATGAAAGATTTACAATTCGTCCAAGGTTGCTCATGAAATTGAATGGAACGTGTTAAAAGTGTATATAAGGTTCATGGGTGGAAGCTCAGCGTTATTAATGGCTGTGGGTTTCAGATTTATAATTTTTTACATTTTTGTAGTTTGTATAATAATAAAAAAATGTCTATTAATCATTAATGGTTAATGCAGTATTTTTTGTTCCATACTTTAAACTGCTGGTGTATTTCACAGGCATACAAAATATAGTGTCACAATCTAAATACGTCTTGACCTGACTGTGTAGTCACCCACAAATTATGTATTAGAAGATTATTAATAAAGAGTTGTACGATGGTGGAACCTAATCTGAGTCCAGCGATTGTTGATACAGTGAGCTTTTCTGTTTGTTGAACGTTTATGGAAGGAGTCTCCAGTATCAGTGCTTCAAAACCTTCAGTAGGTTATCCAAGTCTTACAAATAAAGATGGATTGTTTTTTTGTTTTTTTATCTCATAAACCAAGAAATATGTTTTTTTTAAAGAGAGAGAGAAACCATGCAAATGAAAATAAAAAAAAATCAAATCTATACGACTGTTATATATATGTTATATATCTATACGTATAAATGCTTATACGACTGTGTGAACTAAAAATATATAATAATAATAATAAAGGTAGAGTAAAAAGATTGTACAGAGATGTACAGAATTTCTGAATATTTACAATTCATGTGACCCAGACTGTGTAGCTGATATAAGATAAGTGATAACAGATACTAACTTGTCTCAATGATATTTAGTGTAAAATAAAACTAAATGGTTATAACATGGTTATAATGGAAAATCAAATCATGCTCATGTTCATGCAACACATGTGCACACCCTCTCATTGATCATTTTCCTGTAAATTTATGCCGCATTTCTTTTTTTTTTATGATATTTACCCTGTTTTGATTCTGTGTGCAAAAAAAGGACACAGGATGCTTGGCACATATCACAATATCCTGGATAAACCTTAAAAATATTGCTCTTATTGCTCCAGCATTGTGTGGGATTATGTAAGTCATTAAAGAACGACCTACATCATCAACAGACTGAATCTACAGTACATACTCAAGGGGGTTTTTAGCTCTGCAGCCTTCCCATGTGCCAAAACTGGATTAATATGCTACATGAAGGTTTCAGTATTAGTGTAGAAATGTGTTTAAATGGTTAAGTGTTTTACTTGCTTATCAGTCTTGGCATTAAAATGCTCCAATCAGGCTCATGCATGGTGACGGCCTGGAGTTTGCGAAAATAATGCTAGGTTTGAAAATAATAGAAATCCTGTATTAATACCACATTAAGGCTAACCAGCCTGGATGATCTTAGCCAATAGATTCAGCTGCAAATCTCATGTTGGGTGTATACACAAAGCGTCCTAGGGTCTTAGGTAGAGAGCGCTAGAGCAGCCTGGGCACACCGAGAAGTATGAAGATATAGATTTAAAATGAGCGCGTGGAGCTGTGAATTGAATACACACAGAGGTATCAATGAGTGTGAGGTGAACATGCCGAGAAGCTGTGGTGTGTGTGTGTGAGAGAGCACTTGGGAAATGCTCTGGCTCAGCCAATCACAAGGCATCAGTGCGACACATTTCGGCATGTAGTCATGGTCAAGCTCAATCTGCTGAGGTTCAAGCCAGGCATCAGAGGATTTCTGAAACTGCTGATCTACTAGGATTCTCACACACACAACCATCTCCAGGGTTTAAAGAGAACCATCTGAAAAAGAGAAAATCCACTGAGAGGCACTTCTTTTAGAGAAGATGCCTTGTTGATGCCAGAGTTCAGAGCAGAGACGGCCGGACAGGTAACTCATATAACATCTTGTTACAACAGAGGAACTATGCTGAAGAGCATCTCTGAACACACAACATGTCAAATATGGAAGCAGATGGGCTGCAGCAGAAGAAGACCACACCGGCTCTCACTCCTGTCAGCTAAAGCTAAAAAAAAAACCAATTGTACAGAAGATTGGAAAAATGTCGCCTGGTCTGATGGTAGGGTCAGAAACAACATGATAGAATGGATCCGTTCTTCCTTGTATCACTGGTTCAATCTTGTGGTGGTGGTGTAATGGAACAGGTGATATTTTCTTGGGACACTTTGGGCCCCTTGGTACCAATTCAGCATGGTTTATATCCCACAGCCTGAGTATTGTTGCTGATCATGTTCATCCCTTTATCAGCACAGGATAACACGCCATGTCACAAAGCTAAAACTGGTTTCTTGAGCATAAACAATGAGGTCACTGTACAAACGGTCTCCACAGTCACCAGATCTCAATCCAATAGAGCACCTCTGGGGTGCGGTGGACCGGAAGATTCGCATCATAGATGTGCAGCCGACAAATCTACAGCAACTGTGTGATGCCATCATGTCGATATGGACCAAAAATGGCAAAGAATGTTTCCATCACCTGGTTGAATCTATGTCAAGAATCTTACAAAAAATTAAGGCCATTCTGAAGGCAAACGGGGGTCCAGCCCAGTACTAACAAGGTGTACCTAATGAAGAATGGAGTGCCTATAATGCAAATAACTGGTGTAGATCAAGGATGTCTTCGAAGAACTAAAAGGTTTCTACACTTAAAAGAACATTATAAAAAGTGTTAAACAGTAAGTAAAGAAACAAAGTCAGTAATTGGTGTGATGACCTTTTGCTTAAAATATAATCTTACCTACAATATGTGCAGTTATATACGTGAATTAGCTGCTTAGTTTTTCTGAACATCCTACAGAACCACCCACAGTCCTTCTGACGATTTTGTCGCACCTGCTTCTGTTCTCAGGCATCCAAAACCCAGAAGCTTTCTCATTATTTATTTGAAAAGTTGACTTTTACATAATAATCTTTCTTTTCTGGCCTACAGATATTTTACGTGTGAGAATAAACTTTTTTTTTGCTGGAATAATAATGTTTGAAAATCAGATATTTTTTAGATTCTTTTTTGTTTTTTGTGGTGGGGCATCAGTGGCTTAGTGGTAGGTTTCTCGCTTGCAATGCGGAAGGCCTGGGTTCAATTCCCACCCAGTGCCCAAACCCCAGCCATTGGCTGCATTGCCAGTCTCAAACCCTGGATAAAATAGGAGGGTTGTGTCAGGAAGGGCATCAGGCATACAGTAAAACCTGTGCCAAGCTGTGTGCGGATCAGATTAAAGCTAACGACAATTTTCGGGGCGGTGTAGCTTAGGGGGTTAAGGCTCTGGGTTACTGATTGGAAGATCGGCTGTTAAAGCCTCAGCTCCACCAGCTTGCCAAGGTTGGGCCCTTGAGCGAGTCCCTAAAACCCTGTCTGCTCCGTATCATGGCTGACCCTGCACTCTGACCCCAGCTACTGTATGCTGGGATTTGCAAAGAAAGAATTTTACTGTAAAGTAATATATATGTGTTAAATAAAGGCTTAACCAGCCTTTAAGCATGTAAGTTTATACAAAAAAAAACAAAAAAAAAAACACAGGATGTTTAAGACTTTTGCTCAGTATAGATCGATAGATAGATCACTGACATGAAACTGTAATGAATCTTGACTTGAATGAAATTACAAAAGCACAATAAGCACGATATTGCATTTTTTTAGATGCACTATACATATTCATACTTTCCATATGTTTAGTAATACAGTATGCATTCACACTTCTGCTTTCCTATCTAACACTCATCATCCTTTAATGGCTCTGTATTAAACTCCACAGATTGGTGTTACTCCACCAAATAGAAGCTAAGGAACCATAACCGTTGCAGTTTCCGTTAACTCTTAATTAACAGCTGCTACTAATGTATTAACGCTGCCATTAGGCTGTGTGTGTTGGCATAATTAACAAGAGATAATGTTTTACAGCCCACTGTCCAAAAAGGTGGTAGATGGAACCAAGACAAGAAAAGTGAAAACCAACCATTTGCTGCGGGTGGAAGATCACGATTTCACCATGAGGCCAGCATTTGCAGGTAAGATTGAAGAGTTTGTTATTCAGTAATAGGGTCCATTTGGAGTGGAATAATAAAGCAAAGCAGCCAACTTTGCAGAAAAGCTTGGAGTGAGATTCTGAAAATACAGGCAGGGATTCCGAGCATACACGCACACGACGCCCCCATTATGCATGCGCAGCCAGTTTGTCTAACACTAACCAAACACCTTATCTGGCACGGCTCAGGTTCTGTATATTTTAGCATTGCAATGTTAAAATGAAGCAAGAGATGCATGTGACTGTATTTACAGTACTCCATTCTTTTTACAAATTAACACCCAAACAAATAAATGAAATAGTGCCTACCTTACCCACCAGCCAAAACACCTAAATGCTCTTCAACATTGAGCTCTGGGCCCTGTACAGAAGCGGTCTCTTCCTTTTATGAGCCATATCTCTCACTTTTTGCCCCTGAGGCCGGTAAAATTATTTCCCCACAGGAAACAGAAAATTACAATATTTGCATTGAGTTTAATAATACAGAAAACAACAGATAACAATTTATATTCATAAGAACACTCAGGGGCTAAAAAAACCCGATTAAGAGAAAATACAACAAAATGCACACAAGATTATGTGAGATACAACAATCATGCGGGAGCTGCGGAACAAAGAGAATGTATGAGGACGGGGAGGAAGAAAAAGAGGAAAATCTAGATATTATAAATTGTAGCATAGAAAGGTCTACCAAAGTGGATCAGCCACTGCTGAGGGAGTGTGTGTGTGTGTGTGTGTGTGTGTGTGTGTGAGAGAGAGAGAGTGAGAGAGAGAGAATCAAAGATTCTTTAGTGCTTTATTGGCATGACAAAAATGAACATTCATATTGCCAAATCACAGAATCAGGTCACAATAAAATAAACAATATAAAATAAACAGATGAAAAAAAAAACAGAAATGTAAAAATGTGTAGTGAAAAATAAAGTGACACTATTGATGAAAACTACAGAAAACAAGGAAAGCAAAGATAATAATAATAATAATAATAATAATAATAATTAAACTCAATGCAAATATTTTAATGTCGCTGTACATATTACCTTCATATTACCCTCAATCTTTTAATGTTCCAGCTGGTGCGTAATTTTGCTCCAGTCTGTACTGTAGATGCCTTTGAAAGTCAATTTATTTTATCATATTATATATACTCTATCATATCGATCTACTCAGCACTCTTATGACTGTTCCAGTTATTATCCCTTCTTTTGCTTTTGATTGATGCCTGCACACAGCTGTAAATGTGTGCTCATCTCATATTAGAAAAATATTATTTCTCTTCACTTGGAGAGAAAAAAAGTGTCCAGCCTCAATATACCTGCGTATGTGAGAGAGGGCACACGGGACTGATGCAGCGACTCGCCCTCAAAATAAAAGGCGTTTATAGCTGACTCGTCAGAAAGAGGCTGGAGCTCAGTGATTTTGCTTGCGTCTTCCACAGACAATTGTTTTGAATAGAAAAGCGTGAGAAATTGGATGTGTGGCGTAAGAGGGTGTGAAGATGAGAGATTGTGTGAGTCTCACTCTCGATGCGTGAGAGTTGGCAGCTCTGAATTAAATAACTAGTGGATGAAATTAATGCTTTCTGTTATCTATCTTATAGGTAATAAAATGTAAATGTAGCTACACTGGCTGTTAATAAATAAGGCTGGCTTTAGACTATAGGCAGTGTAGTAATAGGAGTTTTGCTGGCAATGCACCTTCACATCTACAGTCTTTGGACCAAATCAGTCAGTCATAAAGCAGCACATTGAACATAAATGGAAAAATATCTGACTGTACCATTTCACTGAGCCTTGTCCATTGTCACTTCGAATATTCTGAGTGGAACACAATCTTGTGGAAGAACTGTTTTGATAAGGTAGAAATGGAGATAAGGTAGAAAAGATGAGGTAAAAATGGAGAAATGGAGTGGATCATGCACTTTGATGAGGTAGAACCACTTTGATGAGGTAAAACTGCTCTAATAAGGCAGAATCACTCGGATAATGTAAAACTATGTTGATTAGATAAAACTGCTTTGTTGAGTTACAATCACTTTGATGAGGTAAAATCCACTTTGATGAGGTAAAACTGTTCTGATGAGGTATAATCGCTTTGATGGGGTAAAATTACTTAGGTGAGGTAGAACTGCTCTGATGAGGCAGAATCATTTGGATAAGGTAGAACTGTTTTGATTAGATAGAACTGTTTTGGTGAGGTACAGTAGCATTACTTTGATGAGGTAGAACCACTTTGATGGGGTAAAAGCACTTTCATGAGGTAATATCACTTTGATGAGGTTGAAGTAGATGTTGAAATAGAATCGCTTTGATATGGTACAAAGGCTTTTTTAAGGTAAAATACATTTGGGAGGTAGAAAATCCCTTGATGAGGTGGAACCAAAACTACTTTGACAAGGTAGAAACACATACTTGTGGTAGAAACACTCGAGTGAGGTGGAATACTTGGATAAGGTAGAATTGATTTAAGGAGGCGGAAAAGATTTCTACCATCTTCTTTCTCAGATCTGCCCTGAGCTCCTTTAATTTTCCTATTGCACTGTGTGTTGGTCAATACAATGAGTGCTGTCAAACAAACTCTTCTTATGTTGGAACGGAGAAGCTACAAGCTGTAGTCAATCATCATAACTGACAGCGAGTTGGGAGGCCTTTGACTTGGCAAATGAAAAGACATTTCCAGGTTTTCAGCACCAATAAATTAATAATCTAATCTACAAATTCTTAAGGTTACCTCAGATTAAAGAAGAATCATTCTTTCCAAAAAAAGATAAATTCAATCATTCATTCATTTATTCATTCATGTTCATGATGAGTGTATGTAAACTTCTGACCAGAGCAATATATACATCACCAGTCAAAATTCTGGATATGCCTAATCATTTAGGAATTTTTGTTTTCTTCTTCTTTTTTTTTTTTTTTTAAACTTCTGTACTGAAACTATAAAACAACACATAGAATTATGTAAGAATGAGGAAACTGGTTATCATTTTAGATTCTTTAAAGTAGCCAACTTTTGCATTGATGGTTAATATTTTAGTTCTTTTGCTTTGATGGCAGCTTTGCACACTCTCAGCATTCTCTCCACCTGCTTTATGAGCGAGTCACCGGGAATGATTTTCCATCCGTCTTAATTGTCTTTAAGAAATATCCATGATGTAAAAAATAGAAAAATTAAAGAAGAAGAAACCTTAAAGGAATAGACGTTTTTTAAACATTTAACTGGTATTCTATATACACACTCAGTAGGAAGACCTGTATACCCTGTACGTTCATGGAGTTACCAAATCAGCCAATAATGTGGCAGAAGCACAATTTATAAAATCTTGCATATACAGGTCAGGAGCTTCAGTTAATCTGTATTTTAAACATCAGAATGAGGGAAAGTGTGATAATTGCTATGTTTACAATAACATTTATGGCATTTGACAGATAACCTTATTCAGCATGGCTTACTCAAGTCCCTATGAATAATCCTTATATTGGTTCAGAAGATCCATGAGTCTAAAAACTCTGTTGGGGATGTAATATAGTGAGAAAAGTACATTCAACACTTTTTTAATGAAAGATGTAGGTATTTAGACAATGATCACCATCATGGTGCCGTAGTGATTAGCACTGTTGCCTTGCACCTCAAGGGTGGAGGTACGATTCTCACTTTGGGGAAACTTGGAGTTTCCATGTTCAAGGTATTCCGGGTTTCCTCCCATTGTCCAAAGACATGCAGTTTAGACTAATTGGCGTTTTCAAATTGCCTATAGTGTGTGAATGATAATCAGACATCGAGCTGGCAACCCAACCCCTTAAGTAACTGCCACAGAAAGGAAGGATATATCACCAGGGTGGGGAGTGCTCGATGGCACCAACATGCCAAAATAAAAATATAAATTAGACAATGAGTGAGCCAGCTGTTTGAACATCTGTTTGGTGGCCAGAATAAAGAAAAAGAAAAATCTTGACAAGTGCCTTTGTCGTAGCCTGAGTATGGTAAGAGATGGTAGCACTGTCAAGCAGCTCTAGAGGATAGAAGTGATTGTGGAGCAGTGCGGGATGTGATAAGTGCTTTGGGGTAAGTGGGCATCAGTGTTTTAGATTTAATGCGGACACCTAGAGAAAGTCAGCTGCAGAGGAAGGCATGTACTGTAGCAATGGGGTGGGGTGGAAGAACTTAGGAACTTTGGAGACAAGTTGTTCAGGTGCATTTTGGATCAGCCGCAGAGGCAGACGTGCCATGGGTGAATAATCCAGTCTCTGAACAAGCACCTTGAATAGAAATCAATGAAGCCTTCTGATGTTGTAAAGGAGAAATTGACCTAAGCGTGTCAGATTAGCAATATGAGCAGAAAAGGACAGGTGATTCTCCATGGTTGCCCCTATGCTGCATGCTGTGACGGAAGGCGAGATCACAGAGTTGTCCAGGGTTTTATTCCTGAAAAGAAAGGAATAAAAAATAAAATAAAAAAAAAGTTTTTTTTAAATGTAATATCATTATACATATAGAGTAATTACTTTGCATTAAAGGGTGCACGTATTATATTGGAGTTTTTGTTTCAGTATATCATTATGGTATAAACCAGCGAGCAGTCATTAGATAACAACCATTTCTTCACTCCTTCTGTGGGGAGACACCCTCAAAGGGAGGCCAATCTAACAAAGCATACCACACACACACATTTACACTGAGGGCCAATTTAGCATTGCATCTGTCTAGAAGGAAACACACTCCTTACAGACAGTAGCCTGAGTTTAATATTTGAAAATATTGCTTAAAGATACTATAGAGATATTAATATATAATGCATAGTAGAAGTATATATGCAATTAGATTGGTAAGCATAGTGTGTAGAGTTGTGCATGTTGTCTTGCAAGAATTTAATGTGCGGCTGAGTGTGAGGAGTGACGTCAGTGTTTAACTCATTTTTATGGAGCTTTGCATGCACTAAATAAAACTGATGCCTTCTGGAAAAAGAGGAACATTTTTAACATGAGTGACAGATAAATTGTGGAATAAAGGATCCAATGCCTTTAGATCTTTTCTCTCTCTCTCTCTCTCTCTCTCTCTTTGTTTCTCTCTCTCCTTCATCATTTGACATTCATATGCAGTAAAATATGTGGTTCTTGACTGTCGTTCTCTTCTTCAAACACCATGCTAAAAAAAAAAGAAACACCACTTTGAAAGTGTGTGCTGTGCTTTTGTTACAGCTTTCACACTTGCATTGTTTCCTGTGCAGAGATGCTCGGTGCTATCAGATGAAGTCGATCTCTCAGAAAGGTTTCTCGCCACGAGGAAAAGAAAACACTAGGAGCCTCCTAAATTTCTTTGGCGTGAAAGCGCTATTGTAAGCACTTTGGCACACGCTTATCACAAAGAGCATGTTTGGTTAAAATTAAAGCATGCTGCAGTGCGTAGCATGGATGTTATTGTGTGTGATAGATGCAGAGTTGTGAATGATTCATGTGTGGGTGTTCCATTCTAATAGGTAAGTGCAAAAACAGGACAAAAAGAAGCAAACTAATCCAGGGAGACAAGAACAAATGGAATGTTTTACTCCTGTAGTAATACGTCCGAAGATGCTGAGCAAAGAAAAAAACCACTCTGCATTTGAAAAGGTGCAATTATATCCGTTTGGGCCCAAACTTCTCTTTCATCTTTGCTCTAGTGATTGTGAAATGAAACAGATCCCATTCCACTAGAAAAACTAAGTACAGTACATTTCTTTCCGTTCGGGCTTGAAAAAAGCCGATTCTTTGCCACTGAGCAACCTTTTCTTATCTCTTCAGTAGCCATAAAGTAGCTTAGGCTTGAATATTCTGTTACTTAGCTCAACACAACTAATCCAACAATCTGTATAATGTTATGCTCTGAGTATGTTACCGCATAGTCCAGGGATTCTCCAGGATCAGGACTTGGAATTAATTCAGTTCGGTTTAGTTTGCTTTTAATTGTGTAGCATTTTTAATAATGGACAAAAGAGACCTACTAAAATACAAGGCACGTTCAAGTCAAACCAGGACTTTTGGGTGTGCCGGGAAAACAGAACAAATTTATTAAAAGAGTTCAAACTTCCTTTATTTTTCTATATAATCCCCTGCTACACTAATGCACTTATCCTAAGTGTTTTATAACACTAGTGTTTAAATCAAGGTAGAATGTTTTCTCAGTATGCCGTGCCATGATTAGACCATCTGCTTTACATCGGAAACGCTGGCCTTCCAGGAACTCCCTTAATGGCACAAGCGTGGAAATGGTTAAAGCAAGGGCAGGACTGCACATGGATGTGGCAATACTGATCCACCTTATCCGGGATCATCATTCACATAAAAAATGTTTGCACTGTTTGCACAAATGCTTTACTGCGGCTAACAGTCTCGCTAATGTACCGTGCTTGACGTCTTCTGTAAATGTCAATCGCTTTTACGGCTTCATTCACCAGAGATATCATCACAAGTCCCGGTTTCACTTGATTGCTCGTTGTATATAAATTCTGGATATACATTTTAGATGTATCTTTGTGTCCTTAATGAGAAAGCCAAAGATAAGTGAAAAATTCCTGAGACTACAATGAGGATGAACCATTGAGTCAAAAGGGAACTTCCCCTCATTTGGGTGAAACTGGATATTGTGATCAGGAACAATTCTCGTTAATAGCGGTATGCTGTCTGGTGAAAAAATTCAGATTAGCTTTAACATGAAGTCTGTTTTGTCCAATGATGGGGACTTTATGAACCATGAACCACTTCATGGTTTCAGAGGTATCCTTAAGCTGTCTAGATAAACCCTTCCTCAGCAGTAGCGAGGGGTTTCTACAGTATTTGATAAGAACTCCAACCAGAGCGTAGGGCATCAGGATGGATCAGGCAGGAGGGGACGGGATCACTGGTATCCCAGGAATAGCGTGTGTAATTCAACAGAGAGAGGGGGAAGGGACAGATTATAAGATATACACATAGTCACATGATTGGGGACATTGTACATTTTGTGCACAGTGCAATTAGGGACTCCGGCAAGACTACAGTAGCTGTGACGGCATAACTAAAAGCGAGAGCCAGACATGAGGACGCCCTGGGACATCAACGCCACAGTCAAAATCGCTGCTATAATGCATGTGAATAACCTTAATCTGAGCACAGATTAAGTGTGAACGATGAACATGGAAGAAGCACTCTCCTGCTATTGCATGTAATAGACACCTAAGGCTTAATATACATATGAGAGAGAGAAGGCAGGAGTAGGAGTTTCTAAAGCGCACAGCACCGTGGTTAAACAGTATTCAGATGCTGCCCACAAGTCCTGTTGGTGTGCTTTGAATCCCCTGCTAGCATCGGATTCTGCATTTTGGAGAAATAAAAACACTATATCATTTCATAAACATCCAGCGAAAAACATTATCAGTTCAAATTTACATACATGATGAAGTATTTTGTAATATGAGCAAAGATGGATGTGTTATGATGATTACGGAGATTATATAAAAATGTACAGTATGTAAATGTTACAGAGAAATAAACAAGGTTATAAATGCATTTACATCCAGAAGCATATTTTAAAAAATCCCTATCACACAAGCCTAGATAGCATAGTGCGCTGAAAAGTGTCAAGCAAGCACTAAGTGCACTTCAATTTAATGCAGAGCATCATAAAAAAACAACAAATGTTTAACAAGCTATGCTTTTTTTGAACAAGAACGAAACACTGGTTCAATTTCTCTCCTAATGGCCGTCAAGAATCACCTGGATACCTTCTAGCGAAAGCACCATCATCAAGCAGGTGATAACCCTGATGGTTTTTTCTGCTATAGTGTGGTACTAAAATATTTATGCAACACATATTACTGTTTTTTTTTTGCAGACAAATTATAGGAAGATGGGGAATGGTGATACCCAAGGGGACATTTATTTACTTTGGCATGGTTGGGATTCACTTATCCTCTTAGAATGAAGAAACCCAGTAGGTCATAAACCTCAGTGGTTCCTCTGAGTGAGCACCTTTATCCTACAACCAAGCGTTTCTGTCCTCATGGGACGGGACTCTTCCAGCATGACTCCGTCTCATCCTTTTGTTGAAGATGAAAATGATTTAGATCATATGCTATGGTCGTCACACTTACTAGTTCTCAAATCTATTGAATGACTATGGGAGATTTTGGAGTGCTATGTTACACAGCACCATCATCAAAGTACCAAGTGAGGGAATATTTTTTGTTCTCCCATCAATACAGTTTATGAATGTGTGACATCAATGCATTGAGGTTGTTTGGGCAGCCAGTAATGGCAACACATGATACCATGACACTTCATTTGTCATGTAGATTGGCATGGCGTAAGTGCAGATGTGGATTCATTATGTGGAACATGCAGCACGAACAGCAAAAATCTGGATGATAAACAGATGCAAGATGAGACAACAGTAAAAATCAATGCGTTCCAATAATCACACTAATGTACAGAACCTAACTGAACACACCTGTGAGACTATACTGTGAAACAAGAAACCAAATGTCCGTGCCTTGTGATGAAGTCCCCAATGCACATCAAGGACAAAGTTCAAAGGGGGCAGTAGCACACAGCTGGGGGGAAACCCTGACATAATTGTCATATCATTCTTCAAATTGGGTCATGTGATATAAGCAAATTTGTTCACTTTGATAGCAAAACGAGATAAACACCATTTTCCCGATTTTCACTCATTTTGGAAAATTGTTTCCGTGATTCAGTGGTAGGTTTCTCGCCTGCTTTGCGGAAGGCCCGGGTTTGATTCCCAGCCATTGCCCAAACCCCAGCCACTGGATGCAGCATTGGCTTGAAGCATGGATAAAATGAGAGGTTTTAGTCAGGCACATTATCCGGCATAAAACCTGTGCCAAGCTTGTGTGCGGATCAGATGGTTCGCTGTGACGACCACTTGCCAGAAGCATTTAAAAGACCGGCAACAAACATTTTTCAACAAATGCACATGGTTGTCCATACATTCATCTTTTAGAAACTTTGAACTATCACAAGCACTGGTTTTGCTTTGTGAGCCATGATGGCTTAAATATTCATAAAGGTAAAATTTAAAAAAGGAAATGAAACAAAAAGACACTGCTACAACCCTCAGGAGATCCAAAATCGCTCTGTATCTAATGTACATAAGACATTAGATACATGTGTGTGGGAAGCTGTGCGCCAGCTATACCTCACAACATTTTTCATTACTCTTTTGTAATCTTAGGGGACCACAGACATATATGCGGTTAGTTGATACCCGATCAGACCTTAAACGCTGCATCTTTGTTCCACTTTTTTCTAAAAACAAGAAGAAAAAAAACAGGAAACTGAAACTGGTGCAGGAAAGTCTGATGATGCAGTAAAATAAAGTTGTTGTATTGTTTTTAAGATTCAACCATCTTTGTAATTAAAAAGGTTTTTGTGCAACGAACCGCAAACCTTTTTTCCCTTGTTTAAAGTTAGATTCCAAAGACTCACTATAAAAGCACAATGGAAATGTTAATGTTAATTAGATACTATATTTCTTAATTCAACCCCAATCAACACTATTATTGACGCTAAATAGCATAATCACGTGGCCACAAGCTCAACTGAAGCGGATTCATCCACTGGGACAAAACTAGGAAAGGTGGATTTATAGGGTTTTGCAAAATAAACCAAAATTTTCACAATTTCAAGGTGAAACTTTTGACATTTGTGTTGTTTTTAACGATGCCCAAAATATTTTCTTACAGCTTGTGATATTTTTTTTTAATAAACTCGTTGTCTCATTTCCTTCAGTTTGCTGTCAAACTGTTTATTTCTTTTTGGGGAAAAAAGTGCAAAAGTTTTATCTTGGCTGTTTTCCTGAGCATCCGCATGCTTAGACATGGTTTTATAAAGATATATTTAAATGCCACAGTCTTATATTTACCAAAGTGCCTGCCATTGTCTGTTTGCATTTATTTTATTTTACTGAAGCTGACAGTTTTTGTTTGGTTTTTAATCTCTTTTTTAGGAGGAAAAATGTCAATTTCTCTGTGATGTTTTCATTGCCTGAAGGAACACACCTATCTGTGTGTTGACCATGCTGTCAGTCAGGGTAGGAAGAAAAGTCCATCCTTTCATCATCTGTTTTCTCAGCTCTGTTTTCCATCATCACTAACACTCTCCGACTGACAGAGATTAGAGCGGTGGAAGTTCCTGATGACCGCCTGGATTAACATGACAATCGCTTGACCTTTGACCTGTGTTCACAGCAGTTAACTGAGCCTGAACTGCAGGATGACAGGCCAAGATGCATGTAAACACAGGAGGTTCAATGTTCCATGCATTTTCTCGTTCTCAGAGTAACAATATCATATAGTGATAATGCCTGATTGATACAGATGCTAAATATTATTTTGTGTTTTGATCTTCGACAATGTTTATATATTCACTTTGAATTTTCCACATCAGTCCGAAGACTGTAGCTCCAGGCGCTGGTAATAAAAATGTAAATCACAAACAGAAAAAAAATATATATACAAATCCAATTGCACCAGCCTTACAATATATTTGAAGACTGGTATAGGCTAGTCTCAATCCAAATCATGCTTAGTTCTCAGACTCCTAAAGCTGAATTAGTAGAAATATAAAGCTGGTGCACCTGCTGTGTGAAAGTTAATGCAGTCTTAAGCATATATTAGAGCTCCAAGAGTGCCCCAAGGATACATGCTCATGTTATACCATGGCGAATACATCCCAGATACAAATTCACAGCAATGTACGAGAACACTATTACATACTGTAGGTTTACATATCATGCAGCGTAATCCATTTCTCAAGTCTGCCTAAGAGTACCATGTGGCTTAGACTGAGGTTCAAAAGGACATGGAAGGATTAAGATCCCTCCACAACATCATTCATAGGTTTTGAAGCTCAACCGTGAGAGCTCTGGTCATCATCGCCTTGGCGGAACCTAAGTCCTCCCAAACCGCACGTTTGGAGCCAGTGGTATTGGATCTATATCCTAGTGGTCATTCAGGGAATTGCAAGTTTTGACACTTCCATGTTTGCTTCCTTCTTCACAACTGGGATTTGCCCCTTTGGTGTGTACTCACTTTGAGGGGATTAAAATGGCTTTGCCAATGTTTTTGTTCCTAAAGTGAAGCTTGGCTTTCACGAAATACATCCAGGTGGAAATTGGTCTAAGGTGGTCCAGGTGGTTTTTTCTTGAGTTTTAAAAAAGCTATTTTAAATGCACCTACTGTATCTATCAGCTATTATTTAAAACTCTGTTGCTGAGACAACCAAGCAAAGCATTGCAGCTGTGATCCCTCATTTTGGATCTAATGCTTTAAAAGTGTCCTAATCAGAGTTTTCCGATTTCTTTCATACACTGCTAAACCCAAAAGTCGTAATATTTTAATCTTGAAATTTCAACTCTGTGGTTGCAGGAAAAGATTTAATAGGAAATAATATCCTGGGGTTACATGCACTATCTTCAGTCATCTTGCTGTCTGTCAGAGTGTTCTGCCTTGTTGTAGATCAGCTGTCGTGTTGTAGATATGTCAAACTCCAGCCCGAAGCTCAAATACAGTCTCGTTTCATTTGGCCCGTGTGAACTTCAAAACGCCCTGTAGTATCTACTACTTAACGTTCACGCTAACTTTTTTCAAAGCGTAACCAATATAACCAGCCCAAATTTGTAGTGATGATAGAAAGAGTGCATCTTTTCTCCTGTCTTTACAAAAACTTTTTTTTAAATAGTTTGAGATCGAGGCTCGGGTAGGAAAAATGCAGAATGGTTCATTTCCTGTATTTTGATTTACGGTTTCAGACACGTCCTGATTTCGGATAACTTCTTCAACTATCCACTAAAATGTGCATTATTATTATGAATCCTGAGGGTTATAAGGAATATTGAATAAGAATAGAAATATTGGGCAGGATTGGGATTCGTAGGAAGCTTCTATTGTGATATCCACAGAAATATTTATGGGACATTTACTTTTATGGAATGAAGCAGACAGTTGTAAGAAAAATACTCAGACGTTTATGGAGCTGATTTTTTTCCCCTATAGATTTATACAGTCTTAACAGGCGATTAAGCAGTGACACGCCCAGTAGATTTCATCTCCATTTGGCACAGGATCAGCAGTGATGGAGGAAGTGCACATAAAATACTGTACAGTCACAGGTGTAATGGAAAGATTGTGATGAACCAACGTGGTTTATTACCTTGATCGTCATTTTTACACATATTTGAATTTATTTCGGTTTGTTCTTCAATATTAGATTTTAGCCCTTCCACCTGATATCACAATGAGCCGTCACTACTCCTTCCCAAAATCATCCTCCTTCAACAGACACAACAGATGGATTTCTTTTAATCTTCTCATGAATAACAAACCCAATCCACTGCTCAAATGTAGATTTTGCACCTCAGGCAGTGATTCAAGATCAAACCAGATGTGGTTACTCCACTTCTCTTATCCGCTGGCAGGTAGTTACTGTATGTCTGACTCATGAACAAATTTCTCTTTTGAACTGATTTCTTTTAACAAATGACGCAACTGACTCAGTGACCTGAATGACATCGTTGTCGGCCAAAACAGTAAAAACTGGTGTTTGGAGTGTTTCGTTATTGTTTCATTTACTATTTAGACCCATCACTTAGTACCTGGTTAAAGTTCCTTTGGCAGCAACGACAGCCTCTCAAGGCTGCTTGTGAATGAATCTACAAGCTTGGCAAGCTTCGCTTTTGGAAGCTTCGCCTATATTTCTTGACAGAATCGTTCAAGCTCAACCAGGTTGGATGGGCACAGCCATTTTCAGGTCCCTCCAGAGATTCTCTCTTAGGAGTCTTACAGGGTTGTTCTGAAGCCACTCACCCTGTTTTCGTGACAATATGCTTCAGGTCTTTGTCTCGTTGAAATATAAACTGCCGCCCCAGGCCTGAGAGAGGTTTTGACTCAGGATAGCTCGTTATTTTTCTGCATCCATTTACCTCTAAACTGACAAATGTCCCAATTCAAGGTCACCGAAAAACATCCCAATAGCATGATGCTGCCACCACCGTGTTTGACTGCAGGGATGGTTTTAATAAGGTGATATGCAGTGCCTGATTCCTAATTTCAGATAGTTCAATCTTCTTGACATCAGACCAGCAGATTTTATTTCTCATGGTCTGAGAGTCCTTCAGGGGCGTTTTGGCAGTGGGCTGTCATGGTTCTTGAGAGGAATAGCTTCTGTTTGGCCACTCTATGTCCAATTAATTGAGTTATGCACAGGTGGACTCCAGTCAAGCGGTAGAAGCATCTCAAGGACCACTGCTCAGAGTAGGATGCACCAGTGCTCAACTCCAAGACATAACAAAAAGTCTGGATACTTATTTAAATTGAATATTTCACTCTTTCTTCTTTTAATACATTTCGAGCACCTTTTTGTACATGCCCTTGGTGTGTGAATGAGTGTATGTGTGTGCCCTGTGATGGATTGGCACCCCATCTCCTGTCTCCTGTCTCCTGGGATAGGCTCCAGGCCCCCGTGACCCTGTATACAGGATAAAGCGGTATAGACAATGAGTGAGTGAATACGTAATAGAAAGGCATGGTGGCTGGACTACTAAAAAACCTATACATGTACTTACATTTAATGATTTTTCTTATCAGAATTCATGACAATGTACCAAAATTGGAAAATGTATTGCACTTGAAAATATATTACACTGCAAAAATGGTAAGGTTTGTACTTTCTCTATAGGAAGTTTGCTAGATTGTTGAAATAGGTGTATGCCTTGGAAAATTATTAGCAAAGTATATAACATCAATACTGGGCACACAGTGCAAGCTTAAATGTGTGTTAACATGGTATAATTTGGAAGTCGGAAAAACTGAATGTTCGTTTATTAAAAGTGATTAAATGGGAGTAAATTGATCACAACATCTCATTATTAGTGGCAGGTGGTATAACCTGAGATTCTACCAGAACCTGACCTGGAGAGAGGTAAGGATAGGAGAGAGGCAGCTAGATGAATTCAGAACAGGGCAAATCATGCCAGTCTGGAGAGCTGACAGGTGGCATATGGTGTCAGCGTGGGACGTGTAAGCACACAGCTGGGACAGGGCTGAGAGTTAATGCTATTGCTTTCAGATAACAGATAGGCTTTGCATCATAATGTATAATAGTTTCAGAAAGCTGCTACATACAATGGCATGAGTGCTGAGAGATCAATAGCCCATGTTCTAATGCTGCATAAGTGAGCGTACAGTATGTCTGATTCATGTGTTTAACAAAAGGACAAGGTTGAATCAATTCAAATCCAGCAGGCTGTAATGTAAATGATTAAAGGGATAGCTACTACGTCGTTAGATAATTTTGTCACTAACCTTAAATACACACTTTCAGAAGCTGAGGATCAGCACTCTGCAGAAGTAAAGCAAGAATATTGCATGACTCCTGGATTAGATTTCTTCATGTATTCCTTCCAGCAATAAAAAATAATTACAGGAAATACATTTTTTAAAAATATATTTATTCGAGTCACAGGGTGGTTGATTTTCAGGCGTGTTTTGAATTATTGCATGATCTAAATTCTTTTGAGTTCTACATCACCGAGAGACATCCTGATATCCTGCTGTAGAAGTTCCACTCATGACTGAATTGGTTCCACAGGGATTTAAACTCATCAAGGCCTTGAAGCAGGAAAGTGGTCATTATATTTTGTCCATCAAGTGCCACCACTGGATTTAGGTTTAGGTGCAGTCATGCAGTAGGATGGTTTTAATAACAAATGCATTTATATATTCAGTAAAAAAATTTACATTTTTCTCTGTGTGCTATCTCACAGAGGACTGGACATACTTAACCGAAATTAAGATCATTTTTGCAAGACAGTTTTCCTTGTGGAATCCTTCAGGGAACACCAGTCTTGTCCAGTCTTGTTAATGTTAGCAGATGTCTTCAGCCCAACACATTTAAAAATGGCTCTTGGGGGGTCGTTTGAATGGGTAATGTTTCCAGGTTTCTGTAATGAGTCTACTTTTCCTGACAAGGAAAAACTCTCTGTTGTATGATTAAACATATAGATTTGGATACATACATATTTATTTCAGTATAAGGACAAAAAAAACCTTTAGGGCACTGTATGGCCTATTAATGCCTGCTCATTAGTTTGGAGGATTTGCTGTTGAGTAATTTATGTCTACAATTGTTTATTTTGGTCTCCAGGTCCAGCGGTTCCTGTTGGTGTGGATGTGCAGGTGGAGAGCTTGGACAGCATCTCAGAAGTGGACATGGTGAGATGACAGCACTGAAACTCTAAGAGCAGGATTAAATACAGTATATACAGTATATCTGTATCTAAATAACTATACATAGATGCACCGATCAGCCATAACACTGATTAGCAATTATATACCAGAAAAGGCTCAGGTGACAGGATCATGGGCGCCCAAGTCTCATTTAATGCCTTGAGCTAGCATGTCTGGTGCGATCCCACAGAAAAGCCAACGCAGCAAAACTTTCTGAAAATAATCAATGCTGGCTATAATAGGATGGCACCAGAACACCACAGCGCACCATGCATGAGGCTCCACAGACAAAGAGCCAGAGGACACCCTCTCGGTGCCCAAATTCTCCTGATCTCAATGCAAATGAGCACCCATACTGTAGGATGCGCCAGACAGACAAGCCTGATCCACATAGGCCCCACAGGATCCACTGCACCCAAAAGATCCTTTGCTAATGTCCTAGTGCCAGACACCACAACACACCCTGTTACGCCCCGGTCTAGGTCGGGCTGTAACAGGAGTGAAAAGAAAAAAAGGGGGTGAGACCAAAAGTGCGTTTAATTAGTGTTTATTTACAAAAAGGTGAATAAGCAAATCCCCAAAAGGTGGCTGTAAGCTTCAGAAGCTGACAAGGCCGAAACAATAAACAAAATTCCCTCTACCTAGTACCAAAGTAAAACAACTTAATGGCGTTGACTCCTTACTAAGCCACTCAATAAAGAATTAAATACAAATATATACAAAAGTATTTAGAACCAAACAAAACTAAGAGGGGCAAACACAAAAACGTAGTCAAATACAAGCAAAAAGGTCATACATGGAATAGGCGAACAAAACCAAGCAATCACCAAAAGGGGAAAGTCTAAGAGTAGTCAGAAATGTAGCAAAGGGGTCATACACAGAATAACGTTCAGGATCAAGCATGGGATAAACAGTAAGCAAAAACACGGT
>JAOVVB010000026.1:3351296-3362209 GCA_028570985.1 Heterobranchus longifilis | reverse complement strand
GTTGTTGTTTGTTTCCCGTAGCGAAGGGACTTTGAGAACGGGAATACAGACTTCCTGTGCAGACAGGAAGTAAGGAGTTATCCCAGCACTTTCTGGTAAGCCCGCCAGACTAATTACTAACTATTATTACTAATTAAAAACTGACATATATGACCGTTCTATTTAACATTGTGAAAGGGTCACAGTTTTAAACACGTGACCATGACCGTGACCATGGTTAACGTTGTGAATCTGAACTACTTGGTTATGTTTAGGAGGTTACGCCACATGTGACCTTGTAACAAAACCAAAGGTTAAGTTAAAATAACTTAACGTTGAATTTCCGTTGCACACGGGACACGAACACCGGCGTCGTGGGTGAAAGTCCTGTGTTTGTTTGATCCACCACCACTCCCGCCCACCCTTAACGGACGACCTTTATACACCGTCACCTGACTTCCTCCTTTCCTCCCATCATAATTACTATGGCCTCTAGAGGTCGCCCCTAACAACAAACGTAAATATGAGTCATAATAAGATGCATTCACAGACAACCTATACAGCCGTTTTTTGGGTGATGACAGTCAGGATGTGACAACATGCAGGAGGGGGACAGAAAACAATTATGTGTGTGTTATGGATGTACACACACACACACGATATACAATTATTGCAATTAAGTACAAAGGAGGCCTTCAGCACAGCACAAGTAAATGTTCCTAAATGACAACTAATGGAATTGTACTTGTTGTCTTTTGCTTGGCACTGCTGCAAAAAAAGTATGTTTTTGATTAATTTCATCATGGGGTAATTTGTACATTCATTTTCACATTATTGCTCTGATCTGTCAACACCTATGCACTCTAAACGGAGGGAAATGCAATAACGATATTTGCCAGCTGTTTCTTCCACACAAATCAAATTAGAGTGCAGCTCTCAAGACTCAGCAACAGATGGTTGATCACAACAAGAGGAGAGTAAATCCCCAGTAGTTACTGTACTATGACACTCCAATGTTTATCTCCACAGACCTTTCTGGAAGAGCTCCATTATTTATCCGTTTTCACAACTGATGGCATTTTGTAACGGCAAACTGTTGTGTGTTTTAAACCAGACAGACACATTCAGCTGCATACAATGGCAGCTTGTTTAAACGTGTTTGAAAGGTCTCCTATCTTTCATTCTCAGAGTTGCTGTGGCTGAGGCAGATGCCAACTCTATACAAAATAGAAATGTCTTCAGACCCGCCCGTTCTCTTTGGAATTTAATTAATCACCTTCAAATGTTGGCATGTGGCCTTCTGAGAAATAGTGCAGACTTTTGTAGACGTCACTAGCAGAGCTGGGCACGTCCTCTATGGCCTACACTCCTCTGTAGGCTCCGATAAGACGGAGGGACCGGGTGAGACGCAGACTGTGGTATAATGTGCTTTGTAACCTGAGAACCCTAGAGGCTCTCACTCAGTGTACAGTGCCGACTCTCAATGCATTGCAGCACAGCAGCATCTCTTACAGAAGAACCAATAGGAGGAAGGAACAACCTGACACATTTTGAAATTTAATCTGGTTTAAATAAGACCTGCGTCTTATTTGTCGTAGTAGTTGATTTCTATTAGTAATAATGTGTTTCTGTCCCTGTCTTACTTTGTTGTAATGATGTCCCCTTGTTCCCAGATCTTGGTAATTACTTTGGTTAATACACTCCTGTCATAGTGTGCCGTTACGGCAGTCTACTGTGTTTACCTTGATTAAATGTAAATGATACCAGGCTGCTACAAAATAACCACACACACACACCTCTGCACATATCAGACCTTGATATTTACCAGTGATGTCCGTATTGTTTTCACCTTGTGAGTCTGTGTACGTGTGTCATCATAGCAAAATGTGGTCCTTGAGACACCTACTGTAGCGGGAACTACCACAGAAGAGGATTTGAGTACTTTGCCAAGTGTTATATTTCTGTCTTTCTCACGCCGATAGCATCACAACCGTGCAAGATGTAGCCATGAAACTTTACAGGTGTGTCGTTGCGATCAAAATGAAGGCTGAGTTTGAAGATGGGTATAGTATGAGCAAGGGTGCCGAACGTAGGGTGGTAGAAAGTACCTCCCCACTTTACACCCCTGGCCCGATAACTGTGCAAAATGCAGTCACAAAACTCTACAGGTGTGTAGTTGACATCAAAATGAAGGTCGAGTTCGAAGATAGGTGTGGTCTGAGCCTGTAGTAGAGGGGTAAGAAGTTGGGAAGTTGCCATTGGCCCCCCACTTTATGACCCTGGCCCATTGGCATCACGGCTAGTGTGATCCCAAGATGGTTTCTAGTTGTTCTGCATGAGATGTCGGATTACAGCAGCTCATAAATCCTATGTCATTGCCTCCTTTCCAACTTTCTTCAGCAACGGTAATATTTAATGTTTTAACAGTGCACACATTGCTGTCACATTTTACAGTATGATGTGACCATTTATATTGCGACATACAGTAGAATTAAAACTGAAATGGCGTCGGATTGATGGGATTATATCAACGACTTCATCAACATGTTTATTACTTGTTTATCATCATTGTACAAATTAAATGAAAATGCACACCATCTGCCTCCGGCTGCAGATTTGTGGTCCTGTGTGTTCACATCCTGCCGCTCTGCACCATCCAGGCACAATATGATTCCCTGAAGAAGCGTCTCTTCATTTGTGGAGGTATTGTTGTCATGCTTCCCTGTGATTGGCGCAGCTGTTTCCGAGCGATGAGACCAGTGATGTGTCTGGCTGAGAGTGTGCTTATTAATCATCACACCCTCGGATTCGCCCGGTCCTTTTGCACTTTGCGCTGGCGCACATACATAAACCAAAATAGCAGGTGCAACTGGAGACACTCACACAGTCCATGTTAATTAGCACTACATACAAAGTATGAGCAAAAAAAAAAGTACTGAAGGAAAAGTCATTAGTTTTGCTTTTATTTGGTCATACAAAAAATAGGAGAAATGCAAAATTTGACATGATGATGGCACTACATGAAAAGTTAAGGGGTCAACAAAGTGATAACTATTCATCACGTGGAGACCATGAATCTGCAAAAAGTCATGGCAATCCGTCCAATAGGTATTTCAGGTAGGGCCAAAGTGGTAGCTGACTGACATTTACTGGTTGGAGCAATTTATTAGCCTGGGAACCAGACGAATCTGCCCAGCTCATGTTTTATTTGCTCTGGCAGTTGAGTCTGGTTCCCCTCCCGATCAGACAGATTTCCAGCCAAAGAGAACGGTGATGGGCCAATCAGAACCGTTTATCTCGTATGGGGCAGATTTGATATGATGACTGACAGAGGAGCGTCACCAGTCCAGATTTGAAAAGTCACACATGACACGTTTTGCTACTTGATAGGTTGTAGACAAGTCTGTCCAGCACAATGCACCAGGCTCAGAAAACTCTGATCAAACTGTCAAACTAGGCAGTGCTGAAAAATATGAATCGAGATTCTGCTACTGTATTGCCTCCTTTTCCCTCCTAAAATGTTTTCAGAAACACATTTTAGTGTACTGTTCAGCTGTCATTTCAGAAAGTTTGTGACATGCCACCATTTTTTTTTATCCTGCTTGAAGCACTGCCCCACCTTGCATGACACTCAGTGCTACATCATATGTTTCGTTGCTCTGGTTGGTTGTAGGTCACGTTTCATTGCTCTGATTGGTTGTAGGTCACGTTTCATTGCTCTGATTGGTTGCTGGTCATGTTTCATTGCTCTGGTTTGTTGAAGGTCACGTTTCGTTGCTCTGATTGGTTGTAGGTCACGTTTCATTGCTCTGATTGGTTGTAGGTCACGTTTCGTTGCTCTGATTGGTTATAGGTCAAGTTTTGTTGCTCTGATTGGTTATAAGTCATGTTTCCTTGCTCTGACGGGATGTAGGTCACGTTTCGTTGCTCTGGTTGTAGGTCACGTTTCGTTGCTCTGATTGTGTAGGTCACGTTTCGTTGCTCTGATTGTGTAGGTCACGTTTCATTGCTCTGATTGGTTGTAGGTCACGTTTCGTTGCTCTGATTGGTTGTAGGTCACGTATCGTTGCTCTGATTGGTTATAGGTCAAGTTTTGTTGCTCTGATTGGTTATAAGTCATGTTTCCTTGCTCTGATTGGTTGTAGGTCATGTTTCATTGCTCTGATGGGATGTAGGTCACGTTTCGTTGCTCTGGTTGTAGGTCACGTTTCGTTACTGTGATTGATTGTAGGTCACGTTTCATTGCTCTGGTTGTAGGTCACGTTTCGTTGCTCTGGTTGTAGGTCACGTTTCGTTACTGTGATTGATTGTAGGTCATGTTTCATTGCTCTGATTGGTTGTAGGTCACATTTTGTTGCTCTGATTGGTTGTAGGTCACGTTTTATTGCTCTGATTGGTTGTATCATGTTTCGTTGCTCTGATTGGTTGTAGGTCATGTTTCGTTGCTCTGATTGGTTATAGTCAAGTTTTGTTGCTCTGATTGGTTATAAGTCAGGTTTCGTAGAGGTGATTGGTTGTAGGTCACGTTTCATTGCTCTGATTGGTTGTAGGTCACGTTTTGTTGCTCTGATTGGTTGTAGCTCTATCCAGAGGCATTTTAATCTGTGCTGCTCACTAACACCCCTTGGAAATTGAAAATCAACTGAGCGGTACCAGACTAATTAGCAAATCTGGCGATGCCAGGCTAGAAATCTGCCCATGGGAAAAGAAATGTTGCAAACATTCGAAGAAGAAACAAGCAAGAAATGTTTGGAGGCCGTCGTGTTGCTAAATGTTGCTTAACTATGTTCACATCCTGAGAGTTTAAGAGAAATATTTTTTTAACTGGTAACATTTTTTTGTCATATCACTACAGCTTTGTTTTGTCATTGCAGGGTGACA
The DNA here is from genome assembly GCA_028570985.1 of Heterobranchus longifilis. Taxonomy (NCBI): domain Eukaryota; kingdom Metazoa; phylum Chordata; class Actinopteri; order Siluriformes; family Clariidae; genus Heterobranchus; species Heterobranchus longifilis. The sequence continues at coordinate 3,357,349 of JAOVVB010000026.1, read as the reverse complement.
GTCACAGCCATGTGCAGCATGGACCTGAGTCGCTTTCCTCTCGATACACAGACATGCTCTTTGGAGATCGAGAGCTGTAAGTGACTGACTGACTGTAATCAAGCTTGATGTGGCTTTTCCTCTCCTCTGCTGTTACAGTTTCCATCAACTGTATTCTGATCATCCCTGTGTCTTCTGTAGAAAGTCTTGTTGTAGCTGCAGAAGCAATGCAATATTTCTCCTTCTGTCATGTTTTCTATTACTATGTCAGTATGCTAGCAGCTAAATTAAGGAAATTATGTTAAATTGTTAGAGAAGACTGGAGTCTGTGGAGAGTGTTCTTCCTACATTGTACAGTCTTCACTCGGGTGTTATTTTCATATTAGCTACAACAGAATTTGTGCCACAGATACTTCATTCATGCTCTTTGTCTCTCTCAGATGCGTACACAGATGATGACCTGATGCTGTACTGGAAGGAAGGGAACAGGTCACTAAACACAGACGAGAGAATTTCTCTCTCCCAGTTCCTCATCCAAGAGTTCCACACCACCACAAAGCTGGCCTTCTACAGCAGCACAGGTACTGACAGAAAGTGCACAACTGTCTTCATTTAGGCTGACAGTATCTTATCTGTGTGACTTCTAACATAATCTCTTCTCCAGGCTGGTACAACCGTCTGTACATCAACTTCACTCTGCGGCGTCACGTCTTCTTTTTCCTGCTGCAGACCTACTTCCCAGCCACTCTGATGGTCATGCTGTCCTGGGTGTCCTTCTGGATCGACCGCAGGGCCGTCCCTGCCAGAGTGCCACTAGGTAAAGGCTCGGACATGCTTTTCGTGTTTGGCACATGCAAAACCACACCTTATTGAGGGTCAGGGCCAGTTCCATCATTTTCCTATCCACACTCCGGTTGGTGGTCTATGTATTCCTTTAAAAACGAATTATATAAACGCGGGTAACTGCAGATTTCCTGCCACAACCCTCTCTTCAAAACAAGCATCCGTTTTCTTATTCATCTTATCTTCTTCTCCTTCTTATGAGCATGCACAGTTGGAGCACTTGCATGTGTACAGTCCGTGGACATGGGAGGTGATGACAAATGCTTCATAGCAGACCGTCGCACACTCGCGGATGTGGAAAGTATAATTTCGGCTCAAGAGTGTTTGGCCATTGTTAGCTAGGTGACTGCTGGCTTTTAGTTCTACCTTTTAGTTCTAGCTTTTGAACTGATCCGGACAATTTTTCACACTATAATTCTAATTTTATCAAAGCCCAGAGATGACTAAAATTAAATAATTTAATCAAATTGAAATTTATTTTTCCATTTGTATGCACATGAATTATGACAAAAGTTAGTTGAAAAAGATGTTTGAAAATAATAATGACTGTCAAAATGCTGCCAAATCCATTTCATGTGCAATTTTATTATCATTATGGCAGTGGAAAATGAAATTGCAATTCCATTAAATTATTTCATTTTAAAGACATTTTTCAGGTTCTAATCCTGTGTCCCTGTGTTAATTGTTAATTTATCATTGGTTAAATGCCAAATTTGTGTAAAAAAACAACAACTTTATAATAATGATCAGTTAACAAAGCATTTCTAAATGTTTGTAAATGATTAGTAAGTGTTAAGTTAACATAGCACATATGTTTAGAAATGTTGAGGATTAGTTCATTATTAACTAAAGACTTATACATTACTTATGACTGATAGTTATTATAAAGTGTTACGAAATCATTGAATATTTTTGTATCAATATGATAATGTATTTCTAGAACTCCATACCACTGAGGGATTTGATTTAAATCCCTCTTATAAAATCACATTTAGACGCGCTTCAACTTCCAATATAATTATGTGAGCATTTTTTCTGATGTAGATGGGCATGTGTAATTGATGGATGAATGTATTTGTTGTCTTTTTTTACTGTTGTTTTGCTGTGATTTTATACTGCAGACACTGTGATGTCCAAGGCAAATTTACAATAAAATCTTATCTTCTGCTTTATTGTGACGAATATTGGCAGCCAACAACTTCCATAATCTTGAAAAATGACAAGTAACTATTTAAACGTCATATATTGTTGAGTCCAGTTTTTATCAATTCAAATTTGTATTCAGCACTTTGTGTGAGTCAATATCGGTACATACCTGACACCACAATTGTATTTTGAGCAAATAAGTGGAAGAGGTAGCTTCTTAAACAGGGGGAATAGTATTCTTCACTCAGACAAATGTTCCCCATTTGTTTATCACTACAACTTCAACTGCAGATATGAGATTGGTTTCGCCTGCTCTGAACTCGTTGTCCTGCTTTAGGTATAACTACGGTGCTCACCATGTCCACCATCATCACTGGAGTCAACGCCTCCATGCCCAGGGTGTCGTACATCAAAGCTGTGGACATTTACCTGTGGATCAGTTTTGTCTTTGTGTTCCTGTCGGTGATAGAGTATGCTGCAGTCAACTACCTGTCTACTCTACAAGAACGCAAGGAGAGGACACTCCGAGAGAGGGTTAGTACCAAGCAGCAAAAATAAAGCCAACATGCAAGTGCCAGAAACTGCAGTTCCTCAAGTGACCACTTGAGGCACCATAAGCCCCCATGTTAAAATGCCCAACTTTGCAGCAGAAATAAACATATTTACAGTCTGGTACAAAAACAGTTTTGGTCTCTATAGCTAATATCCCCGTTCATGACAACTGATGTGGGGCAAATATAAATATGAATCACCTGTTTAAATTATATTAAGGCTTAAAGTTTTGCATAATTAAGGGCGGGGCCTCTTTGAGTGACAGGTGGGTGCCATCACAGGAGACTGTAGGCTTCATTCGGCCCGCCTCAGCTCCATCCACGCTCCACCTCTTTGCTCATATGCAGTCAGATGGGAGACGGCGGAGGGTCTGCCGCTTCACGCACAAGCAGATCCGTTTCCTCAGCAGAAAACCATTCACTTTTCCAATTTCCCAAATCCGCTGTTTAAATAGCAATGGGCTTTTAAAGGGAATGGAAGATGACATTCATGTTACGCCCAAAACACACCTATGATTAATTAAGCTAAGTTTGCCCCTTGCGCCTTACTTTGGGCTGTTTAACTAGCAAAAGTGGAGTTGGACTTGCACCATGCACTTTAGACCATGCGCTATACATGGTTTAAATAAGGGCCTTAGTCTTGTAAATATTTTAACCTAAATACTAGCTGATATTTGTGAAGTTGAACAGTTGTTGAGCTACTATATTCAGAATTTGAAATGAAAAATGATGGGCAGTAAAGTACATTTGCCAAGTTGAATATTACTGAAGTTACTTTCTTGAGCCCTTCAGTGACACTACAATTTTAAACATTGATCTTTTTTTCATGCAGCATTAAAGCTGTTTCACACCAGTGCGATGAGAACAATTCGGTGCGGGAATACAACTGCACACTGGGTCCAGTGCGAATCGTGTTCCATTTTCATCAAAAAATAATATCTGCAAGGCAGCGGTGGTTCTACTGAGGCCATGCTCGTCCGAGACACCCTCCGCCGAAACTTTCCCTTACCTGGCTGCAGTATCCTCATGTGCGCTGCGGTGTCCTTGCTCAAAATGAATGAAGATAACTGACCGGTTACCTGAAGCAAGGTTCAGCGCTGCTCTGTATCATATACACTGATTATATAGCCTATGTGTGATATTTATGTATTTACTTATTTATTTATTGGTTGATTGATTGCTTGATTCATTGGTCAAACATATATTTCGGCAGGCAGAAATTCACTGAAATCGAGGTCCATATTTTTTCCCCTGCACGAAGGTTCCACAGGGGTGTGCAAGCATTCATAAGAACCCACAAAATCAGTTTTTATAAATTTCTGTGGGAATTTTTCAGACGAAAATCCAAGCTTGGTGTGAAACAGCTTTTAAAGTGGTCATTACACTGCAAAAATTACATTTATTCAAGTACTTTATTGGCTTATTCATTCTTAAAATTATTTTGTTTTTCCAAATCAAGATTAAAGAATTTAAAAAATCTGAATAGTGGTAATTTGAGTGTTTTCTGGAGTGAAAAGTTGATTTACATTGTTAACAAGTTTTTTGTGAACATGTAGTGTTTTGGAAAGCCATTAAGTACTTGGTGTGTACTTGCAGCTGCCATGTACCTGTGGTATGGCCCATCCTGGCATGATGTCAGCCAGCTACAGTGAGGTGGATGCCAACACAACAGGGAACTACGGCATGCCAGAAGAGAACGGGGTGAAACGGGAGAGGATGCTGGTGCAGCTGGCGATGGAGAACGATCAGGTCACTGGCCATGTTGGCTCCAGCGCCTACAGCAAAGTCTTGATCGATACGCATGCCATAGACAAGTACTCCCGGGTCCTCTTTCCTGGATCTTACATCCTCTTCAACATCATCTACTGGTCTATCTACTCCTAATGCAGATGGAACTCAAACAGACCTGTGGTCTGAACACTTCCAGCAGAAGTGTGGAACATCTGCCTCCCTGCTTGTCAAAGTGGTTAACACATGCACTTGTAGTAGAGTGGAGACTTGTGCACTAGGCTTGCAGATTCAGGCTTTTGTCTTCAAATTTGAAAGAAAGAAGATGGAACACTCTATTCCAAAGAAAGACTGAGGGGATAGGTCTGCCTGAAGACCTCTACTGTACACCAAACACATTCTCAACATGACGCTGGCCTGCCAGAACATCCTGTCATTGGTCCGAAAGTCTGAACCATCCATTTACTTCTCACACTAGAAACGAACCAGACCATGGTTCAGTGCGATCCGGACCGAGACCACCTCTTTTCGTCGGACGAAGGTTTGGCTGTTTGGTCCGGGGGAGGTTTCACACCTGTAATTTTGGTTCAGATCAAAGTGAAAAGTCCAAAGGTCTGGACCAAATGAGGTACCCTAACAGGACCAAATAAAGCTGAATCTTGAGTCAGCCAATAAAGCACAACAATTACCCAATGTGGCTTCATCTTAATAGTGCAGGAATTATACAAAATGAGCCCTCACAACTTGCAACATAAACTCTTTCAACTGTTCTGGTCTCATAAATATCTAATTTATAACATACCAAAGGTCTTAAGAAATCCAAGGGGTGGAAAATACTGAAATCGGTGATGCCACAATTTCCCATTGTCACCCATGTTAAAACATTAAAGGCTTAGAACATTATGATTGAAGTATGTGATGGTCATTCCCATACTCAATTATGTTTCATAAGTTGTTACAGCAATGTTAGGTTGACTCCATTTATTACACAGATTTGGTGCAACATTTACCATTTTTTATCACTTGAGAATTGATTTTAAAAAATGTCAAATATTCCTCCAAAATACCACATTAAGACACTAAGACCTTGAGGAACACCATAGAAAAATCCATGCTTTGGTATCAAAAACTTTTGACATTTTAGATTTCTGTAAGAATTGCATTTTTCTGTGATTGGATGGCAAGTTCTTCTGTTCTGGAAATTGCTCAGAAACTCCTTTATTGTGAATATAGGAAAGCTATCCATCTTCTGAATGTCCTAGGTCTCTATATCATGATATAAAAATCATAAAAATTATATAAAAATGTGTATCATCTATGTTTTTCTATATCGTCTCTAAAACCAGCGGCCGAACTGTGTTACAGTAATATTTACGTCATTTAGGACCAACGCTTTACATTCTGATCCTTGCACGTTATGTTCATTTTGCAATTAAGTTCTTAAAATGAGTGCTTTTCATTTGTCAAGTATTTAATTTGCACAGGAGTATACAAATATGCTAAATTGTGATATATATTGTTATCGAGATATGAAATTACCTATATCGGGATAGAAGATTTTGGCCATATCACACAGCCCTACAGGTAGTTGTGATTATCTTAGAGGTCACAACAGGTCATTTTTATACACTGAGATCAAGTTAAAAAAATGCTGTCTCACTAAAATGAAATGGTTACTATGGGGACTAACATCATCAACATAAATACAATTGGGCTCATTGAATCCACAAGTCTTATCTTTCCAGTGATACCCAATTTATGTAATTCAAGACTGTTTATGGACCCCAGTATGCAGAAATATTAAAA
>JAOVVB010000026.1:3320973-3336632 GCA_028570985.1 Heterobranchus longifilis | reverse complement strand
CACCTACCACTGAGCCACCAGTGCCCCATTGCCCTGATGACGTCAGACACAAAATCGCTAGTCTGAAAGATTTTAAGATTTTAACTTTAAGGTGACAGTTACTGTTACTTAAGTACTTACAGATACTTAAAATATCCAATTTGTTCAACTAACTTGAAAAGTGTCATTTCTACAAACTCGTAAATACCAAAAAGTTCTAAATACTCATCAAGGTCTATTAATTTGAACTAATTGTAGTTATTTAAGTTACCAGTACTCAATATGTTTAAGTACTTTGAGCATTACGGTTTACAGTGACAACAGTCCACAGAAAACATCTTCCAATGGCAAATAAGGTAATACAAAAAATAATTGAGGTTGTTTTTAAAAATACCCACTTCTCCCCTTAGCACCGGCTACATCCCTAAACATTTTAAACTAGCGGTATATAACTGAGTAAAAAAAACAATAGCCAGTTGTTATTTTAAGACATGAAGGTCAGCCTTTCTGGAACAGTTCTTGCAAGAACAGTATTGTCAGGTGCATTTGCAAAACACATCAAGCACCATGATGAAACTGGCTCTCATGAAGACCCAGGAAAGCAAGACCAAAACTGACCTCTGCTGCTAACCTCAAAAATCACCAATTAACAGCACCTCAGATTAGAGCCATTATTAAAGTTTTACAGAGCATAAGTAGCAGACACATCTCAAAATCAACTGTTTTAAGAAGAATATTGAAGACTTTGGGTGCCTTCAGCATTGTTTTATAATACAGAAAGAAATATAAATCAGGAACAACTGATTTATAATTTTTTTATTTTATTCTCCTGGTTAGAGTAGAAAATATTGTAGGAGTTAAAATAACAGCCCTCTCCTTCGTCTCCTGCCTTATTTGAATGACTATTATCAGTTTGTAGCTGTAAATGCTGACTTTTCTAAATGTAAATGTTGGTGTTCCACAGGGCTCTTTTTCAGGCCCACTGCTCTTTTGTCTGTTTCATCTGTTACTATCATTCATAAACATGCTATACGTTTTCCACTGGTACGTTTATGACACATAATTGACACATAATTGCGGCGCTCCTTATCAGTCAAGGAGGGCAACTGCTTGGGGCCCCAGGCCAGTAGGGGGGGGCACAAGGGCTGTCAAACATATTTATTATTTATAAGGTAATGGAATTATCTTATAGAATTTCCTCTGTGTTTCAGCAAACCAGACAAGAGACACCAGTTTAACACACTTGAGTAGCTTCCTTTTACTTAATTCTAACAAGACAGAAATACTTGTACTAGGACCACATACAGCTAGAAGTAAGTCTGATCTCATAGTGACTCAGGATAACTTTTGTGTTGCATCACGTGCAGCAGAAAAGGATCTCGATTATTGATTATAACCAGTTCATGCTTTTCTTATCTATTGAATTATTTTTCTGCCTTACTGTCCGGATGTTCCAGTGGGTGAATAAACAAGTTCCATGTACTAAATACTGTATACATTGACCTTATCCATTACTTAACAGTGAGCACACTTCATTCTGTGCTTCTCGCTCTCTCTGTCAGTCAAACTACATACAGTATGGCATTCATGACCCCTTCTTCCCTCCACACTTCCAGACCTGCCTGATCCATCTCATCAAATGGACAACACTATCTGCTGCTGAGGCTGGCCACTTTATGGTCTGCTTAAAGATATATGGAACTACTGAGGACAGCTCCACTTAGAAACCATGGAGATTGCTTTGAAATTGAGTTTTTACATTCCACTGGTAAGGTAAAAAGTGAGTAGTGGGTTACCTTCCACTAGGGACATTTAAAAAAAAAACTGTTAATGGTTAACTATAAAAAAAACTATAAATCTGTACATACATTTTTGTGTGTATATACTGTATGTATATATATAATTTTTAAAATATATTATTATGTAAAAAAAAAAACAAATGTTATTTTTTCACAGGTGTATTTGGTCAAGCTTTGTTTTATCGCAATCAACCCCTGGGAAGAGGCTGGGAATGCCAGTTAGTCTAATCTACATATCTTTGGACTGTGGAATGAAACTGGAGTAACCGGGGGAAACCCACCAAACACGGGGAAAACATGCAAACTCCACGCACACAGACCCCGTGGCGGGAATCAAACCCATACCCTGGAGGTGCAAGGAGACAGTGCTAACCACTAAGCCACTGCGTCGCCTACATTTTATATATACTGTAAATGCTATAAACACACACATGATTTTATTTGTGACAGCAAAGTAAAGAGGATCAGATTTTATTTATTTTTTTTTACACATTTTGTCATCGTACAGTACTGTATGTGACATAACTTCATGCTTGTGTACTTACATGAGTGAGGTTATGGAATAATGTGACATTTAGAGGATCTAGGATCTAGCAACTGGTTAAAACCAGTAAGTACACACGTCATGCCCATAAGCCCCTTTACATACAGTGACTTGATCACACATGGCTAGCAGATTAAATCTAAAGTGTGTGGAGACTGAGAATATAAATAAGTGTCACAGTGATGCAAGCATTAATGCAAGATTATCAAAAACCCAGGATGATAGTTTGTTGTTCCTCTATTAATATACGGCTTTCACAAAACCACTGTAGTATTACATAAAAATCTAGATGGACACAAATAAGTTTATTCTGTTCTGTTGAGTTTTTATTTACAAAGAAGACAATTGCTCACAATAATTTTAAAAATGTCATTCAGGCAATTTGGGAAAAGACGCATACTGTAGTGCTCTTAATCTCTCCAGGAAAGACTTTCATTTGTTATAGAGGTACCAATAGTTTTTAAACTAGTGTTTTGCAGAGAAAAATCACACTATTTACAGTAAGAATGAAATAAAATTGCAAAAATAATGTTGCAATAAGTGTCCTCATATTTAAAAACAAAAACAAAAAAAAGCAAAAAAACATTAATTGCTACAGTGTTCTTTCGTATCATCACTTTTCAAGAAGGTTACAGATTTTTATATATTTTTTTAAGTTAGCTGAAGATGTTCTCAAGGAGAAATAACATTACAATCTGATCCCACTATGGGTTCCCTTTTGAGCCTAGATCCTCTTAAAGTTTGCTCCTTGTCATTTCAGAGAATTTCCTCATGACTGTCGCCTCTGGCTTGCTCATTAAGGATCTAAATCTACATCTGCATTCCTGTGAAGCTGCATAGTGGCATGGTGGCACAGTGGGTAGCCTTACCACCTCATAGCTTCGGGGTCCTTGCTTTAGATATAACATTAAAATGACCTTCCTAATATTGTGTAGGTCCCCGTTGTGGGGTTCTTGGGGGTCAGGCGTGGACTTCATAAAAAATAGGAAGGTGTGCTGTGGTATCTGACATCAAGTTATTTGGAGCAGATTCTTTAAGTTTTGAGGTGGGATCTCCATGGACCAGACTCGAACGGATTGAGATATGGGGAATTTAGAGGGCAAGCCAACACTTTGGACCCTTGATCATGTTCCTCAAACTATTACTGAACAGTTTTTGCAGTTTCCCAGGATGCATTATCATGCTGAAGACCCTCACCATTAGGGAATATACGCCTTAAGAGGTGTATTTGGTCTGCAACAGTATTGAGGTAGGTGGTACTTGCCAAAGTATCATCCACATGAATGGCAGGACAATGCCAAAAGCATTACACTGCCTTTGCTGGCTTGCCTCCTTTCCATAGTCCATCCGGTTACCATTCCTTCCCCAGGAAAGTGAAATGCATGCACCTCGCCATGAACAGGGTATGTGGATATAAAACGATGTGGTCTCACTATAAAAGCTATACTGTATTGTAAATAGTTACAATTTGTCTCTAAATTTGTCCTTAAAAAATTATTAAGCTCTACATTTTTGTGGATTTAAAAGTTTTAAAGTAAGTTATTGCTCCTAAAGAAGAAGAAATACATTTCAGGATAGTTTTAGCAAATACAGTAAGCTATACAGCCAATTCATGAACTTGATTTAACAGTTTTAGGTATAGGGATCCATTTGGGCCAAAATTTGGTCTTGGTGCTAAAAAGTGTTTCGTCTAGATGAAAAAGTGAATTTTTAGATCATATAACACCATTTATCATAATAGTTCATGCTAATCTCCTGATCCATGCAAGATGCATACACATTTATATTTATGAATCTTGGCAAATTGAGATTTCACATGAAAAGGCATTATCCTGAAAAACATTTATTATTCTAAAATGCAAAATTCGTTAAGATATTGCTAAATGAATTTAACATGGTTACAGAAACTACAGATTTTTTGCATTTTAAGCTTTTACCAAAAACCATCTATAATGCAAAGCACTGAGGTAGCCCTGGAATTTTAATTGTATATGTGTTAACAATAATTTACTGAGTAGATTACAGAAAGCAATTTTAACCAAATAAACTATAGTTTTCTATGTTCTATGGCTACATAAAATAAGATGTGTGTCTAATTTGGAGCATTTAAACAAAACCACTGTCGTTGGCAATTTGGGGGAAAAAAATATTTAATTTTGCACAGAATGCTTTTTTAATGTAAGCAACCATTTTTACAGGTCATACGCTTGTGGAAGCTTACACCAATATTAATAGCAATACTCAAAGAAATATAGATAATATGCATATTAAATTATTGTTTGAAGCGAGACAGCATAACGCTGAAAAATCATCTCTCCAAATTTCACAACTTGAAATTTCAGGGAAGTAAGACTGGTCACTTCCATGTTGCATAAACTTCAGAAGAATCTTCTTTGGCCTCACACATGTTCTGTATTATATGTATAGCATAAAAAATAAAATAAAATCAGCACCAATACTGTTTTGACCGATTGTATTGATTCACATTTTTACGACTGTGGTAGGACCTCCAGTCAACACACACACACACTAGGGGCAATTTGGGAACACCAGTTAGCCTAATCTGCATGTCTTTGGACTGTGGGAGGAAACCGGAGAACCCGGAGGAAACCCACCAAGCACGGGGAGAACATGCAAACTCCAACCCTGAGGCGAGGATTCAAACACGGACCCTGGAGGTGCAAGGTGACGGTGATAACCACTAAGCCACTGCGCCACCGTAGGCAGCCTACTGTGTAGGGAGCAGGACGGGGTTTGAGACTGAGCCGGGGTATTAATACGCGGACTGAGTTTGGGGCGGGTGATTCTTCCCCTGTAGGTGTAGTGTGAGCGTGTAACACATTTGTTCCAGCGAAGCGCAAACTTCAAGAGAGTTTTATCATCATTGTCTTAAAAAAAAAAAAAAAGAATACCTAATTACACTTGTACACTTTGATCCGCGCTTTGATGTGAAGCCGCGATGCGCGCGGACCTGCTCGCGCTGCTGTCTCTGGCGCTGCTGGTCGCGCGCTGCACAGAGGCTCGAATCACAGCGCGAGGACTTCACACCTCCAGCCAGCTCAGGTGAGAGTGGAGCATTTAAACATCCATCTGTATTAGTGATATTAGTGCAATAAACCAGTCTGCAGGATCCAGCGTGCAGTGAGATCGTGCATGATTAGAACATTAATATGCTCATATAATATGTTATATTAACTCTTATTCATTTGTAATGTGATCCTTCCATTCTTGCACATTCAAGTTAATCTGATTTACAAGACATATGGTTTTCCCCCCTTAAAGTGTGCATTCATATTTCTACAATAAATTGGCTTCATATTAAAGGGCCACATGGTACATTCTATATAGAGTGTCCTGTGCACAGGAAATATTGTCAGCTTGCAAACTGAAAATATATTTTACTATTTATATTCATAATTTTCTTGCATGTTATTTTTCTTTTCAAAATTTTGCACACTGCACTTCTTATTGTAGGTCTTAAAAACGAACAAATCATCGATTTAACTATTGATTCCAAAATTATTTCTGCATTCTTTTATGCAATATGAACATTCTATTCTTGGACCAAGATGCCACAGTAATTAATAATAATAAAAATAATGGTAATAATAATAATAATAACAATACATTGCACTCATTTTAGTGTCTGCGTTACTCACAGCTATGTTATATAGCACCTTGTAGTTACCTTCAATTCCTTCTATTCTTGGTTGTTGTTGTTTTTTTTTCATCTCCGGGAACTATCTTTTATGTAGCAGAACTCTACAACAGATGGTTTCCCTTTAGGATAGCTTTAAAATGCTCGAGCTGCAACTAATCATCCAGCAAATCATTGTAGGAACTCTTTTTCTAAAAGCATATGCAATTCACACAGGGTGTCTCCTTTTCATGTGCATAGATGCTGTTATTGCAATAGATGTTGTTCCTAGAGTGCCAATTCTGCTGGTGCTGTATTTTTTTTTTAATGAGCTCATGATTATGTAGCTTCATTGACAGCCGAGGGTAAAGGTTAATCTCGGTGGATATGTTGTAGTTGTTATTAATGAGAGAGGCAAGAAGGATGAATGATGTAATTGAAATCAGCTGAATTTTGCAAGTGTTGTGCTTTTAATTAATTGATTAACTAACTGAATACTTACACACACACACTTACACACTCTCACACACACACACACACACATATTACATTCATTAGTTGCAAGCTCTAGGATTGTGCATTTCTGTGTATGTGTGTGTGAGTGTGCGTGGAACATCCAATGCGCTTTACCCAGACAAGAAGCCGAATTAATCAGCCAAATGAATGTCACCTGAAGGAGAGAAATGATGAAATGATGAAACACTCTTCTGATTAATACACATGTACACTCGTCCTGAAAAACATCTCCCAGAGAAATGTCTTCCCTGGGAAAACTGCATATGTAAAACCAACGTGCAGCCCAAAATTTGTTGAATGTTTTAGTTAAAAAAGATCACAGAGCAAATTCCTTTTGAAGTGCATTAAAATGAAATGTACTGGTTTGTACCCCACCCCCATGACCCTGTATACAGGATAAAGCGACAAATTATGTTTTCTAATATTGAATCATTTCTATAGTATGAGAGACCATCTGCATATTCTAACCCTATATCATAAAATGTGCTGTTTATAAAAGAGATAATTTTGGAAATTTATTTTTGAATTTGAACATCTATGAAGGGCACACATAAGAGTTCTGCTTTCTCTGGGTATAAGACAAACCTGGGTTTAATACTTCGTTTGCCACTAGGGTAAATTTAAGCATTATTTTTGAGAAAAATCTTTTGATGTTTACATTATTTATATATGAAAAAATATATTCCAGGGTCCTCGGGTGCTTTGTGTGTTTCAACATCAGACACTCCTGCCCAAGTGACAAGCCATGGATCCGCTCTGCCTTTGTGTTGTCAGACATGGCTCTCCTTCTGCTCTTTTCTGTCACACTGAGTGTAGAATATGCCGTACCAAGGGACAGGGACAGCCCTGTGAAACCACTCTACCTTTCGAGGGAAGCGGTTTGTCCTTCATCCCCCTCTGCATTCACAAGGCCACTAGTATGTGGTTATACCATCAGTAGGATCACCTTTCTTCAGGTGTTCAGGACTTTCTCCTCTCTGACAGAAAGGCTGGGTTAGTGTTTCCACCAGACCCCAGCAATGCAGGTTGGATGGGTTGAAGATGACATTATACAGTATACTAACTTATGTTAGAACATGGTTGACATGGTTGGTTGGGATTAGAACATGATGAGACATGGTATGGCTTACGGTAATTCAGCCGAAGATCTTCATAAATAGATCAAATAAAACATTCTAACCCTTGTCACGTTGCAAAATCAAGAACAACGTTCCAATAACCTTGGAAGGAAGAGTGTTTTGCGAATCAGTACAAATTTATTCCCAGTTGACAGTATATACAGTGGTACCTCGGCATGCAAACGCCTTAAGAACTGAAATTTTACATTGCTTTCTATGGGACAAGGCGTTTCACGATATGAAATTCCACCTTAAGAATTTGCCTCCAGAACGGATGATATTTGTATGCTGATGTACCGCCGTATACGTCTTATTCTGAAAACAGTCTCTGCCATATTGATATTGAACAAATATTGAACATGATTGTTTACTCAGTGACCACTTTATTAGTATCCCATATGTACTTATCATGCGGCAGCGCTACAGCGCACTACACCACTCAGATACAGGACTAGCATACAGAAATAGGGATAGAGATAGCAATTATCTGAATTCACTCGCGTGAGGTTGCGCAAAAGTCACAACCCTGCACATCATGAAGTGATGTAGAGATATTATGTGACAGAAAGAGAGACCCTCTGCAGGGCTGTGCGAAACAGACACGACACGAGACGAGATCTAGAGCGACCAGTTCCTATAGAGCAGCGCGCTCAGGGCACCGAAGCGCTTACAGCAGTGTCAGTCAGGAGCGCAAAAGAAAGTATACAGTACATGCGTGCGTGTGTTAGTGGGTGACGTTATATAACACTTGTCATTTATTCACGGTTTTATCTTCCATCGACTTGTTTTATTTGCATTTTGAATTTGCGCCTATATATATTTATTAAAACATATGCGGGAATGACATTTTTTATTATAATAAGGTCTTATCTTTAATCCGATTATACCGCGCCATATCCAGAGGTGACTCGAGTCTTCAGATCGCAGATTAAACTAGTGTCAGGGCCTCATCTGCTTTTTATTTACCTGACCATATTGCGTTCTTGCGTAATACCGTTCGTCTGTTCGCATTTTCCACCCCTTTATGCGTTGTGTAAACGCTGGATTCTGGTGGATTTGAAAAGGTCACAAGTCTCATAATCACCCGTGACATCACTGGAGACAACTTCAATTTCTTTCATTTGTTGTGACCTTCAGGGGTGAGAGTTATTTCTGCATAAAGTTTTTTTTTTTTTTTTTTACACTTCTAAACCAGGGACAAGCAATAAAAGTGGGAGGGAAAAAGGGCATAAATGGGTCACTTTAATATTAACACTGATCATTTCTGCAATTCAGCCAATCAACACAATGCAGTAAATCAGGCAAATTCCGGTCACTTTATGCATTAAGAATTGAAATCTCAGTGACTTAACCCCTGATGCCCAATGTGCTGGTTTAGCACATTGGAAAAAAAAAAAGGCCAGTGAGTGCAACTTTGTTGATGCGAGAAGACAGAGAAGAACAGCCAAAGTTATTCAAGCTGACAGAAAGGCTACGGTACCTCAAACACCCATTCTGCAAACTGTGCCGGGTTTCTGAAAAATCTCAGCACGCACAACCTTGTACCTTGACGTGGTAAAAGCTAGAACAGAACACGGGCACATTGTGCTCCACTTCCCTTCAGAACAGGCATCTGAGTTTACAGTGAGAAATAAAACTGGACAGTTGAGGATTGGAAAAACATCTTCAGCTGCAAAGTTTTGGTGATGAGGGTTTACTTTAGGGGTCAGGGGTAGATCAGTGGTTAAGGCATTGGACTACAGTTGGGGAGATCCCAGGGTCAAACCTCATGACCACCAATTGCCCCTGTTGGGCCCCTGAGCAAGGCCCTTAACCCTCAACTGCTCGGATGTACAGTATGATGAAATAAAATGTAAGTCGCTCTGGATAAGAGAGTCATCAGCAACTTCTGACTGATGAGATTTAACACTGGTATAGTGTAAAATGAATGTCTTTTACATATAATGATAAAAGAAAAGCAATATAACCTCACTTTGAGTTTGCTGTAGATCACGGAGAGATGCTACAAGAACAGAGGGAGGAATTCAGAAGTCTGGAAGGTAATCAGATACTGTACCTTGTTATTCCTTCACATAATTTTTTTAAACTATAGTACATACCATAATATACCATAGTATTACCGTGGTATTTTAGACATTACCATGGTACGCACCACAGGACTATATACAGTAGAGCGCCAGGGTAGGTACAGTATTGTGGCTCCTCATTTGGTACCGTGGTACAAACTTTGGTGAATACCATGGCACTTATTGGAAAGTTCAGCAAGAATGTAATATGGTATATTTCTACACTACATTTGAGATAATATGGTATATTTCTACACTACATACCGTTAGTACTACTGGTATGGTATAGTACCGGCAGTTGCCTATTATTCATTTATACACTATGGTATTCAATTAATGTTGCATAAATGCAATGGTAGCATACTATATAAATATTACTATTGAGGGACATAAACATGCATTATTTCATTTTACAGTATCCAGTCATATGCTCCATAGTGCAATACCATAGTAGATGGTCAACTACAGTATGTACCATACATGTACCATTGTATCAAAGTTTGTACCTTGGTAGAATGAAGTGTGGATCAAGTACTGTATCAGCAAATAAGTACCATGGTCATGACAAATAAATATCAAGGTACAATGGACTACCATGGTACCTGTAGCACCTGTTCCGTGGTAAAATGTCTTTAGGAGTTTCCTAGCGCTGAGGTCACCTTTACATTTGTCATTTTAAGGCACATTATAAGGGACTTGCATCTGCTTCGCATCTCCAAACAGTAAATCAATTGTTACACATAGCGAGAGAGATCATTGTAATGCCCACTCTACCACCTGTTGATGACTTTTGTGCTGTGATCATCTCAACAAATTGTCTTCTTCATTTTTAACTATCTGTGATTTAATCCTGTATTCTGAAAGTCCCATTCTGAAAAGGAGCCCCGACATCACCAAGGGCTCGGTGCCGAAATCTGAGCACATCCTCAGGATAGAGGACCATGATTTCACAATGCGGCCTGGCTTTGGAGGTAAAATTATAAGTCAGATGAACATAAATAATAGAGTATAAGTTCTAAAAAAATTTTTTTTTTGGTGAAGAATATGGAGTCTCTATTCATCAACAATTTCAGGGTCAAAAGTAACACATTTTTTGGGGGGTGTTCAAGTGAAACAGGGACTTTTTGGTTGTACAGAATAACAGAACAGTTATGAGAGTAAAAACTCCCTGTATTTCCAATCTTTTCCAATCTTGTGGAAATGGCATGGAGCAAGGCTAGGTCTATAAGGTGCATGTGGCAATAACTCCCAGCTGAGTTCCTGTAACATGCAAGTGGTGTTCATGATTGAAAGTTGGCGACAAGTTGTCCATCGATTTCAAGATCAAATGCTCCACATCTTTCATGGATGTACAGCCTTCTTTAAAACATTTGCACCATTAAATTGTTTTACTGCTGCTAAGAGTCTCATCGCCGCACTGTGCCTGAAGTATTCTGTAAATGTCAATCGTTTTTACGAGAAACTTCATCACAAGTCCCAGTTTGACATGAACGCCCCTCGTAGAATCCATACTGGTTTCTTAGCTGTCCATCACGTTGCCGCCCCTGTAGAAGGTTTTGTGTTCAGCCCTATCATAAACCAAGCTCTTTTAGTAACCTCCGAAACCTTCGAAAATCTCTCAATTTTGTTTCCAGGCCCAGCTGTCCCCGTGGGTGTGGATGTCCAAGTCGAAAGCCTGGACACTATCTCTGAAGTGGATATGGTAAGAGAGTCTCTCCTCATTTTTGGCACGTTTACGGCACTGCAATCTTATAATGCAATTTTTGTGCAGACTTTTGCACATCTAAATGGGATGTGATTATTGTACAACAATATATATGTTCATAATCGAGGTAAAAATAAGCAAGGAAGGTACCTGTATACCTTGAATACCTCATTGTTGTGTGTGTCAGGACTTCACCATGACTCTGTACCTGAGGCACTATTGGAAAGACGAGCGTCTGTCCTACGCAGGAAAGACCAACCAGAGCATGACTTTCGATAGCCGGTTAGTAAAGAAGATCTGGGTCCCTGACATGTTCTTCGTCCACTCCAAACGCTCCTTCATCCACGATACGACAACGGACAACGTCATGCTCAGGGTTTATCCCGATGGCAAAGTACTCTACAGCGTCAGGTAAAACAAATGATACTAAAGCTGTACTTGTTTTAAAAATGCAATCATTTTAATGTATTTTATTTATTTTTTGTTATATACAGTATATAGTATGGAAAATGTGCGTGCCTAAGAAGTTTTTTCTGAAGTTTATGCAACATTGAAGTGACCAATCTTGCATCCTTGAATCCAAATTTCACATTGCTCATCTCGCCGTTTTGGAGAGATGATCTTATATGTGCCCCAAAACTGGCCATTTTTCAGCGTCTCGCTTCAAACGATAATCATTTAAAATGAAAATTAAAATGCATATTTACAAATTTAAAAAATGAAGCATGAACCAGGGGATAAGAAGCATTAAGTATTATGAAAAATGGTGTTAAATGATCCTGTCTGAAAATCTCATTTTTTTTACCTAGATGAGACACTTTTAAGGACCAATACCATGTTTTGGCTGAATATGTACTGTATCACTCGGTCTTACAATATGTATCGTACGAAGGGAACATGTTTCGTTAAACCAGAAACTCCTTTGCAATTAATGTAACAGAAGGTGAGTCTTGTAACTTTTTACAGAACTGATCAGCCATAACATTAACCCTGAATAGATAAACATGGATGGACAGTAAAACCTAACAGCTGTTTTATTTATAAACTGCACAAATCTGTGTCTAAAACTCCTGATTTTAAACAATAAGTTTTCACTCCAAATATTGACTGTTTATTTTATTACTCTTTATTGCTCTTTATAGAAGTTTCTTTTATGCAGATTATGTTTTCAGAAGCATCTTTTGCTTATGCCATATTTTTGTATGTGCCCAAGACTTTTACACAGAACTATAAGTAAAACAGCTGTTAGGTTTTACTGAGCATGCTGGAGAATATGAGTTCTTCTGGTAACTTTGTCACACTCGCTCCTTTATATTTTTATGCAAATCCCAGGAGCGTACGTTAGGTTTTTTGTTTCCATCTGAAAACTGGTCTTTCTTGTACTGTATATATTTTTTTCTTTACAGCCATGCATATATTCTCCTGTAATGTTATTTAGTTATTCATTTTTAAATTATATATGGAAATACTGAATGATTTTGTACATAATTATGCAGACAAGATAAACATATATAACAAAATTGGTACTATAATAAAAAGCATATAATATGGTGCCTAAGACTTTTGCACAGTACTATATATATATATATATTTTTTTTTTTTTACCAGGCACAATTAGGCGAAAAGGATTTCCCGAGTCATCCCCAATTTCCCCAAGTGACAGTTCACGAGGCGAGTTTGAGGCGGTTCAGAACTACTCCAGCGCCTTTTGTTCACCTCTCCAAATTAATCGAGACAGGCACGGGAGACGAGCCGTTCTTTTCCCCCCACAAAAGAGCTGTCATTTATTAAGCCCCCGTTGGAAACTTTTAGACAGCTCGAGAGACGTTTCCGTGGGACGGAACGACAGAGGGAGTTATTTGCGGTTGTGAAGCGTGTGTCGCGAAGCTTCGCGCAGATGCGAGGCTGCCACAACCCCGTCATGCCCCGCGGAGACGTGATGGAGAAGCCTTTTCCATTTAAACAGTGTCCTTTTTTTTTTTTGGTATTTTTTCCAAGGTGTCTAAAGGTAAAGGAGTGACAGCCAGTGGTAGTTTACACACGGGTTAAACGGTGTTTATGGCTAGTAGGGCTGCACGATTCTTGCCAAAATGTGAGTCACGTTTTTTTTTGTTTGGTTTTTTTTTCTCTCCAAGGGGAATTGAGATCACGATTCTCTTGCACGATTCTTATTAGTAGTAGTATTCATTATTATTATTATTATACTGATGATATAATAAATAGTACTACTACTAATGACAAAAACGGACAGGATTTAGTGGGACAGACGTTTTGGGGACAAAGTATAGAGAGGCCAGATTGAGATGGCTTGGACATGTGCAGAGGAGGGATGAGGGGGACATCGGGAGGAGAATGTTAGAGACGGAGCTGGCAGGCAGGAGGAGGAGAAGGAGAAGAGGAAGGTCCAAGTGGAGGTTTATGGATGTGGTCCGGGAGGACATGCTTGACAAAGGAAGATGTGTTAGACATAGAGTTAGATGGAGACACATAGTCCTCTGTGGCGACCCCTAACCGGAGCGGCCGAAAGAAGAAGAAGAAGATTTAATCAGTATTAAAGTTTCAGAGTTTCTTAGGTAGTTTGTGATTAAACACAAAGTTAACAACGTTGAATTTATTTTTGTCTAAAGTATTATCGCTCAATTATAACCCACTTATAGTTAACTTCTCTATAGCTTTCCATCTGTTCTCAGTGTCTCGGTGTAACAGCTAGAACCAACAGGTCAGGTTTAATTACCTGATACAGTAATTTATCTCCCAATTAGCAGTGTACATTTTTCTATATTTTAGTTTTGCAGTGTAGTAGTAATGTGCGAGTGTGTGAGACATTGATAACGATATAAACTAAACGCTTGTGATGAAAGTGTCAAAATGAGCCGATCAGAACGTTCCCCTCTCCAGCTTCTGATGGGCTGCGATTGTCTGGAATTGTCCCTCCTCTAGCCTCTGATTGGGTGGAATTGAGCGAGCACGGCTTTTTGATTTATTGAGGGAATTACACGAGTGAGTTCAGCGGCGCAACTGAGCATTTGAGCGAGTGAAAAATACAATCAGAACGAGTTTCGCTTTCAGGTTTTTGGCACGAAAATAACAACAAACTGCTCCAGATCTAGCGAATGAACCGATTAGCTTGTTCAGGGCTGCCGCTGTGATGTGCGTCACACGTGAATGAGGAAGAGGGATGAGGGACTGAATCATTCGCTAATCTCTGGCCTGATTGGTGAATTAATAGTGTTGTGTGTTGCACTCTGTGCGTGTGTAACTGACACAGCAATCTGGGATCGTTGTCGGGTAAATAAGCGAACACGTGAAAACACAGTGTGATCTGTATGCAGGGAAATACACGCAAGTGAATCACGATCAAAATGCGAATTCATATGCGAAATACAGGATTCTTGTGCATGAATCGAGTTTTTTTTTCTTTTTCCAGAATAATCATGCAGCTGTAATTCTCGAATTCTGAAAATCAAGGTTCAGAGTTCGTGCCTTCAGTCGTTCGCGAATTGTTTCTTAGAACCTAAATAATAATTGTTTGCAGAAACCCCCCGCAATTTCGTGGAAACCCTTATTTTTTTAAATGCCTTTTTTCGATAAATATTAACGTGAAGTCAGCTAAATTTCCATATAAATGAAATATAATACTGTATACATTTTTTAGTACTGTAGAGGGAACACAAAGCAACCGTAGAAGAAAACGTGGCTTGGGATGGTCAATTATTACTGTATATAAAAAGCGAATACAAAAGAAAATGCGCTTGCATGAATTACAGTACATATAGGGGAAACATCGATATTTTTACATTCTAGCACTGCGGGAGACTCAGCAGTCCAGTATACAGGTTTACCTTTACATCATTATTTTTTTTCTTTTTTTGTTTTAAGGGCAATGTATTAAGCTGAGTTTGAAATGAAGTTAAAGTGTTTTAGAGGCATAGCTAGGGTTTAAACTATAAAAAAATACTTTTTTTTTTTAATACCACGTCTAAAATTTATTTTTTTCAGAATTCGCAGGTGCTCTAGGAACGTAACCCCGCCAATTTCAGGGGTCGACTGTACATCAAAAAATGCCAAAAGAAACTATCGACTTCTAATTGTAGAACGAAGGACAGTCAGACGATCACTACATAAAGACTCTCTCTGACTTTCTGGCTGATTCACTGGCGTAAAATGTCTCCTGAATTAGGCCTTGTTCACACGGACGTTAAAATCGAGCGTTTTTCCGGCGTTCGTAGCGTCCGGTGAGCGCGGATGAAGCGCCGAGTGTTTTCTACACATAGGAGTCAATGAGAGTGTTCACA
>JAOVVB010000026.1:3299555-3319350 GCA_028570985.1 Heterobranchus longifilis | reverse complement strand
AGGTAATGTCAAAGACAAACACTGGAATGCATGTTTTTTATTGTCTTTTCATGCAAACGTTCTTGTGCCAAAGCTCTTTCCCCCCTATTATGTTCTTATAGATGTTTTTTGAGGTTTACATGATGTTGTCCGGTGTTTCCTGTGTCACCTGTGGTGCTCCCTCCCCCTCTGAAAACAGACTTATTCAGACAGCAGATTGGAGAGCAGAGAGAGAGAGAGAGAGAAAGAGAGAGAGGGAGACCTAAATCCCCACATCTATTTATGCACTACTAGTGAATGCTGTGTTCTCTTGCCCCACAACTGCTGCAGGTCAGTTAATGACTGTTTTCCCCACTGGCAGCAGTTGTAGCCAATGTCATTTCCAGGTGATTATTTAGGCTAATTGCTGCCTTGTTAATGCGTCCAGTGGATTAGATGTTTTTAGTCGGGGAGTGAACTAGATCTGGGAATCGTTAAGGCACGCTCAATTCTACATATTATTCGTGGAATTGGCTTAAACGTTGTAAGGAATTTAAATAGAAACGATTATTTGTTTGTTTATTTGACGGTTATCGCTGCTGTGCAGGGAGCAGTGCAGAGGGACAGAAGAAATGTCACATTTACACTACAAAACAAGCTATTAGCATCTTTTTTTTTGGGACTCGCATTAGAAATGCTGATAACGTGATGGTGATAATAAAAAGTGATGATTTTTGTTAATTGTGGGACACATAATGAAGCATTAAAACACTATGGAATAGATCTTGTGTGTCGAAATCGGTATTTAGAAAGCTGAATGATTAAATACATAGCAACATTGACTCAAATGGTTGATGACTGTTTTATGGAAATAGGGAAATTATAGGAGGACTTTTGCTTGATTTTTCTGCAGCTTTTAAAATCATATCATGAGTTAAAAAATGTAAATGTTATGGTTTTTCTCAGTCTGTATTATTATGGATAAAAAGTTACTTGAGTGATAGAAGGCAAATTGTATACTTTAATGGAAGTTATTCAGATTATAAACGTGAAACAGAGAGCGCCCCAAAGGAATTTGTCTTGGGTTACAATTTTCACAAATGATCTTCCTTTGGTATAAAAAAGGCACATATCAATGTATGCTGATGACTCCACAATATGTTTAGCAGAACCAACTATTAGTGAATAAAATGCCAGTAATAAATGTTAATAAGAGCATTCCAAGAGCCAGTGGTGACAGCTTACAATGTCTTGTTTAGTCCACAATATATTCAGTTTACTGTCATACAAGACAAAGAAAGACAACCAGAAAATATTCACATTTAAGAAGCTAGAAGCTGTGGTTCTCTTTTTCCTTAAAAAAATGACTGAACAAATTAACTGATTAACAAAATGGTCACAATTTTCTGTCAATCGATTAATCGTTTCAACTCTAATGAGAATGTTTCATCACTGCAGGGAGCATGTGGAGGTGCAGCCTGGCATACGTGCAGTGGAAGAAATTTGACTTTTATACAACAAAACAAGCAATAAGCATCTTTGTCTTTGACGTACATTAGAAATGCAAATGTGATCATTATTTCAGTGAGCACATTTTGAGGCATAATAAAAAAGATGGATGTTTACATGCACAGTAAAACCATCAGAGTGAATTTAAATTACACCCTCGGATGACTTTGAACACCTGTCGAGTGCTGTGAGCAGAGAAATAACTCACTGGCGCTGCAACTAATGACTATTTTCATTATTGATGAATACTGATTTTCTGTTTGCATGATAAAATTATGGGAAATGTCCATCGCATTTTGCTAAATCCCAAGTTCCAACAGTCCAAAACCCAAATTACTGTCACAAAAGACAAAAGCAGCAAAACTTGACATTTGAGGATCTGTTGTCAAATAGTTGCTGATGACTTCTCTCAATTGATTAATTGATTAATCAACTAATCTTTTCAGCTCTACAAAGTCAACACATTTAGACGGCTGTGAACGCTTGCTGAGAGCAACATGGGAGTATCTGCCTTTGTCTGATTCCTAAAAAACATGAGAAAAATACAAATGTTCTGTCCAAAAAAATTACATAAATAACCAGCATAGATTGGATTCTTTTCCAAAATTTCCATCAACAAATGCAACTCTATTCTCTTGTAGAAATATCAGCAAAAAGTTCAACTGTATCCCGAGGTCCTCAAGTGAGAAACTGTCTTTGCATTAATCTCTGGTGAAGATGATAAGATTTTCCCAAGCAGGCAAAGTACAGCGCCATACGCCCCCTAATGCTATCAGCGTTGAATGATTTGCATCCACTTAATATATTCAACAAACCCTATCAAATCATATAATCCCTCTGCCTTTAGATACAGTATCACTTTTCATGGTGTAACTGTTGTTATTTATAGATCAGAGGAGACGTCAAACGGCAATCTGCTATTAAGATACTCCTCTATTGTTGTGAAATAAATGTGTTTGACATTACTACCTGCTGGTTCTTATGACAAACTGTCAGAGCGCGTGACGGGGCAAATCTGATTTAATTGAAAACGAGTTAAACAAGCTGTCTCTTAAATCTAAACAATCCATGAAATTACAGTCATTTAAAGTGATCATCTCAGCCCTAAGGTGATTAAGATGATCATTAAGTATAAGAGGAGCACAATCATAATCATCTGTGGAAAATCTTCAAAAGACAGAAAGCACAAGTGGCTCAAAGCTGCGGTGTAATCTCTAAACACCAGTGTTGCCTCGTTATCAAAACTGTCCCCCCCCCCCCCCAGCTAGTTAAAAGTCCTGTCACATCACGTCTTCTCTCTGCTGACACACACAGTCTGAGAATACAAATCAAATGTAAATCTCTCATTCCTCTTCCAGCAGAAGGGGAAAAAAACATCTATACTTATGCAGGAGTCGAATCTTTCTTCTCCCTGTTTCTCACCTCCCCCCCCTCCTCCTCCTCCTCTGTTTGAGTGTGAAATTGCGGAAGCGGCTGGATGCTGCTGGCGTGTGTTGTGGGAGTTTTTCACTATATTACTTTCATTTTCTTTTCACCCGCTGCCTTGAGGAGGAGGCAGAGAGGAGGATAAGTGTAGGACAGCAGAGTCCCACACAAGAAAACATCTGAGGAGAAAGCCCTCATGAGATTTAAAGGATCATTTTTGAGTGATAATTAGGACAGGAAAACTAAAAAAAGGAAAAACAAAAGATGAATCATCTTGCTTCTTTTTTTTTCAGATTTTTCCTCTTACTCTGCTATTTTATCACACCCACACCTAAACATCTAAAGCAGGGGCTCTCAAAGGTTTGCTGATTTCGGGAGCCAGCATGTGATTGAGGACCACACAGCTCAGACATATGATGTTGGCCACTTTCACTAAGCACAAACTCTCCATCAAACCCTCAACGGTTTGCAATTTTGTGAGGTACCACATATAACTTGCCTGTGTTTACAGCCAAGCGGCAACCTCCGGGCTGAAAAATGAAGCCGACACTGAAGTACCAAAAACTGCAGTTCTTTGAATGGCCACTTGAGGCTGGCTCCAAAAGCAAGTCAATCCCCATAGACTCGCATGTTAAAATGCCCAGCTTTACAGCAGAAATACAGCCTGGTTTTTGTCTCGATATTTAATTTTACCCGTTCATGAAAACTGTACAGGGGATGAATTTTTATACAACTCAACCGTTTTATATATTACATATTAAGGCTTAAATTTCTGCATAATTAAGGGTGTGCAGCTTTGAGTGGCAGGTGACGAGCATAGACTATAGGCTTCATTCTGCCCGCCTCAGCTCCATCCACGCTCCACCGCTTTGCCCGTCTGACAGCATCAGGCACTGCAAACATGGCAACAGTCGGAGCCACCCACACTGAGCTTCACAATGACTTTTCAAAAACTGACTACGTCCATATTTTATACAGTCTATATGGTTTGCAGATAAGGGAGATCACTTGTGTTTGTCCCCTGAGGTCAAAATACAGCCTGTTTTTCTGTTGGCTTCCCCATCTCACTTAAACTGCAGAGTTGTCCACCAAAATACAAAGACAGCACTGCATTGAAAATGTAATTCCTGCAACACTTGTGAAATGCCAGTAGTTGCCATGCAACCAGTATCCAGCTTTTTTTTGTCATTCGTAACCTGACAGACGCTTTAGGGGGTCGCAGTTTGAGGCATGTAGATGAGTAAATGCTCATTTACTTAAAGTGAAAGTATTGAAATGGATTGCAGATGATTCAAATATAACGCATGCATTTCATGTCACGTCCGGGAGCTGCACAAAATGTTTCTGAGGGCCCCCACTGGCCCGCGGGCCGCACTTTGAGCAGCTATGATCTAAAGCATGAAAACTAACTCATGTAATTTAAAGCACCCCACAGTAGCCAATACATACAAGTAAAAGTCCTGCATTGAAAGTCATATTTAAGTAAAAGTACTTAAGTAAAAGTATAGGGATCAAAATATACTTGAAGTACCAAAAGTGAAAGTAGGCTACTCATCATGCAAAATGGCTCATCACTTGATAAATAGTGATGTATTAATGTGTAAGCGTCACTAATGTTGCAGCTAGTAAAAGCAGGGATCATTTTTATATATAATAACATATATACTGCCAGGTAGCTTAATCCATAATAATACATCATCATTTATTGTTGATTTATATTTTGTATTTATAATCAGAATCTGCAGAGTCACCTGTTGTCAAATAAATGTAGTGGATGTAAATACTAAATAAATAAAAAGTAAATACTAAATAGTATCTCAATATTGTTCTTATGTTCTTAGCACTTGAGTACATGTAGTTACATTTCACCACTGTCCATGTCAATGATTTTTTATTGTAAAATAAGTCTAAAATACTTCGAATTAAGATATTACACCATATTCATCTGTTATATTCTACCCAGTCAGCCTGTAACCTTGAATTCCCTTTTTCTCAACTTCAGTTTTTCTGCAGTTTTTACTCTCTGCCTTTGAGCTGCTTTTTGAGCTTTTGTGTCCAGAATGACCTCTGCAGAAATCTGGCCCATTAACTCTGCAGCCCCTGCAGCCCCTGCAGCGATGCATGCATGCATGCATGCAGGTCCGTGGCTGCAGAGGAGAAACTGTGAGCAGACAGGCGGGCGGTCTGCTATGTGGCGTAGGCAGGCAACGAGGGGGATTGGAGAGGCATTTCTGCCAAGAGGATTAGGAACCAGCTGCTGGATGGACACAGACGAGTAGCACCCATCGCCCATCAGAGCTCTGCAGCTAGCCAGAGAAACCCTCTTCTTACTGTTTCATTTTGCTCTTGTGTTTTTCCTGTTTCTGTGCAGTCCCTTCATCTCTCCCCTCTCTCTCTGCCTCTGTGGTATTTTCTGAATGCATGTCAGTGGTTGTCACAGGGATTTGTTCCTGTCTGTCACAGCATGCTCTACTCTAATAATCCATTTTAGGGTTTTTGGAAATCATATTTTCTCCTCCCTGTCACTCTGTTTGTGGTCTGAAAAAGCTATAAGTATACAGATGCAGCCCTCTTGAAAAGTGACATCAGGGAGGTGCTGGCTTCATCTAAATCGGATGTGATGAGGAAATGCTCTTTCGCATTTTGTGCGATTTGTGGATATAAATGTGCGCTGTAACTGGATGTACTCCATCTTCTTAGGAAGTGAGAAGCATCAAAACAAAACAAAAAAAAGGCTAAATTATTGTCTAAAACCATGTAGGTTTAGGCTTGAAAATTACATGAACATCATGCTTTCTTTCAAAAATAAAGCTGCAGCTAATGACGATTTTAATTATTTATTAATCTGCCAATTATTTTCTTAAAAAATAGATTCATCTTTCAGAGGTGGGAGCCGGTCTTCCCCAGGGGGGCTCGAAACAATGGGAGGCTCAGGGAATGGAAGTAAAAAAAATATTACATCAGTTATCAAAAGAAGATCACATAGAATAGCCAGTTTCAGAGATACTTTTGGGGAATTTTACTGTTTCAGACTTTTTTTTTATGCATTTGTGTAGTCTGAAATTAATATTAAAGTAACTAATATTATCTTGGCTCAATTGTTGAGTGTCTATGGGATCAAATAACATAATCATGATCTCATAGACATCCAGCAATTGAGCAAAACTAAGCAGGGGTGAGGGGGCGGCTTTTTCCAAGCTTCATCTGAGGGGAGGCCCACAGGGAAGGCCCACAGTCATTCATAGTAGAAAATAGTGAAGAGTATAATTTTCTGGTCGTATTCAAGACGACATAAATTGCTTTTTTCCCCCAAATCACCTCAAACCCAAATATATTCAATTTACCATCATATATGACACAGAAAACCATCATATCTGCACAGAAGTTGGACAAATGTTTGCCACTTTTTACTGGAAAAAAATATCAATAATTATCATAATAATTTATGATTATTTTTCTGTTGATCAACTAAATAATTAAAAAACAAAAAGTTTTAGCTCTAATCAAAATATATCACTATATATTTAGGGCTGCCACTAACTAACAATTAACTGGATGGTTATTTTCTTGATTATTGATTAATAATTTTTAAATTATTTATTTCAATAAAATGTCTGAAAATAGTGAAAATGGTTATGATAAAACAGTCCAAGGTAACATCTTTAGATGTCTTGTTTTGGCCGACCAACAATCCAAAAGCCAAAAATATTCTGCTTATTCTCACAAACGACAAAGAAAAGCTTCAAATCATCTCATTTGAGAAGCTGGAACCAGTAAATATTTGGAACGAAACGACTAAAACGGGGCGACCTCTAACTCATCCGATATAGCGTGCGCCCCATAGGCTGAGTCCTTGACCGCAGCCGGGTCTGAATCCGACCCGCAGCCCTTTTCCTGCGTGTCATCCTCTCTCTCTCTCTCTCTCTCTCCTCTTTCCTGTCATTCTCCAGCTGCTCTATGCAATCATAAAGGCAATAAAAAGCCCTAAAAATAATCTTTGAAAAAAACAAAAAACAATCATTCGATTATCAAAATAGCTGCAGATTTAATTTCTGTGGATCAACTAACTGATTAATCGATTTATTGTTGCAGCTCTTCATATATCACAACTGAAAAGGAAAAACCTTGTAAACAGAGCTAAAAAAGACAACCTGATTTGACTATGTTGTGCTGCTGCCACACATCTGACAGATGTTCTCATTTATTTATTTATTACTGTTATTTACTAAATCAGGTCGCGAAGAGAGACCAGAATGGACGGGGGTGGAGGTCACAAATCTGGGAGGTGAGTTTTCTAAATCTTTAATTAAAACATTAGAAAAATTAATATTCAAGGGAGTAGGTTTCGTTTCAACATTGGGCCGGGGCACAAATTAAAAACAGAGGTCTGAGGGTCCTCCCCTCCGAAAATAAGTGTTACACTTAATTTCCTGTGGCTTCGTAAATTGTTTATGTATGAATTGATGGTGGAAATGTTTTTATTTAGGGGGTCATATTCAGAGGAAAAAACTCAGCATTTCCAAGATTAAAGTTGTAAATTTACAAGAAAAAAACTTGAGTCTTCTCTGAGATTATAAAGACAGTTTTTGTCTCTTTGCATGGTTGGATCAACCTCATCACACCACAGACATCACCGCTTACATTTTTTATTGCAAATGTATGACTTTAAAATGTCATAAGTTTTTTTTTCTCATCAATTTGTGAGTTTTTTTCTCATGAATGTATCCCTTCCCTGGGTCTGTAATTTTCTTTTTTCTTGTTTTTTTAACCTACAGTGGCACTAATACGCCGTCGTACTCAGGCATTCTGTATTACTTTCAAATATTTACTGAACTTTCCTCATTTAATTAAACTTTTCTCATTTAATGTTAATGTTATTTAATGTTGCATTCCACCCGAAATCTCTGCCTACAGTAATATTGATTCTTTGGCTAATTCACTTTATCTCATTACATGAGACTCATTGTAACTACACGTCTTTCTTTTTTTGTTTTACAGCCCAATTTACAAACGAAGTCCAGACATGACAAAATCTCTGATGACAAAATCTGAGCAACTCCTGAGAATAGACGACCATGATTTCACCATGAGGCCAGCGTTTGGAGGTCAGAAAACGTTGAATGTTCCTTCAGATAAAAGTGTTTTAAATTAAAAGATTGCATTTTAGTCCGGATGTTGCAGAGGCTTTATCTGTGCCGTGGCCATTAGTTTGGGCCAAACAGTCCTATAAACATTATTAAGCTCTTGGAGATCTTAATGACACCGTCCATGCAAGCTGCGCCAGAGTTTCCAATTGCAGTGTTAATACATGTTTTTTTTGCATTTGGTGTCAGAAAGGCTCACAGGCTTTTGTTCTTACTAGAAGATAGTGATGGAATATACATTTAAAATCCCTTTAGCTGTCTTTATCTTTTTATTCGTCATTTAAGGCACAAGAGCTGCATTTAACTAAAAAAAAAAAAAATCTGCCATCAGGGTTTTCACTTTGAAGAGGGAAACACGTGTCACGACTACTTTTAATCGCACGACAATCTGCT
Source organism: Heterobranchus longifilis (assembly GCA_028570985.1). NCBI lineage: Eukaryota > Metazoa > Chordata > Actinopteri > Siluriformes > Clariidae > Heterobranchus > Heterobranchus longifilis. Next base: position 3,310,921 of record JAOVVB010000026.1, on the reverse strand, counting down.
GCTGAAAACACACCAAGTGACCCTCGCAGACCCCTTTGCTGCGTTTGATGTCAAACATCAAGTGCGTCTCAGCTGGAAGTGGAAAAGAGAGCTGAATTCATCCACCGCCGCATCAACTTTGATCCATTATTGTGACCTAATTGTATTTGTGTACTATTGGAGGAGGAGGAGGATGATGATGATGCAGAGTAGAAAGGCTGAAATAGGTCAAAAATAGAATCCCAGCAGCCAGACCGACACAAGCAGTTACTCTGTGTGTGTGAGTCATTGTTCTTTTTTGGAAACATAATTTACAAAACAAAATGCTCAAATTGTCTCTGTTATGGTCACCTTGACTGTTTTACCCACTGTCACAGCCAAAATCAGGGCAGAGCTCAACAAACTTCTATGCAGAAAAATAACACGTGTGCATGTGTTGTTATGCCGTGTTCTGACACTTTCTTTCAGGTCCTCCGATTCCTGTTGGAGTGGATGTCCAGGTTGAAAGTCTGGACACCATCTCCGAGGTGGATATGGTAAGTATGAAAGATACTACAGATTACAACATAAAAACACCAGTGGTGGAAAGTATGGTAGTTATACATTTACTCAAGTAGCTACTGAACTTAAGTGCAGGGTGCAAAATTAACTTTTTGGCCACCGGGCAAATGATAGCGAATGTTCAAATATTACCAGCCACTCAGTGCGCACATGCACCTAACAATTATTAAAATATACTGTAGTACTGCTGCTGTCTATGGCCCATTTGCACATCACATTGTCACATTGCACTTTAGGGCTCTCATTGATCTGTTTTTAAGTGTTTTATTGTCTTAAATTATTATAATGTTTGCTAGTTATTGTTCTTTTTTAAACTCGGGGAGTGCCATCACAATTTTGTTGTCAGTATAATGACAAGAAAGCTTTGTATATCATATATCAGATTACCATTGGGTTTTTTTTGGCTATTGAGTGAAGCAAATCTACTAACCACTTGCATATTTTACCAGCATTTGGCTGGTAAATGGTGCTAATTTTGGTCCCTGGCTACACAGTTACAAAGATTTGTAAGATGTTGCATTAAAAACATGATTATGAAGCACAATGTATTGTTAAAGATTAAACCAGTGGCTCCTACTTAGCTATTATTGGCTTGTGAAAAAAGCATTGTCTCATTGAGGCACAGTTGAGCCGTTTTCTCACATGAACTTCTGACAATCAGGTCTGGAGAATCAGGTCCAGACAATGTTGGTTAGCAATTCCACCAAACTTCTCAGATGGTTTCAAATGATCTAATATTTCACAAAAACAGAAAAAGTTTAGAGAAAAGTCTAAAAAATGAATACTAAAATTGTGAATCAGGGCTGTATTTTCTTCTTCTTCTATTTTTTTTAGATTGTTGTATTGGTACTTTTCTAAATGTCTTTTCTTCCCGTAGGACTTTACCATGACACTGTACCTGCGCCACTACTGGAAGGATGAGCGACTGTCGTTCCCGAGCACCAACAACCAGAGCATGACCTTCGACAGTCGCCTGGTGAAGAAGATTTGGGTTCCTGACATGTTCTTCGTCCACTCCAAGCGCTCTTTCATCCACGACACCACAACCGACAACGTCATGCTGAGGGTTTACCCCGACGGCAACGTCCTCTACAGTCTCAGGTAAACGCTTCCACAGGAGCCTGTGAAAAACATCACAATATAAAAAGCTTTTTACAACACGCACATTAAAAGAATTAAGCAATGTGATATTAGCAGACACTGCTGATTTACTTTGATGATTTTCACAGCAGGTGATGAATAACATTTTTGTGTCATTTGTTGATTTTGTAATCAGCGGATGAATGTGTTATCAGAGGAGGATGCCAAATGCTTTGTGACTTTTGTCAATTCACTTCAGAGACGTTTTAACTGTTATTTAATCAGGCAATTGATTTATGAAGATGAACATCAAGACATCATATTTACAAAGACAGTGTGGAATTAGGCCACTTGATGGGAAATTGGGGGAGAAAGTGAAACAACACTGCAGAAAAACTGAAAAAAGAAGCATATAAAAAACAGATTTTCTATTTTTTTTTTGGTTTTGGTTGACTAACATAGAGAAATGTAAATATTTGCTGTTACAGTACTTGAGGAAGTTGAATTAAAGTGTATGATTTTCTTTGGCTCACTGCTGTTTTGCCTGCAGAGTCACTGTCACTGCCATGTGCAACATGGACCTCAGTCGCTTCCCTCTGGACACCCAAACCTGCTCGCTGGAGATCGAGAGCTGTGAGTGGATTTATCAAAAGAAAATATTTCAGCCAGACAATCGCTTTTTTTCCCCCACTGCCGATTCATCCATTGGCTTCACCATCAGGTCAAAGTTTCCTCCATGCAGTATCTGAAAAACTAATATCCAGATCTTCGCTGTTATATTTGTATAGATTCCAACCTCTCTGACCTTTCTCCTCGCACCATCAGCGTGCCAAACGTTTCACGTATATACACAAAATATCATCATTTACTGAGCACATTCACACCTCTTTTTTATTTCCATTTGGACACTATATGAGCTTTTCCTCTTGCGCTATCCTCAGGCCAAAATGTCAAGTCTGATCACCAGATATCTCATGTAATCTCAGATATATCGTGCCATGATATGCCCGGACCCCCCCCTCGAGCATCACCGCCCTCAACTCAGAGGGCGTAATGAACATTGTAGTCTCGAGGCACCGCTTGTGGCGTTTTACAATTGTAGTGTTGTCTTGTTAAATCTTCACACATTTTGTCCACATTAACATCCAGCGTTGTTCTTCTTACTAAACCTGTCCTGATTGATGATATCCCCTCTTCTACTTCTTTCCCCTCCAGATGCGTACACAGACGACGACCTGATGTTGTACTGGAAAAAAGGCAACGAATCCCTGAACACGGACGACAGAATATCTCTGTCTCAGTTCCTCATCCAGAAATTTCACACCACCACCAAGCTGGCTTTCTACAGCAGCACAGGTAATCCACAACACGAGCACGTCTAATACATGTACAAGGAACTGAAATGATTATGCAAATGCATGTATCATGCATGTAAAAAAAAAACAAGATCACAATAGAATTACAACGTCAATGAATCTCACTTTACTTTATAAGCCTTTTTCCAACTAAAGGATCGAGTCTCCCTCACATGAAATCAGGGTCCTTTGAATCTCACACCAAGAAGAATGATTAAAGAATATTTAATCCTCACAGTGAAACGAACTATACTGCCAACCACTTGTACGCTACTGGAAAGCCACCGTGACAGCCCTGTAGCCTTCTTATAACCACATGTCACTTTCTAGCTCTCAAGAGCAACCTCAAGCACAAAAAGGATTTGGGGTCCTCGTATCTCTCCGTGCCACAATAGCTGGGAACCTCTGCTTTGAGCGTTTGTGTATCAGAAGCTAACGTATGACAATGTGATATTTCTTCTTCCCAGGCTGGTACAATCGTTTGTACATCCACTTCACCCTGCGGCGCCACATCTTCTTCTTCCTGCTGCAGACCTACTTCCCCGCGACCCTGATGGTCATGCTGTCCTGGGTGTCCTTCTGGATCGACCGCAGGGCCGTCCCCGCCAGGGTGCCGCTGGGTAGGATAAAAGTTTCAGTCACGGGGCGTGGCCTTTTAGCAAAGAAATCTGCAAAAAGATTATTTTCCTTGAGAAACGAAGGTTTATTCCAAAAAAAAAGAAGGTGGGGGAAGGAAGGATAGTGCAGTGGCTCAACCTGCTCTCACGCCCAACTCGTTAAATACCGACGCTTGGTCAGTGGTCCTCCGAGTCCACCGAGTCCCTGACACGTCCAAAACTGCGTGCAGGCGGGCCCCTGAAAAATACAGCCTACCTGCCTATAGTGTCGTCTTATCTATTTAATCCGGTCCTGCAAACAAGTACACAAATAAAAATGTATTGTGGCAGCACAAAATGAAAAGCAAAATATTAGTGTCTCATTTGGTTTTATCATCCCAGCCCGGTGATACAGTAAATAAGCTCTCTGATGTGACTAAACTGTGTGTGTGTGTGTGTTTTACCTCAGGCATCACCACAGTGCTGACCATGTCCACCATCATCACCGGGGTCAACGCCTCCATGCCGCGGGTGTCCTACATCAAGGCAGTGGACATTTACCTCTGGGTCAGTTTTGTCTTTGTCTTCCTGTCGGTGATAGAGTACGCGGCGGTCAACTACCTCTCCACCGTACAGGAGAGGAAAGAGAGGAAACTGAGGGAGAGAGTAAGTGTTATTTTTTTTTTTACGTGACTTTTCTCTTGTTCACCCCCTGCAGTTAAACATGTATTAATTATTCACATGGACAGTTTAACATTAATAAACCAGTGTAATAGTCTCTCTGCTTTGCTGCACTTAAAGAAGCAGAGTGCTTAAAAATTGAACACTTAAATATATTATTATAGCACTTGGAAAAAAGTATGTCCTGGTTTCTCCCTAACATTGCCGAGCTTCATTTCTGACCAAAATGTTGCAAAGACGAGCTAAATAACAGTAAAAACAACTTTATTCGAATTGAGTGATGAAATCACATTTCATACAGGGTGTAAAAAAATTTTTTGGGGTTTTACAAGTAAAATAAGGAAGCAAATGCTCTGATGTTTTCATAAATGATTGATTAGGACAGTTTGGTTGTGCAGCAAACATTTTCTTCTTGTTTGAGGCTGTTTTTTCCCTGAATTGAACCCTCGCCACATATATCTGGATCTGTGCAGAGGACATCATATGAGAGCTAGATACAGTAACGGTCCTGCATGTTTTAGGTATCTCACATCTGATTCTAATTCTTAACTCCTGATCAAGCCCTTGACAATAATGAGCAGGGCAGTAGCTCTCAGATTTGGACACCACTGCTTGGCCCCCTTCGCTTGCACAGAATGGAAGTGAACAGGAGGCGAATATTTGTTAATGTTAATTTTGCTCATGTGTGACCGTGCCCATACACTTCTATGGCCCTTTCAGACAAAATGCAATTTGTGCTGGGCTCGCTGCTGGGCTCAGAGCACACTCGCGCTGAACTTTGGGCGGCACTCGCACTTTGCACGGTGCAGCGGAAAACCGTCATGGCACGACGCAAGCCATTGGAAATAATGGGTTTCAGAGCGCAATGGTTCCGTTGTCACGTTGTGTCTGAAAGGGCCATAATAGTTGTAGTTTAACCCTTTAACACCCACCCCACGCTACATGTTTAATAGTGTACATCGAGCTTGCAAATTTCAGTGTGCAGACAGCCACTTCTTTTCCTTCAGGACGTTGTTTTTAAACATGACCACTCTGACCAAACATACAATATCATATTATTAATAATACTTATAATATAATAACTTCACATTCATGTAAAGTTCTACATAACAGAAGTGTCCCACAGGTGGTAAAAGGTTAAAAGTCAAATAAAAATACTCAAAAAAATGAAATCAAACCCAAATTTACCATAAAGCTTCTATGATTTTAAAGCTCTATACAGGCTGATTTTAATTTCCTAAATTTTCAAAGTCTCAGACTGTGGGTCTCCCCTCAGACAAAGCTTGGAAAAAGACTCCCTCACCACCCCGCCTTATAATTTACTCGCTTAGTTTCACTCAATTCCTGGATGTCTATCATGATTATGTTATTTGATCCCATAGACACTCAACAATTGAGCCAAGATAGCCTAATATTTCTTGATATAACTTCAGACTACAGACTATATCTCTGAACTATCTCTTTAACCAAATCACACATATTTAGGCCATTCTATGTGATCTTCTTTTGATAACTAATGTAATATTCTTTCTCTTCAATCCACTGAGGCCCCCCCGGGGAGACCCGTCTCCCACTTTGAAAACCTCGGATCGAAATGTTGAATGTCGACTGATAAAATTCCAGTTGCTTCCTGTAATAGCTGCAGATAAGAAAGATTTTCTCATTAAAAGCAAGAAAAGAGACAGCTGAAGTAAAAAATTAAATGGACACATTAAATACTCAAGCCTGACCTGATTGTACATTTAAAATATTTTACACATTAAAATATTTCTACTGTGGTAGAAACATGAATTAATACTTTATGTGCATTTCCATTAAACATATAAATAGTTTCAGCTCCCGGGGGCTACGGCAAATTATTTCTGGAACTACAGCTTGTGTACTATATTGCTATTCTTCATCTGCCAAATGCTGTGGCATATGGAGCCAAATTGCCCACATAGCCTGAGGAGCATTTCCAGCACATCATCTTTCTATAAATGTTTCATGCCAAAATGATTTAAAGGCCCTGAGTATGCAGAATTATGACTTTACAGAAAGTAGCGTTTACAATGAACAGATTTCAAAGTGTCAACATTTTTTTACCCTTCTAGCTGCCGTGTACATGCGGCATTGGCAACCCTGACGACATGATGATCGACCCCCAGATCACTGGCTACGGGTCCATGGATATGAACACCACGGGGAATTATGGGATGCCAGAGAACGGCGGCCGCCAGGATCGAATGCTGGCCCAGGTGTCACTGAACGACCCGCAGATCGCAGGCCAGGTGAAGCCATCCAGAGGCTACGTGAACATTTGGATAGACACCCACGCCATAGACAAGTACTCGAGGGTGGTGTTTCCTGGAGCGTACATCCTCTTTAACATCATCTATTGGTCCATCTACTCATAACCCGGGATGCACAAGTAGAATTAGACACCTGGAGCTGGGCTCATTTTGTGAAAGGGCGGGGGGAAATAACGTTGCATTTGATGCTTTTCAGACAGAGAAACTGCACTTAAGATGCACGGGGACCACTGACAGATTGGGGACCATTGCCTTCTCGACCCAGCCACTTAAAACTGAAGAGTTTATAAATGAGCTGCTGACAAACAGGACAGTCGTCGTCATCGCCGGTTTTGTCACTCCATCAAATATGCGTGGTTTCATGTTGTTGTAACTATAGTGCTGTTAATGGAAAGACGTTTGGATATTGTTGTCGCCGGAGGACTTTCTGCACACAGAGACGCACAAACATGGACCTGTGTAACTGTGCAGTTTAACTCTGAGACATTTCAGTTCTCCATGCAGAGACTCTTTGACCACATTTTCAAAAACTGAAAACACATTTCTGACATTGTCAGCATGTGGACAGATTCCTTCTCCTTGGCATATGAACTTAGACTTGACAATCAGTGGCAAACAAAAGATATGATAAGGAATAGTTTGGCTTATTTGCTTTCTGGTAAAAAAGTTAGATGAGAAAATTGATACCACTTTCCAGGAAACAGGGAAAACAGCCTGCTCTGTCCTAAAGTTTAAAAAAAAAAATTAATCACCTACCAGCACCTCTAAAACAAGTTATATCTCTTGTTTAATCTGTACAAAAGCTGATGTCTAAAAACAACAATTTGTCTATTTATGCCAGACTATTTCTTTGCTGGCACCACTTCCTTCCCCTGTGTTTTTTTTTGCTTTTACGCTTCAGTTTTTGTACAGATTAAACAAACAATAACATGTTAATTAGTGAGCTTTTAAGGGGCTGACGCTGTTGCCTTTGGACAGAGCAGGCTAGCTGTTTCCCTCTGTTTCCAGTCTTTGTGCTAAGCTAAGCTAACCGTCTCCTGGCTGTACAGACATGAGTGGTATCGGACTCTTGGCGAGAAAACAAATAAGCACCATTTCCCAAAATGTGGTAATCTGATTATTCTTTTGCAGCACGTTAGTACGATTCAGTATGCGTTACATTTTCTCGTGATCTTTGTATCAATGCAATTATTTTGCTGTCAAGCTACTTACTGCGTTGCATTCGTGTGATTTGATAAAGTTTAGTAGTAAAAAAAATTAAAAAAAGACTAAATAATAATTAATTAATTAAATAATTAATTAAATAATAATGCAGTCTATTAAAATCTCAAATGTAAAAATATATGTTTAGTAAATCCCAAACACTGACTTTTTTAAATGTCCTTATTCCTTCTTTTTTTTTATACAAGTGAAGCTGATCTCCTCTGTTTTGATGTTGTGAGGCTTTGAGGTTCACTGTGACCTGTTAGTTGCTAGTTTTATCGTCTTTTTCAGCTTAAAACAACTTTATACTTTGTTTGGAAAAAGATATATTAAACATATCTTTTGGTGGTTTATAATAATTTAATGACCAAACATACAGATATTAAAACAAACTCTGGAAAAATGTTATATATGGCGAAAATGTTTAATAAATGTTTTGTTTTCTGAAAATGTGAAAATTATTTGATCAAAGCTTAGGTGCTGAACAACACAATCTGCAATACTGTGCATTTTAAATCTCCGTGTAATACATTTAGTATGTACAAATGTAAATACATTAAGATGCATGGCTGAATATTGCTTTTTTTCTGAATATTGCTTCTGCAGACATCAATTAAAATCTGCTAAAAACACAAACAACAGACACGGTTGAAGCATTTGGCAACATTTTTTCTGGTAAAGTCTCGGTCCCAAATTTTGATCCTATTTTCCTGCTCTCTTATACAGTATATTTAAACAGTGCTGGAGGACAAGCTTTCACAGTTATTAGATATTGGATTGCCATCAGCTGCAGGGTCTCTCATCTCTCTCTGGCGCAGGTCTGATTGTTGATTCAAACAAAATCATATTCTGTAATTCCATTAACTGCTCACATGTGATGTAACATTACATTAAGCCAATTTTCTGATTTCTTACAGGCAAAAGTGTGGATTATGTTGAAGAATGTTTCTTTCCTTTTTAAAAACTTTTCTTTTTATCCGAGTGACGTCCCAAAGGGCAAGTTGACAATTCAAACGTTCCTTCAAAAAAAAACATTTGAACAAAGGCATCACTGCAGCAGAGACACATGAAAAGAATAAAGCATCAAAAAGATGTCCACAACCTGATTTGCCACCACATCTGTGACCACTCAAGGGATAGGTTTTGAATCAACCTGTGTGCTGGTGAAAACGTGTTGAGGAATCTAAATGAGCGAATAGGCCAGTGGGACTGTTTAAAGTTGCAGAACTCAAAGGCAACACCATTTCCTGATCAGATCATGTAGGAAAATTGGTACGGCAAATCATTAACCTGCAGCAAATCACTGTCCTGTAATAGACAGTTGGGCTACAACGTCAGGAAGTGTTGAGATGTGCAAAGTGGAACCATGGATATATAATAAAACCTGGATGCGACGCCACCGCTCAGCCTTGCAGCAGTTTTTTCCCAGTGGCCATTCGTGGTACTGCAACAAAAAATACCCCTGCGGATCCAGAAAGCCTTTTCTCCATAGGCCACCAATGTAAAAGTCTGTAAAACTGTTCACAGGACACCTCAAACAAGGTCGATTATCACTCTTTCTATTCTGAATTTTTAATCCATGGATTTTGTATATTTGTAAAACATTCCTCGAGCCGAGAAAGGCGATTTAGAAATCTGTGACGTCAGCACAATGTAAAGTCTACGGGGCGAGCGGGAACTCACAGACGGGAGAAACGCTACTGCACATATTCAGTGGGCTGCATAACGCAGAAATAAACCCGGAAGCCTGGAAACTTTTTGGGCGTATGCACCAGGCGAGCAGTTCTCACTGAACTGAACAGACGCCATTTTCGGATCCGGTATCCAGGTCTCATAATACATTCATGAGGTTTTTTTCTCGAATGCTGGAGCCGTCACTTCAACCATCGCTGCTTAAAGTTCCTATTTATGTACCACACTGTTGTAGTTTTACAGCTCTATCCTTAAACAGTACAAACTGTTGTGCTCTTGAGTTAAAGCCCAACACAACCCTGACTATCATGTCAGCTATTAAATGTCCTATAATAATAATAATAATAATAATAATAATAATAATAATAATAAAGTAATTGCATTTATGGAGCTGTCAAAGCTGTATCGCTACCTTCTAGTAATTTCTCCTGTTTGAGTTTGGCCCGGCTGAAGTCTTCTCTCACTCTCCTCAGCAGAACGGGGCAGCACACCACATCCACAGCTGTCATGGCCAAGGCTTTGGCTGTCCTCAGGGTGAACAACTGGGCCTTTTCAGCTCCTGGCACAGGGAAAAGAGCGGAGGAAGAAAATAAAGCATCTAACTAAACAGACAAACCGAGTGACCTGGAAAGATGATGATTGCTGAAATCGTAGCGCAATCCAATTTAATCACAAGAAACAACATCTGCTCCCAATAGACACGTGCTGCCGTACCTGCTGCCTCGGCGTATTCCTCGGTGTGATTAAACGCGTCGGTGCCGATGTAGAAGAAAGGATGGATGCCGGGGACTGCGAATGATACGTTGCCAAAGTCTGTAGAACCTGCCAGATAATTAGCATTACACCGTGAGTCTTTGTTGATTCAATGAACAACAAAAAAAAAAGACAATCTGATTGCTGTTCTGCTGTAAAACTTTTTTACATTTCTTATGAACAAAACAGATAATAATGTCTGCTTCTACGAATTGTTAATTTTCACATACCAGAGAAATTGGCAGGCTTCTCTGCAAACTGAATCCCCAAAGCTTTTCCGTTATTTTCATACAGGTTTGCCAGCGTGGCGTTAGGCAGAACGTTATCGTAGGCATGGCTCGGGTAGATTATCTCCACCTGAAGAAAACACAAGTATATACTCATTCATAAAATGTAGGGTACACAAACAGAGATTACTATCATACATCAACAGAATACGGAGCCCCGTGCGTGCTCTGTGAGTTAAACCTGCCTGAAGCAAGTGTGCAGACGCACGCAGGAGAAAAGCAGCCTGAAGATAACGGTGAATTACATAACAGCAGAACAACACTCGGAGCATAATTACAGGAATGTGTTAAAAAGGGCAATCTTATATAACAGCAGAGTCCAATGTTTCATTTCTCAGCTATATCGACATACATCGTTTGTTCTTGCGCTACAGAGGGAAGCAAATGAAAGATTTTTTAGGTAAGCTTACTTGGCAGCCGGTGGCAACAGCAGCTGCCCTGAAACAAGCCTCAGCTTTGGCCTTCAAGTCACAAAGATCCTTAACCAGCGGCGTGCGCAGATAAAACTGTAACTCAGTGTAGGCAGGGATAATGTTGGGCTTCACCCCTCCATGTTTGATGATGCCTGTGGACACAATGGAGGATGCATGCATAACACTGAACAATTGCACAATTCGTATGGGTTTGATGGCGGATAAAACATCCCTCTATATTAGAAAAGGCAGATAAATATATGTTACCAACACTTTTTTTTTTAATTGCCTCTGGCTGCACTCCTCACTGAATGAGTCACTGTGTAACTGCAGATGAAGTCTGCCTGGTTGTCATGGAATTGCAGATATTTAAATTTCCATTTTTCTGAGCACATTAAAAGACCCATATTGTTTAAAAAAAAAAAAAAGAAAAAGGTGAGATTTCAATGTCTCTTTTGATTATAAAACAGGTCTA
>JAOVVB010000026.1:3242800-3253714 GCA_028570985.1 Heterobranchus longifilis | reverse complement strand
ATATCAAATATCATATCTAATATCAAAGTCTGAATAAAACTTTGTCAGTAGTCTCATCGCTGAAGCGTCTCAAGTTTTCCTGTACTCAATGTTTTTCTAAATTCATTTCTGTTTGTGCTACTGTTGCAGGTATTTCACCCCTGTGCCATAACCTGTTTGCCCTGTATGAAGAGAGTCAGGAGTTGTGGTATGCACCCAATCATACCTTTAAGATCACCGATGATACCTGTATTAAGCTTCACTATCGCATGAGGTAAGAAAACAAAGTGTTATTGACAGTAGACAAAGTGTCCTTATTTTTGAACCGACGTTACATCACTTTTTTTTTAATCAGGTTTGTAAGTTGTGACTCAGAGATCAGTTTCGTAACTCATCCATAGTTTAGCAAAGTCTTTTCCTGTCTAAGTTTTAAAAGCTTTTTACCCTACATTGACACTGATTTATTACTTTCCCCAGGTTTCCCTTATTGTGTACCCATATTGGATTTAATAACATGATACATGAGCACATTTCCCTCTGGCTGTTATTGTGAAACTGTGTACATGATCATACACATTAAAACTATGGTTGTAGCATTCTGTGAAATTGTATATGGTACATTCTAACTGTGAAAGGTCTGAGAACTCAGCTATAATTAATTCCGTGGTTATACGAGTTGTAGGAGGTGTGAGTGTGGTGAAGAGTAATCTTAAAAACAGGTTTTTGTTAAGAGTAAAGAACATACCAACAAATGAAGTGTCTAAGCTTTTTGCAGTCCATTCAGGGTCCTCTTTATAATGACGTCACCAATTTAATAAAAAGAGCAATACAGGCGGCAATATGTACCATATACACTGTACCGCACAAAAGTTTGGGATCACTTGCAAATTTCAAATTGTTTTTATTTATTCTCTACATTACTACAACACTCGGGATTTTAAAACTATGAAATGCCACATATGGAATTATGTAACAACAACAACATTGTTATTTTAAGACACAGAGGTCAGCTGTTCTGGAATAAAGTGGAACCTCGGATTGCTAGTAACGCAGTTGCGAGTGTTCCGCAAGACGAGCAAAATTTTTTTATAAATTTTGACTTGAAAAACAAGCAGGTCTTGGTTTACGAGTACCGAGTATCATGTATCACGCATGCGCTTCTTGTTTTGATGCCGAGTGTCACGTGATCACAACTGAGCCAGCGGTTTTTCCTCTCTCTTGTGGTGCCAAATTGTGGGTAATCGTCTCCCCTGCTGGGTCTTAGTGCGCGTCTTTCACTGGTATAATCAACATCCGTGCACGCGTGTACTGTTGACTATAACATTGTGACCACATGCACAGGAAAGCAAGACCAAAACTTACCTCTGCTGCAGAGGAGAAGTTCATCTAGAGTTATTCCATAAGTACCAAGAGTATGTTAGGATTCTATAAATATCACAATTCGACAATACATTTTCCCTGTGATTCTGTTACGATTTTAAACCTTTGGAAAGTTTAATGAGTAATTAATTATAGCCTCTTCCTCATACATCCTGTGCCCGCGAGTAGGCGGGTGTGTGCGGCTTCTAACACATGTGATTTTTGATTAATTAGCGCTCGTGGTGTTTTGAGACTTATGTGTGCGTAATGAGTGGGTTTAAGACTAATTCGCTCACGGACTTCAGATAAAAAGTCAGATCAGGGGGTTTAAACGGATACGATGTTTGATAATGTAACGCCATAAAAGTGCGTTTGTCCATGTGTGACTGTACAGAATCGTTTATATTTAAAAAGGTGATCAGCCGATGACGGTAATCAAACAGAAAACCATCCAATTCTGGTCACTGACCTATTGACCAGTTCATCACTATTATAAATGTTAAAGGTTTTTAAAAAAAAACACAAACAAAACCTCACCTGTGATTTGCTGAGCAGGATCTCCAGTCCATTAAGAAACTTGGCCAGTGGGCTGGACAGACTGAACGCCAATATCCTCTCGGTCACCACAGTGATCTGAGAATCACATAAAAAACAAATGTTTTTAAGCATTAAAATGTTTTTTTTTTTATTCTGTTAATTTCTCTACAAATCTCCTGCTCTCACCTGCACCAGCGCCGGGTGATCGGGCCAGTCGTCTAGATGCCGGCGGACGGCGTGGGCCAGCTGCTCGATGGCGGGAAGGCACAGCCGGGCCTGGCACATGTTGGGCTCTTGGTAGAAGTCGTACGGTCCTTCGCTCTGGAGGACAAGACCCGCTGGACCGCCAGAACCCCGAACCGTGTTCTGTAGCACAGAGCCGAGCAGCAGCTGAGAGCCCGTCAGCTCAGGGTCCATTTCACAGTCTGGAGAGAGACAGACAGAGAGAGAGAGAGAGAGAGAGAGACGTGAGTACAGAAAAACACAGCACGGTGTTACACGTGACCTGGATTCCAAAAATGTAGAGAGGAAGTTTGTGAACTGCGCGTTACCCATGAGATGATAGAAACGCGCGATTAGAGGTGCGGTGATCTGATAAGACGTGACCAAAGTGCTGAGGTGTTCTTTGCTCCGGTTGACCGGCGGATTTGACCGGTACCACAGCGACCGAGCGAAGGCCAGGCACAGCTTCTGATGCACCTGAACGATGGTGTTCTGGCAGCTGGATGCCTGTAAGACGCTGTTGTCACAGGTCTCGGTCTCTCCGTCACATTCTTCATCGTCCTCGATATTGATCGGCTGCTCCAGACTGGGTTCTTCGGTTATATCGGCAAAATCCTGAAAGGGGAGTATAAACGATCAAAAAAACAGCCTAATACTGTGTAGACAAGAGACTACAAAAGTAAAAAAAAAAAAAACAACAAAACAAAAAACACCACATGCTTAGGCTACGTTAATACAGTGTTGGGTACATTGTAAATGTCTAGAGAAGTCGCTTACTTTGTGGTATGTCGGGAAGCAGCGCCTGAAATCGCGCTCCTCCTGCTGGTCCTCACTCAGGCCTCCTCCATGTACTTTGGAGCGGTTGCGGTACAAACTGGCCTCCATCTGCTCTTTCTCCCTTGCTCTCCTCTCCTGCTCATCCCACTCGTTCACCAACGCCTGAACACACACACCGAGATGTAAGAACACAAACATTTACAAAAAAAACAAAAAAAAGTGCAGTAAACAATTACAGTGGAACCTTGGATTGCGAGTAACTTGACCTGCGAGTGTTTTGCAAGATGAGCAAAAATTGTAAATAAGTTTTAACTCTTAGCTTTAACTTTTAGCTTTCTAAACATTGTGACCATGTGTGTGTGTGTGTGTGCACTTAAAGCATTTTTTATTATTTTGTGTCCATGTGTAGTGACTGTTCTTTACCAACTGTACTACAACAACGACCTTCGTCAAGAAAAAAGTTAAAAAGGCTGTAGGAGTGCTCCTCTCTCTCTCTCTCTATTAGTGATGATAAATTTGGATCATTTTAGTGACTCGGTTCTTTGAATCGCGTTCATCAAAATGAACGAATCGTTTTTTTGAGTCATTTAGTTCATTTCGTTCTTTTGATCAGAAATAAAATAAATTGTTACATTTTTAATAAACAGACCCCCAACACGTTTGGTTCCTGTAATTAAAATATTGCAAAGCAGCTAAGGAGGTATTATGATAAACAGAATGGGCAGCTCACTTCTCATATCTTCTAGTCCGAATCGTAAATTTTTTTTGTCACGTGATTCTCATAGACCCTATGCAGTGCAGTACACAGGAAACAGAACTGAGCGGTTCTTCTCGTGAGTCTTCTAGTCCGAGTCGTTCGTTCTTTTAAATCTATTGCACTGCATACCGTCTATGGGCGTCACGTGACAATAGAACGAACGACTCGGACCAGAAGAATCATAAGATGAACCGCTCGTTTCTGTTTCCTGTACATAACCTACGGAGGTTTTTGCAATGCTTTGCGCATGCGCACCCAGTAGAAGATAAACGAAACATTCGCTGAGACGTCTCGTTCTTCTGAGTTACGTTAAAGCCTCGTTCAATCATCAGAGTTTTCATTATTTCTAATGTAGGAAATCCGCTTTGATATACAAGCACGCTTCTGGAACAAAATCATGTTCGCAATCCAAGGTTCCACTGTAATCACTTTTATTTTCCCTTTCCCAACTCTCACCTGGCAGACGTGTCTAAGGAGATTCTGCGCCTCTGTCCCGAGCTCGCCCGCGCTTATGGCGTGACTCTGCAGACACAACAGAGCGCTGAGCAGCAACATGACAGGCTTCGGGACCACGCGCTGCACCTCGGCGTCAGGAAGTAGCTTGTCCAATCCTCTGAGAGTGTCCATGCATGTCCGAGAGCACAGATACTGGGCGCGGTCTAGGTCGGAGGTCAGTGGTGGCGCGGGAAAAGCCAGCAGCATAGAAACGAGGCGCGGGAGACCCGGGAGCTCGGTCAGTGCGGACGCCACCTGCGCGGCCAGCAGACGCATACCGTGCTGCAGCTGCAGAATAGCCGAGCGCAGGGGCACCACGACATCTGGGTACAGAGGGTACTCGTCGACCAGGCGCTGGGCAAAGCGCTGCTGCGATGCCTGCCACACGGCCTCCTCCTTCAACAGGCCCTGGACGCCAGGACGGGATTTCGGGCCGGAGCCCTGCTGAGCCTTGACAAGGTGCGACAAGAGGTCGCCTACCGCCGCCGGCTGGCCGATGCTGCACAGGTAGTGCTGGAGCTCCTGGTACAGGCGTCCGTACTGCGGCTCGGCGGGACGACATGCCTGTTTGCGCCCAAGCTCGAAGATCTGTTCTTTAACCTGCTGCATGCGAATCCACAGGTACCTGCCACACAGAGCGCCGTCACTTCCTCTCTCTCTCCAGTGTTACACGATTTAGTTTTAACTAATTTTTACAAAAAATCTTTTAAAATGTAGTTTTACCTGATTCGGGGGTGTTGGAAAGCATCGGTGGTGCTGCTCTCTTCAAGCTGCACCCCTGTGAGAAGCTGAGAGGACAGACTCCGCCCATTCCATTCATCTTGAAGCAAGGCAAGCTGGAAAAAGAATTCAAAACTCACATTCTGATATAACGTATAAATGAAATACTTTCGAAAAGTCCGTCGACACCACGCGGCTTACCTCGTCCTGCGCGTATTTGAGTTTGTACGCCCTCTTTACTGCCGGGTCAAATATCGTCTGCGGAACCCAGACTTGGATCTGCAGCAGGCCCATGTTCACCCAGAACACCCCGGACCGCACCAGCTGGACCGCGTCACACGCCCGGTTATGGGAGAACTGAGTTAGGCAAGTCACCAAGGTGTCCAGGAAGCCTTCCGGAAGGAGATTCTCAGGCAAGCCGTCTCTCAGGGCGATCTGAACGTCCTGCGCGGCTCCGACGGGGTCGTCGCCCTCAACGAGAGCGTCGCAGGATTCCGCGTAGCTTTCCTGAAACCCTGGAGACAGGAGGTCTGAAAGCGCGTGTAGCTGCCGGCACAACACCAGACCCTGCAACCTGCGGTCGGTTAATCTTGAGAGAAAAAATAAACAAAAACGTTTAAACGTTTAAACAAATACAGGTAGTCCCCGAAGTTCCGTTCTGTTCTCAATATTGTATATAATTGTAAATATAGGTGTCTGGTAAACTGCAGTGTCTATTTTTTGTACAATACACGTGAGCTACTTCCGTGATTAAACTGTTCTGTTCATATCTGCGGAAATTCGTAACTCAAATGTTCGTAAGTCAGGGAATACTTGTAATTACATTAGGAACTTAGTAGTGAGTGTACATGTCCACACACACACACACACACGTCTCTACCTAAAGTCAGCAATTTCAGTCATGGCCAGGTTGTCCCATAGCACGGCACTGAGGTCCTGGAGTTGTCCGATCCTCTCTCTCCACTCGCCCAGCGTCACCCTTGATGAGGTCAGGAAGGAGGTGCCTGATGGGTCCCAGTGACCGCCTGTTTCACTGCTGCTCAAAACTCCCAGCACGCACCGCGTCCACACAGCTCGGCTCAGCATCCCCGGACCCTGCGCAAAAAAAAAAACCTAAAAATAAACAAATAATTTGCACAACACAATTATAGTCATGCGTCTAAAAATTCTTAAAATCACTTTATCTTAGTCACGCACCGTATCAGAAGGCCCGAGCAGCGATCGAGAGCTCTTCATCGTCTCTTCTTCGTCTTCGCTCAGAGGGCTCCATTTCAGCCAGCGTTCAGGATCTGAGGTCACGCTGCCACTCCAGAGCGCTGCCAGAGTCTCGGAAAGCAGCTCACACCACACTAACGGCAGCTCATCTACAGGCTGGAGACAGCAGTAATGTTAATGTTAAGGTACTTTGTGACACATGAGAACAAAAAATTGGTGTCAATTATGTAGTGAGAAGTGATTTATGCGCACTCGTTCTGTTCTGTGGAGGAACCAGAGTGGCTGGAGCAGACGGACGCTTGTCGGGGTGGACTGTATGCAGAAACGCAGGTGGTTAGATATAGATCCTCGGAGATCTTCCTCCTCATTTTTGCTTCCTCTGTGGAACAAAAAGTGGAACAAAACCCGGTCAGGTACAGACAGTGATAAAACTACAGGTAGTCCCCGACTTACGAACGAGTTCTGTTCCAGGAGCATGTTCGTAAGTCTGATTTGTTCCCAAGTCCAAAAAAGTGAGTCTTGTACGCCTTTGACACAAAAGTAAATCATACCAATCCACTTCAATAAAGCTCTGTCCTCTTTCCCCACACTGCCATCATGTGGCCAAAAACGGTAATTGCACCTAAGAAAATTAACATTGTTGTCTCTACGCCTGTAAATCGCGAGGGGAATCCCGGACGGCATTTTTGTCCCAGAGCTGTTTTCCACTGTATTGGACTGTGAGCTCGGTCTTGTTAAGAAGTTTCTAAAATTAGGATTATTCACCACCGGTTGAAACCGGTGAGGCTGACTCATTTCTCACGCACCCCGCCCACACACACAGACTTTAGACATTTTATACTTTCACTTACACACTGAAAATATTGTATATAATTGGAATTGTAAATATGAGACTGAGGAGTGGCTGTCTACGACTCCCTCTGATGAGGTACCAGGCGGGGGAGGCGGAAGAAAGTGCAGGGGTGATCTTTATTTCCGCCCCGAGGATGAGAGACCTGCCATGAAGCAACAAGAGGGCTGGCAGTTCATTTCCAAAGCACCCGTGCTTGGACCCCGTCTATCGCTACTGTCTCCTAAAATCCTGACCATACCCTGCTGCACACAACACGGCGCAACTGTACTTCCTCCCCGATGAGAGGTGCCCTGGTCAGGGCTGTGGCCGCACGCAGACTGGATCTGCCACCACAGCGTAAAAACTTCCGCGATTGAAGCAGAAGAAGAACTGCAATCTGTGTGCTTCTGCAGAAATCCGTCAATCCGGCAGGCAATAAAGTAAATTAGACCTGGAATTATTATATAATTCAACCCTCACGTACCTGTGTGTGATGGACTGGTGAAGCAGATCTGCAGTCACTTTCATCTGGTTGAGGATGGCGAGTTTCTCCAAGACAGGCCAGAGCTGAGCCCTGCGAGCCAGTCGAAGTACCAGCTCACGATCTGGACCAGCGACGTCTCCCGTCTCGTCCTCGGCTTCAGACAGTGAATCCAGCAGGCCACAGGAGGCCATGTGTCCCCGCAGCTGGTCCACATTGAGACGTAGTCTCTCCAGTACACCTGAAACATTCGCTTGTTTAGAAACGAGGACCCTGAGACGAGTACCTGAGTTGAGTCACAACGCAGCCTTACCGGTACTCTGCGGATCGAGGAGAAGGTTAGCCTGCAGGACCAAACCCCACGCTTCCAGCAGGGCTTCCTTGCAGTCGGTCCTCATGGCAACGGCTCGTAGGCGGGTCACTTCCCGTTTCCACAGTGACGTCGTTCTGTCGTTCAGGCGCAAGTCCCTGACGTCGAGAGTCTTGCTGAAGAGGCGGAGCTGAGCAGAGCATTCGGTCACGCCCTCCGACTGCACAGAGAAACGGATGACGCTTTTGCATTTCGTCTTTTCACAAACTCTCAACGTTAAAGGGTTATACCGGCGTTACGTTTACCTTAAATGGAAGGGGCTTTCCGAGGGTTTTCTGAATGCTCTTTAGCGCCAGTGCGACAGACACCGAACTGGAGAGTGTGTTCTGGATCGCTGAGGAGATGGTGTGCAGTTCCTGCTGTCCTCTGCCAAAACACACACACACACATGTAAGAATTTTATTTATTTATTTTTATTATTTACATTTTTTTTTTTTTTTTATGAATGCTTACTCGTAGTCTCCGTCTCCCATCAGGAGCTGTGGCAGGCGTAGCACGAGGTGCTTGTGAACCCACTGCCAGTGCAGGGAGAGCACACACACTCCGCGGGCGTCCGCTGGCACCGAGTTGCACACATTCCAGAAATGGTCTCGCCACCGGAGCAGCTGCAGAATCTTCACAAAACATAAAACAAGCAAGGGTATCAATCATACACACGTGTACACACACACACACACCAACACACACACACAAGAGACAAGAGTCTCTGACCTCGAACATGAGGTGGTCTGAGATGTTCGGCTGATCCACCTGCACGGCCTGCAGCACGAAGGAGTCCCAAAGGTCGAAGAAAGAGCGCAGGTGAACCAGGACTGGATGCGGCAGCTGCGCAATATCTACCGTTCCTTAAAAAATAAATAAGTAAATAAATAAATAAATAATAATAATAAATGTCAAAGGTTGGTTCTTAATGTAACCCTTAGTGAAGGCAGAATACAACAATAATTAAATACCTTATATTGCCAAAAGAATTAGCTCGCCTGCCTTCACACGCATATGAACATCCAATTCATAATCCATAGGGTTTAATATGAGTTATGTTGGAACTGGTGTGGGTTGTTTTTCAGGAGTTGGGCTCGGTCCCTTAGTTTCAGTGAAAGGAACTCTTAATGCTTCAGCATACTGAGACATTGCGAGAACAGTTTGGGGGATGTCCCCCTCATGACTGCGCACCGGTGCACAAAAGCAAGGTCCACAAAGACAAGGACGAGCAAGTTTGCTGTAGAAGAACTTGACTGGCCTGCACCTCAACAACAGGCGAGACAGGCCTTCTCAGTGTCCGACCTCAGAAACTCCCAAGAACACACTCCTAAATCTTGTGGAAAGCCTTCACAGAACGGTAAAAGCTGTTATAGCTGCAAAGGGGGCGGGGCCAACATCATATTAAACCCAAAGGGGTAAGGATCGGATGTTACTCAAGTTCGTATGCATGTGAAGGCAGGCGAGCGAATACTTTTTGCAATATAGTGGAAAAATTTGCAGAAAATTTATTTTGGGGGACGCAAGATGAGTAACTACAGACGGCGCAGGACGTATTCCAAACTTGCCAATAACTGATACAGAATAAAAAAATTTAATCGGTCTTTAAAAAAAATAATCCGTTCATCTCAAAATTCAACAGATGCAATTTTTAACGAGTATGCAACTGAAATCCAATTTAATAAACGCGACCTGGCGCCTTTACTCCACGTTCTCTGTAGGAAGGAATAAGTACAGAGTTTAAGTAAATGCTTTACTTAATTGTCTTGGCTTGTAAAAATCAGTCTTGCAAATACAGATTTTGAGATTTGGCTTTTTTTGGGGGGGGGAGAAATAAAGCTAATTTTCTGCACAATCTAAAGTCTTGAAAGGCCCTCGTATATACATAATCTTTCCGATATCTATCTTTAATATTTGAATTTGTACCAATACCTTTAGAAAAGCCAGTGGCCAGTCTCAGTGCACTGTTACTAGGTGCTGTATTTCCTGTGCTGCTACATACAGCTGCTCTCTCCTCGCGGTCCATCAGTATGATGATTCTGAAACGTATTTAAAAAATATAAATACTACGTCTTGCGATTCAAACCCATTAACTCGACTCCAGAGCTAGAACCAAACCTGTTGGCGACGGCGTAGAGAGCCTCCATAAACTCCATACACCGCTCCTCGTCCTCGAAGTTACAGGTGTTAGCCAAAATGTCCAGGTACTGTTTGTTCCAGCGCATGTCTACCAGGATCCGGTAGTCGTCTGAAGACAGGAATAAGGAATCATCAATAATCAGCGCTTACTTTGTGGATTATTCGTGCCTTATGTGTATTGAGACTCTCTTACCTGTGCTGTGGGGTTGAAGATGCTCGGTCAGGTATTTGCCCTTGCCCACCAGCTTGCTGTTGAAGACGGCTTTGAGAGCCTGATTTTCTGCCTCCAGCTGGATCAGAGCTGCTTCTGCAAAACGTATAACCGCAAAACGTATAACCACAAAACGTCCCTTTTGCAGGTAGACAGATGCAGATAATACAGTTTAGTCCCCAACTTATGAACGAGTTCTGCTTTGGGAGCATGTTCGTAAGTCCGATTTGTTCTTAAGTCCGACAAGGTGAGTCTTATACGCCTTTTATACGAATATACAATGTAAAGATACCAATCCATTCGACTAAATCTTGACATCACGTGGCCAAAAACCGTAACCGCACCTAAGGAAATGAATCTCTCACAAATCTAAAAGTTGTCTCTGCGCCTTTAAATCACAAGAGGAATCCCGGACACCATTTTGTCTCAGAGCTGTTTTCCACTGTATTGGACTGCGAACTCTGGATTGTTGAGGAATTTCCGAAATTAGGATTATTCACTATCAGGACAGATATACAGGACAGACATTTTCTATCATTGTGCTCCCGGACTGATTCACTGAAACCGGTGAGGCTGACTTTTAGACGTTTTATACATTCACTTCACATTCACACTTCAAGAATATTGTATATAATTGTAAATATTGGTATCTGCAGTGTTTTTTATTTATTTATTATTTTGTACAATACACGTGAGCTACTTCCGCTCCAGGAGTAGAAACGCGGTCCATTCGTATCTGCAGACTCGAATGTTCGTAGGTCGGGGACTACCTGTATTTTAGAAGGAATCCTTAAATATGACCTTAAATGTCCTATATATATATATATATATATATATATAT
>JAOVVB010000026.1:3191677-3218980 GCA_028570985.1 Heterobranchus longifilis | reverse complement strand
TTAAAATATATATATATATATATATATATATATATATATATATGTTAGTAGTTTATGATGTTTGAAAACTAACAATTTTACGATATTTTTAATAAAAGTAATTAACGTGGAAAAAACGGCAAGAGAAAATGATTTGATTAAATTCATTCTCATTTTGTATATAAAATGTATTTATTTTGTGTCTGTGCTTTATACAATGTTTATTATTGGGCAGCCGAATGACTAACAACATTCTATTTTATTTTATTCATTGTGTTTATTATACAATACTACTAATAACAATCATAACAATAATTTTACAATATAGTACTACGTTTACGTTTAATAAAGGAAGTTATTGTTGAATAAATTGCAAACGCAAACATTTATTTAGAATGTACTTATTTTGCATTTATGTCCTGTATATAATGTTTATTTTAGTATTCAATTTGAATTGTATTTTACAATAATGATACTAATAGTATTATTATTATTATTATTATTTTACATAAAGCATGCGTATGATAAAAATGTGATTTAAAAAATAGCTATAGTTGTATAAATGGCCGGGAAATCTTTATTTTATTATTCAAAAACAAGAACAACAGAAATAATAATAATAATAATAATAATAAGAGGAATAACTTATTTTTATTTTAGTAATAGTAGTATTGTTATTTTACAATGCTAAAATAAGGCCAGAGCAAAAAATTACCTAAAATGTACTTTTTTAGAGTGTCCACGTTTTATAAGGTATTAATTTAATTAATAATAATAAGAAGAAGTATGAAGATTAGTCCCACATTATTTAAACATTAGATGTGTTTTTTATTCGAGCTTGCTGTACACTGCAGGTTGTGATCAAGTACAGGTTTAGTTTGTTACAATGCCATTTATAAAACTAAATCCCACCCACTCCATATGTTTTACTCTCTTGCCGTTAAACTGAAACCCCGGAAGTTTAGAGACCGCGCGAAAATGTCGTCACTTCCTGTTTTGCCGAGCGGGTCGGGTTGGCGCGGTTGTTGCTGGAGCAGAGCGGCTCTCACTCGGTAAGCGGAGAAAATACATCCAAACGAACGGTTTCTTCATCAGCGCGCGGCGTGATTCCGGTGTTACGGCTTTGTGCTTTAGGAGTTATCACCGAGATCTGCTGAAATGTTTGTAAAGAGTTGTTTTTACTCGCTTTAATATACTATTGTATGCTAAGTGTAATCAGGCGGTATCCCGAACGGCTCGGTGCGCCCTGCACGAGCGCACTCCGGCACGGAGCGTGCAGCCCGTGTTGTATCGCGTGCAGCCTGTGCAGTAGTACACTAGGGGATGAGGCGGCGCGGTTGTGGACACAGCCAGTGTGCAGCTAGTTTTGGTGGATGTTAGCGAACAGGTTGTCAGCTAAATCTGGATCCTTATGTATATAATCTACATTTAAATACACCATAACGTACTATTTATTCTGATTAGATGTTAAATGACAATTTTTTGACAATGATCTGTGCTTTTCTAGCGAATATTTAGCATTTATGCTAACACAAGTGCAAGCCTGCATCTCTTTGTTGTTATGGCTTCAGGCATTTTACTGAAAGTTTACCTGATCATTAACACACTGTGTTTCATTCAGACTTCTCGAGCAATGTAAGGTGTGCAAGAGCTCACAGTGATGGAGATGACTGCCATAGATGAGCTGTATGGTGATCTGGGTCAGGGACATCCTGGTAAGATATAAACACACACACAAACCCAAAGCATCATTACATCATTATGTGGATTATAGAGTATGTGTGAAATGTTTGTATCATGTAATCGCCATCATGTAACCATTATCATCGTCATCATCTGCTCTGATTCTCACTCAGAGTTAAACTGCTTAGGATTATTAAACTAAGTTCAATAAACTTTAAAGACTCAAAAAATGTAAACAAAAATTAAAAATAAGAGCGAGAGAGAACTTTTTAATGCCTTCATATAATTGTCATTTTACAGAACTAAATTAGCACTGAAAATAAGACAGAGAGCGGACTAACATTTAACAGTTTTAAAGATTTTACAGCGGAAACCTCGGCATAAGAATTTAATTCGTTCTGGAGGAGAGTTTTGCGATAAGAATTTTCACGTATAGTAATAATGTAAATGCAGATAATCCATTTCAACCACACAAAACATCACAAAAAAAGTGAAAAATCACTTAGCCTTTGAATGCATGCTGAGGGCAACTTCGGTATCGTGGGTTGACTCTTTCTAAACAGCTTCCTCTGAGTAAAAAAAAAAAACCAAAAACCTTGAACTCGCTTTACTTGGCTTTCCACTGACGCAAACAAGTTTTTAAATGGGATGTGTTTTAAATCATGATCCTGAGAGAATCGCAGTAAAACTCAAATCAGCACCTGGGTGTCGGGATGATGATGCATCATGTGATCCCTAGTGATTCCCTTCCTTAATATAAAGGCTGAATCTGAAATATACACACACTAGATTATTTTCAGGGTTTATTTTATGAAGACTGAGCTACTTATCTTAACCAATAGGAATAAGAAAGGAAAAAAAATTCTCTAACCTTTTTCAATGTAATCTGTTTAGCTTCCGTCCTGAATTACGATGAAGACTCTGTGGATATTTACTCAGGACTTGAGGACAGTCCCAGCAAAAGCAAAAACAGCAGTGAGTTTGCTTTTATTTATTTATTTATTTATTTATTTATTTATGCTGTAGTCAAAGTGAGCATGTGATTACTCTGAGGTGTTTGTTTATTCTGTTCATTTTCCTAACACTTGCACGAGACCTGGACTTTTGCTCACTTTGTCATCTGTTTGTTTCTCATCAGGCAAGGCCGGGACTTTCCTTTCTCCGAACGCGGTGAAAGAGTCGTTGGATTTGTACGAGGAGCTCATTACCGAAGAGCAGGAGGAGAAGGACGCAACCTATAATGAGGTTTAAATCGTTTTCTTTTAGTCATCCTGTACTTGATGCTTATTCACACTTATAACGAGCCTTAATGTCCTATCTGATTCCATTGCAGTTGAAAAGTAAATTTGTCGTGGCACAAAACCAAGTGCAGGATTTGCTCGCCAAATTGCAGCAAATGCAAACTAAGGTATGTACACAGAATATATATATAAAGTGTGAAGACAACATGTGCCATGTATTATAGCTCTCACTTTGCACAAAACTGGGGATGTCCCTCATTAGTTCGAGCCTATCTGGCTGAAGCGTTGTGCTAATTAGCTAAAAGACAAGTAAAAAAACTAGCTATGCGACAACAGTGTTCAGCTTCTGTTCAAGGCCTGGGTCATCTCCAGACCTACACCCCATAGAAAACTGTGGAACGATGGTGAAGAACTTTTGACTTTATGGCCAGCCGGATTCAGGAGGGTTTGAAGAGTAAAGAATTTTATACTAAATATTGATTGTTGTATAGAATAGAATATCATTAAAAGTCTGGATTTCACTTTTGCCCCAATATTTTTGGCCAACACTGTTTACTTGTAGACCTTTATAGTATATATATTTTTTAAATTACAAAATATGGCACATAAGGAAGTAAACAATTGTGGTTTTTGCTATTAAAAGATAATTATGAATGATAGGACAATGTGATGAATCAGAATTACTGTTATCTTTGTGATGCTGAGTATTTTCCAATATTGCTATGCCATTTATTAGTAATTACAGTAGCATTTTTATTGAAGACTGACTTTTTATCAGTTTATAGTAATGTTAAATAACAGCAAACTGTAAGTTGTAGTGTATTAGCTATAAATACACACAAAACTTAAAGTATGTTAGTGTTAGTGTGTTAAAGTCTTCTGACCAATAAGGACAAGAATCACCGGGGGCCAGCTGATACTATACTATATCACAATACCTAGGTGCCGATTCAATTTGTATCACGATTCTGTTAGTATTACGATTTTTTTTGTTGCAATCATAAACAAACGTCACAAGTACTACTGCTACTGCCCAATGTGTGTATAGTTTAGAGAACATTCACTAGAGCATAGTTTAGGATTATAGAAGAACTGCAATTTTTTTTTTTTTTTTACATACATCATATATACTGTACATTCATAATTTTTTCCTTTTATCTTTACTGAGATTTATTCGGATTTAAGAATTTTGTATACTATTGCACTTATAATTATAAGACTTCTTTGTTTTGTCTTTTTTTTGGTTACAGAACTCAAGTTTGCACCAAGAGAACACACTGCTGAAGAAAAACATATGTGCACTTATCAAAACGGCTAAGATGGAGATTGTTAGGAAGGACGAGGAGATAAGCAAATTAAGCAAAAGGTAAATGATCCAGGTGTTCGCTGTGTTTACAGTAGACGTGTCGCATAAATCCAGAAATAACACGTCTTTATGTATTTGCTTTTCCTGCAGATCGAATTGGGGTGGTTTCCATCCATATGCAAGGGAAAGAAGACAGGATACCTCCAGCAGGAGGTTGCCAGGTTTGAACAGCCCTGTTGGTCCTGTCAAGGAGTCTCAGGATCTTAAAAAAGATAAAGTTTTATCAGCCGAGGTGTCCCAACATAGAACTTTAAGCCAACCTGGTGATTCGTCCTCGGTGACTGCTGCACCAGCGTTGTCTGTAGTGCTTCGGACATGCAACCATGAGAGTCCTTTTAATCGGGCAAATGAGGATTCTCGTAGTTTGGATTCACCGTCTAGTGCTCTTGCACAAGAGCACAGGCCTGTCCAGAGTAACAGAGAAAGCACAAGCTCGAACTCAGAGACTAGCACTAGGCAGAACAGGTCTGATGAAACGGATAACAGGAAGGAAGAGAAACCATCTGGGAAAAAGAGCACACCGAAAGAGCAGGGCGTGTCAGAAAAATCTCAAACCAAAATGCATAAAAACAGATTAGAGACCGAGCAGAGGGAGTCAGTGAAAGGGAGCTGCGGATCAGAAAGTGGTAAACATCAGCAGCATGACGATCCGGTACCGCTCAGGAGATCCGGTCGCTCGAGGAGTCCTGCGTCCTCGTCCTCGTCCACATCCGAGCCGTCTAGATCGAACGCAGACACACAGAGCTGGAAAGAAGAACTGCGGCATAAGCGAGGACCGGAACGACAGAGCAGGCATACAGAGGTGTCCGGTGGGAGGAGCGAAAAGAGCAGCTCAAACAAGTCGCACCGGACGACGGATAAAAGAGAAACGAGGGAGCAGCATAGAAAAGAGGAGAGGAGGCCAGAGGACACGAGGAAACGCATCAGAAGTGACAAGGAGTATGAGCATAAGAAGACGCACAGTGAGGAAAGACATAAATCAGATGAAAAGAATAGTAATAGAGCCGAAAGAAGAAGCACCAGGTCCGAGACTGGCAAAGAACACGAGAGGCAGAGCGCCAAAGATTCGAGTGCTGACAGGGGGGTGGGACATAAAGCAGACAAAATACGTTCTGATGATGGGAAGGACCGGAGCCGCACCGACGTACGTGAGAACAGACGCCACACTTCACCCGTTAAACCTCACCGCAGTGCTCAAAATCAGAGAAAAGATCAAGATGACAAAAGGAGAACATCTGGAAGAACCGTCCAGGAAGAGTCGTCCAGGAGCAAAGCACCAAGCAGAGGTGACTCTGGTGCGAGTTCTTATCTAGACGGTGCCAAAGAGAGTATAAAAGGTAAAGGAAGCGGTAAGGGTAATAAAGACAAGCACATTGCCAAAGACAAAGGATCAAAGACCGGTCCGGATGATGCAAAAAACCCCAAAGTGAATGAGGACAGGAGCGTCCGAGAGGACGTCCATGCAAGCGCAGGAGGAAAATCTCCGCCGAGCTTAACCAGCAACTGTGATGGTTTGCCCATTCCAGAGGAGAGCAGTCCGAAGAGAAAATTATCCTTTATGGAAACCTTGAACCTGACCGTCTCGCCTATTAAAAAGCACCACAACTCTGAACGAGTTGACGAGGCAGCAGTTTCCGAGCAGCCCCCTCATCCCGAGGACACCCTAGTGAGCAACTCGACAACGGAAAGAAGTTTGTTCGAGGTTGGAGAAGAGTTCTGCGTCATCGATGAGATCGAGGATGACACCCTGGCGCTCTCGGCAAATCCAGCCACAGAACCATGTGATGAAGAACCACCAGCAAGCCCGGAGGTCAAGGAACCTGAGTTACCCCAGAGGATTGATGATGACCTGAGTGAAACTCCATCTGGGAAGGCGAGTGGTACAGACTCAGAAATGCAAGAAGATGAGTCCGTTACCAAAGGAGATGCTGCAGATGTGTGTTCTACCAGCGATTCTCAGAAATCTGTAGTGGCCATTTCTGAAGTTTCTTTACTCTTTGAAAGTGCTAACCCGGTCGCCAGTCCCACTGTTCCTTTAACTGATGATTCTCAGGCTTTGGCAAAGAAGGATAAGGAGATCAGAAGAATCGATGGTGATGATCCTAGCAAAGATGTCCAAACAAATAATAAACCAGAGGCATCAGTTCAAAATAAGAAATCTCAGCAGGAAGTCAACACCTCAGTCATGGAAACTGCTCCAGCCAGTACGTGTTCAAATATGGACTCTACTGTGTCTCTGGAAGTTGTGTCTAGTACTGTTACTGTGGAAAACAACCAAGAAACCATTACTGGTTCAGACACTGATATCACACAGACCCTTGAGAACCGGGATCCTTGCCCAGGCCCACTAGTAGAGCCAAGCGCTGAGACAATTAACATCAACAGTACAGCCCAAGAGGAGATAGTATCACCTGAACAAGCGAGCTCATCTGAGCCTGATTCCACAGAGAACGAGATGGAGGTCATCTCCAGGCCTTCCCAGTCTGTAGCGGTGCCTCATGATGAAGATTCCATGATGCTCACCCTTAGCAACATTAAAGTAATTCCAGAAGCGATCAGTCCTCTTACAAGTCCAGTACGGCAGGTAAAGAAATCCCAGCAGCAGCGCTTGGGAAAGGAGATGCATGTCAAAAGTCTCAGCAAAGGTCAGTGTTTTCTGTGTCTTATTGTTATGGAAAGTCCAATAGGGTCTAGTAGGTTTTTCTCTTTTTTAAGAGAATTTAAAATAAGCTAAGGTTAAAAAGAAAGTGTGTGTGTGTGTTTATGTATGCATATGGACAAAAGTATCTGGCCAAACCTTCAACGACATATCCAAATACTTCAATATGGAGTCGGTCTCCCTTTTGCAGCTATAACAGCTTCCACTCTTCATTCTTGGAAGGCTGTCCACCAGATTTTGTAGTGTTTCTGTGGGAATTTGTGTCCATTCATTCTGTCGAGTATTTATGAGGTCAGGCGCTGATGTTGGACAAGAAGGCCTGGCTCGCAATCTCCGCTCCAGTTCATCCCAAAGGTGCTCGATGGGGTCGAGGTCAGGGAACTGTGTGGGCCAGTCAAGTTCTTCTACACCAAACTCATCAAACCATGTCTTTATAGTCCTTGGATTGTGCACTGGGGCATAATCATGTTGAAATAGAAAAGGACCTTTCCCAAATTGTTGCCACAAAGTTTGAAGCATAGCTTTGTGCAAGATATCTCGGTTTGCTGAAGCATTAAGATTGCCCTTCACTGGACATAACGGGCCTGAATGATTGAAACTCTACAATTCAATAATTAACAGGTTTGGCCGAATACATTTGTTCATGGAGTTGAATATATGATGATGTGGTAAATGTAGAACTACATTTTAAAGTGATTTCCAGGTAGTTGTTTAGACATTACATACATAATGTTTTTTTTTTTTCATTGTTCAAGATTTCTCCATGTCAGCCAGTGTGGCAGATAAAGATGCTGTCAAGATGGACATGAACAAAGAAAACAAGAGACCCGATTCCGTAGCCAAGCCTAGCCTCCCAAAAGATCAGCAAGAGGCTCTCTCTTCTACCGCTACCGAAGAAGACTTGGAAGAAGGGGAAATAATCAGTGAGAGCGAAGAGGAAGGGGCGCTAGTCATTCAGAGTCCTCCAAATGAAATAAGATCAGGTTTAAGGTGTAGTCCCAGATCACCAGGGTTACAGAAAAAATCTCAAATGAGACCCGCCGTTCCTCCCGCCCGCAAAGAACAAGAGAAGAACAACGCTTCTAAAGGCAGTCCGTCCTCGAACAAGAGGCGCTTCAAAACAGTCACTGTTCCACCCAAGGCGAAAATTTCCTCTTGTGCTGATTTTATGAACATGTTGTCATTTATACGCTCAGAGCTGAGACGGAAGTACATGAAACTCCATAAAAACGTCACCAAACCCGCTTTTTGCTGCATCATCGAAATGTCTCAGGCCTCTTTCACAGAATTTGTTGACAGCGTTAACTTTCACAAATTTTGCTGTCAAGGAAACGAGGTCAAATCTCGGCTCAATAAGATAATATGTTCCGTAACGAGCAAGGTCTCGAACAACGGCATCGTAAACCGTATCTTTGAGCAACGAGCCGAAGACCTCAAGCAGAAGCTGTGGAACTTTGTAGACGGCCAGTTTGATTTCCTGTTCAAGGAACTAAAGGCAGCCCTTAAAAGCGATCCAGGTCTTTCTAAAAACAAACCTTGTTTAGAAGGAAAGCAGTCAAATGCTAACGTTAAGGAAGCTTTGAATGCGGATTTGTGTAGGATACAACCTAAAGAGCCTTTGAGCACAACTGAAAACAGACCAGGAAAAAAAATCGAAAGCGAGGGCCAAAAGGTCCAGGAGAAAATTTTTTCTTTAATCAGTGTGCCATGTAGAGGCCTTGGGAGCAGTGGTAAAAACATAAAGGCAACCATGGAAGAGGGGCCCAACGCACCAGAGCTACCCACAAATAACCAGTCTAATCAGCTACAAGATATTTCATCCTCTGAGAAATCTGTCCAAGAAGTTCTTCCTGTACACGAGAACAGAACCTCCTGCTATACCCGTCGTCTTTCTCACAGTGGATCGACACACGATCGATCAGACTTTGAAATTCTGACCGAACAGCAAGCATCAAGTTTGACCTTTAATCTGGTGTCAGATTCCCAAATGGGAGATATCTTTAGATGTCTCTTGCAAGGATCCGATCTGCTGGAGAGTGTTGATAATCACAGCTGGCCTCTCAACACTCCAAGGAAAGACTGTCAAGCCGGAACGAGTCTCATTGGCATCATGACGCCCAGCAAGATGATCACACCACAGAAGCTTCTTACATCATGGACATCTATTTCACCGTACAAATATCAAATGCCATTGAATCCAGCTCTCCTTGATGAAAACTGCATGCTGGAAGTTCCTTCTAACCCATCTGTCCAGGCTGTGACTACAGTGACTTCCCATCAGCCTTTCTCGATTTTGGCTGAAGATCTGGCTGTATCCCTGACCATACCCTCACCTTTGAAGTCAGACGGCCACTTGAGCTTTCTGCACCCAGCTAGCGAACAGCAGCTGTGCGCGCCAGCCACCATCATTAGTGCCCATTACTGCGAAGATGCGCTTCTTGATGGGGAAGATGCCACCGAGCAAGATATTCACTTGTCTCTCGAAACGGACAACTCCAGCAGTCCGTCGACTGTCAGCGGAAATTGGGGGGCACCGGATCCTGCCGTGTTCCAGTTCAAGCCAAACTTGCCTATGCAGGCAGAGGTGACGGAGAAGTCCAACGATCACTTTATAGTTCGGATCAGGCATACGTCTCTAGGCGTAGAAGAGGAGCCCCAACAGGAGCGGAAAGAAACACCGCCTGCTGAAGATGTTTTGTCCTCACTTCAAAGTGAGGCCATGCAAACCATGGCAGGTCAGCTTCAGGTCACCTCAAATGAAAGAAGTGAAGCTGAAATACCAAGTATGAACACCTCAAAAGATCCTGCCACATTGTCTAAAACCACAGAGAACCTGATTGAGCAAGTTGATGATGATGTTGCTCACGATGCCGCCACAGGAGTTACTGCCGCCGCAGACTCGGAGCATGGGCTAAAAAACTCGTGCCACAGGGTCTCCAGGAAGCGTAAGAAGCATCATTCGGCGCCAAAAGCGAAGCGTTCTAGAAGAGAGAAATCACAAGATAAGCCAGAAAAGCAAAAGCACAAAAAGAGGTCGAAATCATCAAAGGATAAAAACGAGAAGACTCCAGTGAAGAAGATCAAGACACCGTCTCCTCAGCTGTCTCCTAACAGTCTCTCTGCTAAGAACGTAATCAGGAAAAAAGGAGAAGTAGTGGTGACTTGGACCAGGTCAGTCGATATTAGGCTTTTCTGTTGTAATTAAAATTGTGTCCACAGATGGTCATTGCGAAGAATTTAATAAGCTGTTTTTTTTTTCTTTTTCTTATCTAAAGGGAGGAAGACCGAGATATTCTTGTTGCGCTCAAAACGAAAGGAGCTTCCTCAAAAACATTTGCCACTCTCTCATCCAAGTTGAGAAAATCACAAGCGCAGGTATTTTTGGTGTTTACTTGGTATTTCTGATTAAATAACTATAATCTGAGGTAAAAGCCAAGGCTTAACCTAACATTGTTTCTTTCCTGTTACAGGTTGAAGAGCGGTTTACCCAGCTCATGAAACTCTTTAAGAAGAAAGAGAAAATGGAGACCTGAGATCCAGTTGAGCCTGTAGTGTAACGTCTAACCGTTCTTAATCTTGTTTCTGCAAGAGGGCACGTGCCACAAGCAAAGAAACCAGCATAATGTACTTGTCACTGGATTTTGATAAGATGGAGAATATTTTTTTTCTTTATAACAGTGTTCTTTTATACTGTATTATTATTTTGTGGACAAAAACACTGCAAGATAGAAGATCTGCAGTACTATGGTTTTCTATTTTGGCACCTCGGGTTTAGTTTATAGGTCATTATGTTAGATTCTAAGCATCAGAGATTTGGAGATGTTTACAGCGTCCTGTCTATCCATACAGTCAATTTTCTTTAAATGAAGGTGAAAGATCAGCTGTTACAAATGAATAACAGCCAAAAAAAAGGTTTTTGAACAGATCCTGAGGTGATTTAATGGCTTTCCGTTAAAGACACTGGGGTCATTTTTATCCTAGTAGCTACCTCTAAGAGACCGGAATAAGCATGCTTGAACGAGAAGGAAAAAAAGTGTGAGAGGACATAAAGCCTGACAGACCATATACCTGTGTTCTTTAACTACCCAGAAAATGTAAAATGTCTCCAAACAGACATTTGTTCCCCTTGTTTGCATAAAATTATCTTCCAAAAATCTTAGCAATTCAGATGAAACTCATCTTGAAGCAGAGGAAACTGTTACCTCAAAGCCTCCTTTACTAAATATATGTTTAGTTAATCATGACATTTCATAATAATCCCTATAAAAGTGATATTTGAACTTTTTTTTGTTTTAAATCCTAAGTTCCGAGTCATTTTCTTCTCAGATTAATTCTAGATCTGCAGGTTTGTCTTGTATATATGAAAAATAGGAAAGTTTTTGGAAGGCTTTTATCACCTTAACAAATTTATACCATTTTTTTTTTCGTTCTGAATGCACCTCTCGTTTGAATTAATATTCTGTAAATATTGTAAAATGCAGGAAAGTTTTTCACTTTTTAAAATAAAGTTAATTTATTTCAATTGTATGCTGCATTATTTTGAAAGCTTTTATTCATTCTGTGGCAGTCAGCTACTTGCTGTCAATTTCTAAAAGATTGTTAAAGTATGGTGTTCCTGAATTGTTCTCTGGTTAAGTCACCTCAAAATACAACTTGGCTCCAATACAAATGTCTTGGACTACAGCAGATTAGAAGATGTTTGAAACTTGTGCGGTTATTGTTAAGCATCCTTCATTTAATTTTGTGGATCTGATTATGTAGAGTTGTGAAATTTGTAGTTTGGTTAATTTTAGATGTATAAACTTACAGTATTTAGCAGTCCACAGCTGGTTCAGGAAAAATACAGGAAGACAGCGTGGCAAGGTTTCCTCTAGAGTTTATTCTTAAATATCCTTGTTTAATCGCATTTTATATACTTCATACATTGTATAGGGAAGATTATCACAGTGCATGGTATTGGGACTAGGAAGCACCCCTCCCTTCATGTTGTCGATGACCGAGTTGTGCCAGCTATTTCCCTGCGGGCGTTGTCCAGCCATCCACAGATCAATAGAAACCTTGTATTAATTCACTGGGTGCAATAGGTCTGGGATTCATTTACTGAAGTGATGCCCAGAGAGAGGATCTCTCCTGCTTTACCAAAGAAGTGAAAAGACAAAGCAAAGTTAGCGTTGTCTTCTTCATAATGACGAATCAGTGCTGAGACTTCTTTAAGACAATCCACATGGTGTAAGTGTCCTGTTCATTTTTATAAAAACTATTTCTAATGATTGCTTTGTGGTATTAGTTCTAGGAGCATTTAACCCTCCAAAAACATTTGGGGTATAACATAGAACTTTTTCCATATTACATAGGGATTCTCCCAAATTGTATTTAAAGTGAAGTGTGTTTTGCACTCTCATACAATTCTAGGCAATGTTAAACCAAATATGGGTGATTGGAACCTTTTGGGAAGCATCTTGGAAGAAGTTCATGTCCATTCCACCATAGTGGGTAAAATCTGGCTGACCATCCTCTTTATCTTTCGCATGCTGGTGCTTGGAGTTGCTGCTGAGGATGTCTGGGACGATGAGCAAAGTGAGTTTGTGTGTAACACGGAGCAGCCCGGGTGCAAGAATGTTTGCTACGACCAAGCTTTTCCAATTTCCCTTATCAGGTACTGGGTCCTGCAAATCATCTTTGTATCCTCACCTTCTCTGGTCTACATGGGCCATGCTCTTTACCGGCTGCGTACTCTGGAGAAGGAGAGACACAAGAAGAAAGCCCAGCTCAAAGTTGAGCTGGAGGGGATGGAGGGCATCTTGGATGAACACAAAAGGATTGAGAAGGAATTGAGGAAACTGGAAGAACAAAAGCGAGTCAGGAAGGCCCCTCTGAGAGGTTCCCTCCTGCGTACGTACGTATTCCATATTTTGACCAGGTCGGTGTTGGAAGTGGGTTTTATCCTGGGTCAGTATGCCCTTTACGGTATTGGACTGACCCCACTGTACAAGTGTGAGAAAGATCCCTGCCCGAACATTGTGGACTGTTTTGTGTCCAGGCCAACAGAGAAAAATATTTTCATGATCTTTATGCTGGGCATTGCTGGGGTTTCCCTTTTCCTAAACATCATGGAGATCTTTCACCTGGGATTGAAAAAGATCAAGCAGAGCATATATGGCAATCTGCATGGTGGAGATGAAGAGAGTCTTTGCAGGTCAAAGAAAAACTCCATGGTGCAGCAGTCATGTGTCCTTACAGACTGCCTGCCACAAAAACTTGCACATATGACCCAAACATCGTACACGATCGTGACTGATGGACAGATGGAAGCTTTGCCATTCCACATGCCCACAAGCAACCCTCTGCCGTCTTCAAATGCACCAACCAGTGATGCTCCTATATCTGAGCAGCCAAAACAGACGCGTATCCCGAGTCAGCCTGAGATCCAGGCCATCCGTCATGTAGGGGCCACAGAGCGGCTTTCCACTTTAGACAACCGCGGCCACACTTCTAGCAGCGAAGAATCTGGACCCAAGTTATCCTGCCCTCTGAAGGGTGCCGGTCAGCTACCTCGAGCCTCCCTCAGAGCCAGCAACATTGAGATCCCAGCATCAATTCAGAATTTTGCACGCAAGCAAAGTCGGGTGAGTGTTTGCAAGGACCTGAGCGAGGACAGTGATTCAGCAGAACATTACTCCACTGGTAGGAAATCTAGCTTCATGTCAAGAGGGCTTTCTGAGAGCAGACTGGCCATTCCACTGGAGAGCCCAATGTCCAAAAGTGGCTCAGAGTCAGGGACCCAGCAGCTGACTCAGAGTGAAAGCCCTACCATGATCCCACCACCCACCAGTGGGCGCCGCATGTCAATGGTAAGAACCTACTTTTTGAGATGTATTTTATTATGAATAGAAGGTATATCTTAGAGTAATAAGAGTACTTCAGTGAGTTAAGAAAGGAATAAAACAGGGGCATACTGTTATTGGAAAAGAATCAACATTTTCATTTGATGTGGCTTGATGCTGAGTTACTGTTACCACCTGAAGCTGATTATTGTCCTATACCTGTACATACAGAATGACTTATTCATCCTACACCTCAGCAATTTTTCAGCTATTACATTTTTTTTTATTTAGCAAAGAACGTATGTATACTTCTCACAGCCACAACTACTATCATTGTTGTTACCCGATGACCGATCAATTGCTGCAGCCAAAGAACCCATGTTAATCTAACAAAACTTTATTAATTCTTAAAGTGTAATTCTAAGTTAAATTACTATAGCTCTTTACTGTCATCGAATTGTAACTGACAGGGTACCTGTTCAAATGGGGCGGAGGTGGCTTGTGGTTAAGGTGTTGGACTGCTGACAAGGAGGTCCCTGGTTTGAGCCCCGATGCTGCCAGGTTGCCGCTGCTGTCCTCTTAAGTAAGGTCCTTCACCCCCAAATGCTCAGACACAATCAGGTGTTGAGCTAGCAACCCAAACCTGTAAATAACTGACACAGAAACGTCAGACATATAGCCCTCGTCTAATGTGCTGAGCAGCACGAAGACAGAACCAGGAATTTAGAGGCAGAGTCAACACCTTGACCTGTTTGTCATGTTCCTCAAACACTGAAAGGTTTCCATGAAGGGTTGTACTTTATCAGCAACTGTGTTTAGGCAGGTGTCACAGTAACATCCACACAAATCGCAAGGTTTTTCAGCAGAAAATGACCAAACAGCCTTGGCTGGCTTGGCTTTCTCCTATAGTGGATGCTGGTGCCATCTCTTCCCAAGTAAATGATGCACACACAACCAGCCATCCAAATACTGTAAAAAAAACAACAAAAAAAAACATGCTTCATCGGACGAGGCTACCTTTTTCTAATTCTCTACCTTCTTTACCATGCTTGGTGCCTTTGGCAGTGGACACGAGTCAACATCCGCACTCTGACCGATCTCCATGCCACGCAGCTCCGTACACAACAAACTGTGGTGCACTGTGTGTTCTGACACCTTTCTATTGGAACTAGCACTAACTTTTTCAGGAATTTGAGCTACAGTAGCTCTTCTGTGAGATCAGACCAGACAGGCATCAGTGAGCATTAGCTGCCCATGACCATATTTTTAGTTGTCCTTCCATGGACTACTTTCGGTAGATATCAACCACTGCATACCGACAACACTACACAGAATCTTGTGTTTCCTAAGGGGTTTAATTTAATGGCTAATCTGTGTATTATAATAACAACAATAATAATAATAATAATATATTTCCACATTTTTCCCTTTCAGGGCATGATCCTGGAGTTGTCTTCGATCATGAAAAAGTGAAGTCAGCTTTTCAGAAAACCGAAAAATTTTGAGTCATCACACATCACACTGGCATGTTGCACCACTACTGAAATATTATATACAGTTTATTGGTTTATGTTCTTTGTAAACAGTTTGTCAAACTGCATAGAGCTTCCCTAATCAAAATATTCTTATACATACAGATGCACTTTTTTTTCTTGTTGTGACACAAATTAATTGAACTTTTGAAACCAGAACATATTGCACAGTCAAATCATGCTTTAAGACCACAACTGTATGTGTTAACCAAGACCTTAACTTCCTTTATTTTGACTGAATTGAATTTTGAATCAATTAAATAATCAATAATTCTACGTACATCTTGGTGGTCGACAGTATTAATTATACTGAGTTCATTTAAATGTGTATGTGTATGTGTATGTTCTTAGGAAAAGAACAAAGCCTTTTTAAACCATTATTTTTATAATATAGAGCAACTTTACTATCTAATCTTTGTTCACTTGGCCTTACCTTCTTTGCATCTTACACTTGTAAATAATTTTAAATGTCTGCAGTGACCTCTCTCTCTCTCTCTCTCTCTCTCTCTCTCTCTCTTTGATCACAACACACTGGTCATGTTTTAAACTGACCAATACTAACACCCAATCTAAAATGCCATTTAACACCAATGTGTGCACTTAGCATTGTATAAAACATCAGACTGCAAGTTGTTGACCTGTTGTAAGGTTTTTGGGACAACCATGTAACATCCTGAATTAGCTCCAGTCATCAATAACTGTCGTCTGAACAACAGTGTTGATTGATATCTGGGAAACACGAGCCTCGTGAACATATGAGAGGCGTTCAAGTCGAACTAGGAGTTTGGATCCTGCACAAT
This sequence comes from Heterobranchus longifilis, assembly GCA_028570985.1. Taxonomy (NCBI): domain Eukaryota; kingdom Metazoa; phylum Chordata; class Actinopteri; order Siluriformes; family Clariidae; genus Heterobranchus; species Heterobranchus longifilis. The sequence continues at coordinate 3,202,896 of JAOVVB010000026.1, read as the reverse complement.
AACAGAATACATTTATAAAATAAAAAACTACCTTTATTTCACTATATAATCCCCTGCTACACTAATGCGCTTATCCCAGCGTTTCACTAGTGCTTGGACACCATCAAGGTAGATACATAAGTTTTCTCAGTATACTGTACTTCTTAGTACACACATCTGAAACTCTGGCCTCCCAGGAACTCCTTAATGTCCCAAACATGTGGAAATGGCTTGGAGCGAGGTCAGGACTGTATAGTGGATGTAGCAATAACTCCCAGCTCCTGAGGTCCTGTAATGTGCACGTGGTGTTGGTGAACGGTGTTTTGTGTACAGTTCCCGCAGACAGATGTGTCTCTTCTGCAAGTAGGTGACACGTTATCTGTTGATTTTTTAAGGATCAGGTGTTTGACTAGATAAACGTTCATGAAAATGACTGCAGTGTGCTCTCGGTTGGGATCGTCATCCACAGACGTTCTTTAAAATGTTAGCACCATTGAAATGTTCTGCTGTGAGTCTCATCACTGTACTGTGCTCGAAGTCTTCTGTACATGCGAATTGGTTTTACTCTTTCATTGATGAGAAATTTCATCGCGTAATTTGTGCGACATGATACCATGCGGTAACAGGAGACACGTGTTACTTACCAGCAGGACCAACAGGATGCACTCGGATTTGATTCTGCTCATGAGACGCGAAGTCCCGGTTTGACTTGAACACCCATTGCACATCGGTATATATGTTCAAACGCATGCCTATTATCGCAGTCTGCTGAAGATGCTGCAAATTCAGTTTTGTCTGTTTTTTTGCATATAACAATGATCTAAATCAGTGCAGTTGCGACACTCGTATCCTTTATCTCCTCCTATTGGTGTTACTTCTGGCACTGGGTCATGTGGAGTTCAGTAAAAAAAAAAAGTGACAGGGATTGTTCCTTCTTATACCACAGAGTATTTTGTACAGGATTACATGTAATCTGTAGTTCCATTAAATTTTGTTGAAACACTGGCAAGACAAGTTAGCTGAAAACTTTTTTTGTGTTGGAAAAAAAAAACCCAAACGTCTGACAGTGCTGACACTGGAGACTCCTTCCATAAATGCCCACAATAGTCCACAATACATCGTCCCCTGTGGTTATAGTTGTTGCTATAAAAACAGTAACATAGCAGTTAAGGTAAGTGCACTAATCTGCCCAGTCAGAATGGTACAGTATAATAATAGTTATATAATAATAATGTCATAAAATGATTCTTGTAATAGCTATGTTTAGTACTCAAACTTACCATTAATATAAATATGCCATTAACATTAACCTGATTAACCACAATGAAGTTTCCTGTCTTTTTAGGCAGATCCTACATTATTTCAATAATTTTAATGATGTCACTGTCTGTATATATTTAATACCACATTACAAAATATGTATTTTAATGCTTGAGATATACACTGATCAGCCATAATGTTATGACTACAGCCAAGTAAACTGAATACCATGGATTACCAATTATACACCAGCAAACTGGTGACAGGATCATGGGCACCCATAGGCTCACCCATACTCACTGACTTCTGAATTTCACTCGTTCATGTTGGAATTGTAGGTTATTCTTTCAAAATTTCGAATTCTAGGATGCAGTGCTAAAAATGAATGAATAAACGCTGTAAATATGTCACACACAGGTGTCAAACACTGCTAACACGAAAATCCTAGCAACATTAACCGATCAATTTTAAAAGTGGAAACCAAAGATGACCTTTCTGTGAACCTTGCGCTTAATAGTGATTAAAGTCTTTAGTTTAGTGAGCAAATAGACCTATCGCTTGTGTTATGTAACGCATTAATGCAGTGAAGCAGAAAGTACAGATATTTACTGTAGGTTGTAGGGGAGTAAAAGTTAAACATATCCTCTAATAAAACTACTCAAGTAAATTGCATATACAAACATCAGTACAGTAGCGAAGTGACAAAGTGAATGTACTTAGTTACCTTCCACATCCGCGTACATGGTAGAATGCATCTGGAGATCCTGATGCTTACAGCTTCAAGATAGGTTTAACCACAATGGCGTTTCCTGTCTTTTTAGGCAGATCCTTCGTTGTTTCAATAATTTTAATGATGTCATTGTCTGTATATATTTAATACCACATTTCAAAATATGTATTTTAATGCTTGAGATATACACTGATCAGCCATAACGTTATGACCATCGGCAGTAAACTGAATATCACAGATTATACACCAATTATACACCATCAAGCTGGTGACAGGATCATGGGCACCAATGGGGACCAAAAGCCTGTTCAGTCCGATCCCACAGAAGATCCAAGTTGGTGCAACACAAATTGGTGAAAAATGTCAATGTTCGATGCGTGGCCAGCTTGGGTGCACTGGGAGTTTAACTGCTGCCTTTCCATTATGACCAATGCACCACAGCTGGCCACACATGGGTCAGCAGCTTTGGACTCTTCAAACTCCCCAGATCCCAATCTGACTGATTACCAATGGGAGACGCCAGGTAGATAAGTCCCAACCCACAGCTCTCAAGGATCTGCTGCCAACGTCATGGTGCAAAACACCAGGGAACACCCCATAGGGACAAGGGGAACCCAAGGGGAACCCCCTGCGGAGCCACACCCCATGGGGACAAGGGGAACCCAAATGGTTTTATTGTCATGGCTGATCGGTGTACAAATACATACTGCAACATCATTGTATAAATAAAGTATTTTGCTGTCAATATTTTATATGGATATGAAAAAGGAAAGACAGAAACATGATAAGTTTCTTTATTTCATAAACAGAAATGGTGTCTTGACAAAAAAATTGTCATTTTATATAACACTAGCAATTGAAATGCATGAAAATGAGTTCTGCACAATACCGTATTTACAATGGTTACGTCATTAAAATTCATTAGGTTCATGTAGCATTTAGAAATGGAAAAAAAAGGTAAAAACTCTATAACAGCTATTCCCAAATTCGACAATATTAACACAAAACAGTCAACTAGAAAAAACGGGAGATAGAGAGCAAGCAAGGGATGGGGGGAAAAAACAAAGAGGAAAAGAAGAACAAACAAAACTACAAGCCCAAGAGCTATTACGTTAGGAAAAAAAAAAAAAAGATGCACCGAAATCTACTAATACAATAATCTGTGTAAAAAGCATGTAGAAAAACACCTGATGTGGTTTGCTGATACAGTCGTTGACCAGTTATGAGAGGTATGAAGGATTTCACAGGTAGATAAGAGTGAGAGAGAGAGAGAGTCCGCTCTGCTAGTCGAGAGATGGGGGGGGCCCGGAGACCCCTGCATACACACGTTTTCACGTCAAAGGTGAACTATGGCCTCTGCAAGTTCTAAGGCAAAAAAGTCGGAGGTGCACTTCTATTCGTCTTACTTTGAAACATCCCAGATGGGTAAAAAAAAAAAAAAAAAAAAAAAATCTCGAAGAAGTACGCATAGTTATATCAAAGGACATTTGTTTTTCTTTTGGTTAAAAACATACAAAAATGTTTTAAAAAGAAAACGAAAAACAAATACTAAAACCTAGCTATCCAATCGAAACAACTCACAATTACTATATACATGGCAAGTTTGATTTGACTCGTAAAAAAACGTGTCACCTTGTCTTTGTAAACATTTTTGCTGTTTCTACTTTTCCTCGAATGAGCTCAGCCTCGTTTCACGTATAAACGAACACGTATAAAGTCGAGCGGATTGCGGATAAAAAGGCAAACGTTCTCTTTTTTTCTTTTCTTCCTTCTTCGTTTTTTCGCTGATGAGGAAAGCTTTGGAGAGCCAGTGTCAATGTTTCAAAGAAGCAGCACAGAACAAACCAAAAATGAAAACCCTAGCAACATTAAAACAAAAGCTTAGTTTGTACTTCCTTTATAGCTTTTACATACTAATGCAAAAAACAAACAAACATTGCATTGCCATAGTTTATTAACTGCAGATTAAAAGCTTAGTAGACAATTTTTAAAGTTCAACAATGGAACTTTTTTTTGAGAATCCGCAGCCTTCAATTTTTTATTCAAAATTTTGTGCAAATCAATTTTTGATTTGTCAATTATTAGCTTAGAAACTATAAGAAGAAGAGAAAAAAATCCCAACAACAACAACAACAACAAGAGATTTACGACCCATTAGCTTTTTCATCAGAAGACAATTCTTTTCCAAGCATGAAATTACCTTTTATTGGAAAAAAAGCGAGTGTAGAAATAAAAAACAAAAAGTCATTGGCACGCACCCTGAGACAAGATACAAGAGCAAAATGTGTCACTGTTTTGCCGATCCAGCCTTGACGAGACAAACCAAAGTTGATCGGCGCGCATGTGAAAGACGATAGAGATGAAACCCGATGAGCTTATTGGATTTGTGAGGTTGTTGATGTAAAAAAAATAATAATAAAAAACAGGCTTGTGAAGACACCATGCTGCCAGACATGTATGAAAAGCAGAGACAAATCCGTTAAGCCTGTACAGACGTAATTATGGTTGAGGCGTGGAAGCTCTGGTGCCTGTGTCAGAATGCCGATCCCTCAGAGTGACCCTCGGCTCTTAAGGCAAAGCGAAGATTCGTTTACACACAATCCAGAAATATGCCATGCATTCAAGTGCTGCCCAAGAGACCTACGAGATACCCAGTTCCTGCGTTGCAATACTGTTTTTAAACACGCCGCCGTGCGTGGGAATCCGCGACGCATCAGCATCAGGGTCCTGTTGTTAAGTCAGCTAGCATACCGACTTGCTACCTACTGTAGCATCTTAACTATAGTACAAGTTAATAAGGACAAAAAGCAGAGATTTCAAACACTCGTCCTGGACATTTGAAAGTTTAAACAGCACACCTGAGTGAACTCTTCAGCTAGTCACGTGCGCGTGTCAGAGCCGAACCTTCAGTACAGATCATGAAACCCTGCAACCCCAATTTAAGTTTGTCGCTAAAAAATTCTGAATTTCACTCGTTCAGGTTAGAATTGTAGGATAATCTTCAAAATTTCGATTTCAAAGATGAATAAATAAACGCTGTAAACATGTCACACACAAGTGTCAAACGATGCTAACATGAAAATCCTAGCTGATCAATTTTAAACGTGCAAACTAAACATGACCCCTCTTTTTTTCCCCAGGCTAATTCTGATTCATGTTAAACTCTAAACATGGACACCTCTGTGCTAATGAGCTTCAAGCTTCATATCTGATATACTGCAGAAAAGAAACCTGGATCATTTGTTTTTCATGTCCCACAAAGCCAAGACGCCCTGGACGTGTTAAAAACAGCATTGTGATGCAGGCAATGCAATAACTCTAGCTCAACATTTTTCTTACTTTTTCTTATTTGTGTTATTTCACAAACTATTTTTCACTTCAAACTTTGTTTCTGTGAGCTGCGCAATGAGATTTTTAAATTACCTATTTTTTTAAAAACATTCCAGAATTTTCATGAAGAATTTTCCATATTAACATACTGTACACCCTTAATAGTGATTGAAGTCTTTAGTTTAGTGAGCAAATAGACCTATCGCTTGTGTTATGTAACGCATCAATGCAGTGAAGCAGAAAGTACAGATATTTACTGTAGGTTGTAGGTAAGTTAAACATATCCTCTAATAAAACTACTCAAGTAAATTGCATATACAAACATCAGTACAGTAGCGAAGTGACAAAGTGAATGTACTTAGTTACCTTCCACATCCGCGTACATGGTAGAATGCATCTGGAGATCCTGATGCTTACAGCTTCAAGATAGGTTTAACTTTTCCTCCACTACATGCTACAGAAAATATCTGTACTTTCCGCTTCACTACATTAATGCATTACATAACAACAGCGGTCTGTAGCATTTGAAGTGGGACGATTGCCACCTGCTCATGTTGTACACCAAGCTCAGTATTTTAAAAAAATTTGAAGCAGAGTAATTTTTCTCAAGCACACATGTAAATGGATGACTTTGACTTTTACTCGAGGACTTATTGTGGCCAATATATCAAGACAAGAGCGAAAGCAAAAAAGATAAAAAATATTTTGGCGTAGTGGACTTTGAACACCACCATGGAGCATATATATATATATATATATATATATATGTATGTATATATATAGAACGTATAAGCTAATGATAAGAGAATATATTTGGGGCTGATAAACGAAAGAGATATCTAGTCGCATAGTCGCATATCTTGAAAAACTACTCACTTCTAAACATTTCTTAATTTTTTTTAACCATTTAGTATAAATACATGTAAATCATGTAATTCAGATCCAATAAAAATGTGCAAGTTTGTCAGTTTCTACACAGAAATAGTTTATATAAACTTAAATAAATCTGCTTTGCGACAATGTCAATTGTTAAAAGCGCTATAGAAAATAAAATAAATTTGAATTGAATTGAATAAAATTTCATTATGCAGGTCACAAAAGCAAAGTGTGAAGGGAATAATGGTCATCTTCTATACTTTTACAACAAAAGCAATTAATAAATACCACCTACGATCCGGGAACAACGCAACAATTTGTGTTATAAAGTGTAATTCTATCTCAATCTGGAAACGTTCCGTATTTTTCCTTAAAACAACAAAGTCGACATAATGACACAATGTGCTTATCTAGTGGAGCGCCATGCTTTCCACGCGATTCTACGACAAGTAGCGTGACAACGAAGCTCGTTTATAGGGAAGAATTTGCATATGTGCGCACAAACGTCCATTCTGACCTCTTTTTTTTTTTTTTTAAAGTTTAGTTCTTTAGTTTTGTACCTGATTAGAATTTCGAAATACTGTCAATAATTGAGAGAAAGAAGGAGCGAGGGAGCAAAGCTGAAAAAATTTTGTACATAAGAGGAAAATAAGTTTAAAAAAAAAAAAAAAAGCAAGAGCACACTAAACTAGCAATCACGACAAGTCTCTAAGGTCTAAACTGCTACAACAGAGCACTCCATTCAGTATTAATGTGTGTGTGTGTGTGTGTGTCTACGTGTGTGTACGTGTGTCAGGGGAAAAATGTTACCAAGAATCTTTTTAAACACACAAAAATCACAAAAAACGAGTCCTAGAACCTCCTTGGCTGAAAAATTATGACCTATAACAATATATCACATGGGTCAGAGAGTTGTTATTATTATCATTATTATTACTAAATATACAAGATTAAAAAGAAAAATGAATCCATGGCAACTTACGTAACAGCGTAAGTTTTTAGAAGCTTATCCAAATCATCATGAGAAAGTGCTGGATTTAGGAAACTGCGTTACGTTTAAGATTCCAGCCAAGTATCCGAAAAAATTATTATCATTAACATTAATATTATTTTATGATGTAAAAGTCAACCAATGAAAAGCTGATGAGAAATAATTGCATTCCTTCAGGATTTAGGTTTTTGAAACACCCCGATGACTAGACGAACTAGAAAATATACAGGCAGCATGCAAATCCTATCACGGATATAAATCTCTAACAAATATACACTCAGGGCAAATATAGAATGATTTTAAAGGGATGAAAAATCCCAGCAAAAGTGAGAAAAAAAAAATTATACTATTTCTTTCTTCTCCTGATTTGAATCAGAGCTCAAATTTAGCTTATTAGACTTTCAAATAATCAGTAATATGAATTAGACACTCTCTTGTCTTGCAGTGTATTTAGTTTAGTTTTTTTTTTTCCCCTTTCCAATTTTGAGTTCCTGGATATGGACTTTGTTTTTTATTAAGGATGAGCAGGAGAAGCACTTTTAAGTGCGTATGTTAAGTGCTTCAATTTCAGATTTTTAGGGTACTGAAAGTGAAATCTACCTTTGAGGAAGTGCTAAATGGTCGAAGAGGGCACCAAGAACAAAAAAAACTAACAGGAGACCCCATGATCAAGTGGGTGTAGAGCACAGTACAGTACAGCAAAGTCCCGTCAATCAGAGTCCACTGGTCAATCAAAACATATTAGTTATTGTCAAATTGGACTTCATAATAATGAGTTCACTCATTTTCGTTAAAAATATCTACTGCTGTGAGCTTTAAACTATAAAATAAATGGCTTTAGGCAACTTGTTCATGCTTTATGTCAAATATATTCATAGCAGCTGTAAGTCAGAGCCAATCTTGATAGCTCATTCCATCAGAATCACTACTGACGCTCAGCATTAGCTATTAGTATTAAACAGGGATGATTAAACACTTTGTGTTGGCATGACTGCGCCAAAGACTTCTCATTAAGCTCGGAATACATATTTATTTTTATTTTTGATGAATAAACGTGAGGCCAATTTAAGAAATTGTGTTTCAGAAGGTTCTAATTATTTGTCTTGATCAAGCAAAGAAAACAACTAGGGAGATCCTGAAATTTCAATGCTCAGCTGTCAGCTTCACGATCAGGGATCACTTAACCCTCCTTTTATCTTTAGGCCATTTTGACCGCATTCAATGTTTAAAGTCTCAAAATTAATGACTGAAATATTTTTTTTGCTTCATATCCTGTGACTTTTATACATAAACTTGGGTAACGATTTTAATTAGGATCATTTTCTGGAGGTTGAAATTGCTGGGGTCAAATTGACCCCAAGGATAAAAGATGTTAGTAAATTTGAAGGTAACGGGAGGGTTAAACAACTGGTGAATTTGCATTGTTAAACAATCGACAGTAAAAAACAGGGCTATGTTAAATAGTGAGTAAGAGTAAGAGCATTTCCATACACACGCAATGTGACGGGATTGGGACTAAACAGCTGCGCGGCCATGGGACAATCATTTGTTAGTGATCTCGGGAATGTTGGGAACAAAGACGGGATCCAACCCTGGATGGGAAGACGGCCAATGGATAAATATTTTCTAATACCTCACTATTTAAGTAAAGTTTAAAACAAAAGGTAAATACATTTGCAGGTTTTGTGTTAGCAGTGGACTCTGGATTTTTGGACTCAACCACGTAGACTCTTTTTCATTTAGCACCTTGAAACGTCCTTCTAAAGCTTCTCTGAAGAGCATATCAGAAACATAATAAGAAGCTACTGACGGCAATTCGAAGAAACCCAGAGGAACTTTTTCATTTGAAGCAAACCTACAGTACGCTTCACACCAGCTTGATCATGGGACGGAGAGAGAGAGCGTAAGTGCCGAAAGCAAACTCAAGGGGGCAGAAGTGACTGTTTAGCAGAGCTCGTGCACCATTTCCTGTTCCTGTATACGTCGGTCAAAGTTTTGAAGAAGTACAAAAAATTTTTTTTAGAATAATAACACTGAAAAATTTTTAAAGAAGCTGCTTTGGGGTCTTCGTGACCATACGCACACACACATGCAGCATCTTAAATACTGACAAGGAAAACAAAAAGAAAGAAAGAAAGTTCCTTAGCGGAGATGTGACTCTTTTCACATTTCATGGGGGCAAATCTGCAGAAGTCCAAATGCCGTGCTATGCAAAGGGGCTCTAAGTGTGTGAGTGAGAGAGTGTGGTGAGTGTGTGTGTGTGTGTATGTGTGTAAGAGTATAGCTGTTTTCCTGAGTTTTTAGCACACCCACTGTTGCAGGAAACAGCAAAGGAATTTTTTTTACGCTTTTGCACCAAAATGCGAAAGCTGTGACAAAAAAAAAAAAGAGAAAGGAAAAGAATAATAAAAAAAAGAGCACACCTAAAGCACTACCTGTACAGGGGTCACTGATACACTCGCCATGCTCCGGACTATATACAATACTCGTTCTGCCCAGCAAGCACTTTTATACGTAACCATCAAAAACCATTCTCAAAAACACAAGAGTATTGCTGATGACAAAAAAAAAAGAAATATCGAAATCCGATCGTTTCTTGTATTGTTCTTTATCCTCCTCCGTTTCAGTGCTGTCAAAGGCAATAGAGGAATGTTTTTTTTTTTTTTTCCCTTTTCTATTCCGGACAGGACCGACTGTACAAATTAAGTGTTGTGGAGACACAACTAATGTGTAACACAGAAGACGATGTTTTTTGTTTTTTTTTTGCATATGAACAATTACAGTCTAGCTGCTGTAAAAAAAAAAATCTGTCATGTACATAAACTGTATCCTTTTCATGAATTACTACTATAAGCGAACATTCTGAATATTTCCTGAGTTTCCTGAATTTGCCGTGGCGTTGAAATAAAGGAGAAAGAGTTAGCCACTGAGAGAGAGAGAGAGAGAGAGAGAGAGAGAGAGAGAGAGAGACGAACAGACAGAGAGACAGAGAGAGAGAAATCACTGGCCGAAAAGTGCAGAACAAATTAACAAAACCGAAAACAAAATAACAAATTCAAAAATAAAATAACAAAACCGAAAACAAAATAACGAATTCAAAAACAAAACAACAAAAATAAGAAAAAAAGAAAAGAAAAAAAATTCAAAAACAAAATAACAAAAGGAAAAACAAAATAACAAATTCAAACATAAAATAACATAATCGAAAACAAAATAACGAATTAAAAAATAAAATAACAAAACTGAAAACAAAATAATGAATTAAAAAACAAAATAACAAAAAGAAAAACAAAATAATGAATTCAAAAACAAAATAATGAATTCAAAAACAAAATAACAAATAAAAAAATAAATGAACAAAATTGAAAACAAAATAACAAATAAAAAAATTAAATAACAAAACGGAAAACAAAATAAATTCAAAAACAAAATAAATAAAAAATTAAATAACAAAACTGAAAACAAAATAATGAATTCAAAAACAAAATTAAAAAAACAAGTAACAAATTCAAGACCAAAATAAAGAACCATCATTCACAAACCACATCTTTTTCGCTTCGTTGAATCTTACCGCTGACTGGACGAGACGTCTGTCACTCAAACTGTACAGGAAGTTTAAAGACAGGACATTTAAATGTCGTGAGGCTGCAGCACTTCTAGTATATCTTGAGTGACAGATGTCTCTTCTAACCAGTGGTCAGAATTGTCGCTGCGTTTTCTAATTTGGTATTTCGTTTTTTGGTTTTGTTATTTTGTGTTGCGCTTCTCGGCCACCGTATAAATCAGTCTCACAGTGGTGAAGGCTTTACACTGTAACACTGTAGGTGCTCGTTTAACACTGCTGATCTTACTGAAGTGAAGTAAAGGATAGACGGATAGAGAGAGAGAGAGAGAGAGAGAGAGAAGAAAAGAGGGATATCGAGCTGCTGCTAGGTCCGTAGAGGCTTGGATGTGAGATGTGGTCGGAGCCAATCCTCACCCCCTTGAACTGGACTGTGACCCGGTGAGGACAGCATGTGGGGGACGATGGGGGGGGGGGGGGGGTATTTAATA
>JAOVVB010000026.1:3174592-3185188 GCA_028570985.1 Heterobranchus longifilis | reverse complement strand
AATCAGCACTAAAACTGTGTTTTGTCCATTAGCAACATTAAATAGTCTATCTATCTATCTATCTATCTATCTATATATATATATATATATATATATATATATATATATACAGTATATCCATATACACACACAGAGTCAGACAAAAGAATGTATACACACTTCAGGAAAAGAAAATAGTATGATGTATATTATATTAATATAATATTAATAATATTATTATATGTATATATTAATATATAACATATATCAATAAATGTAGTATTAAAATATTGATATGTTTTTCTTATAGAAAGAAACATTTTTTTGTCTGACTCTGTGTGTGTACAGTAGATAGATAGATAGATAGATAGAACTGGTACAAACTTATAAAAATATGAAGCCTAATACCTACACATTACTTCCAGGTTCATGTCTTCTCCTTCAGTGGTGTTAATGCACTATTGCTCTGGTCATCACCCCAGTGTGTGTGTGTGTGTGTGTGTGTGTGTGTGTGTGTGTGTGAGTGTGTGAGTCACCCTGACAAAAAAAACGAGCTGCCTCATTTCTAACGGGCGCCCGTTGCCGTGGCAACGTGCCAGCTGCTTTTCCGCCCAGCCCCCTGCTACGCGTACGATTACACGAGGTCCGATCATGTGAAAGCTCTCTCTCTCTCCCTCTTTCTCCTTTTCTTCTCCTCCTTTTCATCTCTTATTCACAAACCCCTCTTCATTCAGACTGCAGGAATTCATCCTTTCCTTAACAGAACAGACTCATCTGTCTTGTGTCTCGTTTCTATAATCAATCGTCTGCGTAACGCTTTGATCGATCAGGTTTAATCCTGACCCAAAGCGTCTGTTCTTCAGCAAGGCACAATGAGAGAATTTAGATGAACTGATAAATAAATGAAAAGAAACTATATGACTTAGATGATGAGTGTGTGTGGATGGATGTAGTTAGAGGTCTTAGCAGGGTTGAGCTAGTGTGTGCGTGTGTCTGGTCAGGTGGATTACTGCAAAATGAGAGGATTGGTTTGTCATCCATCGGTGTCAGCAAAGCGAGTGAGAGAGAAAAAAAGGAGGGAGAGGGAGAGACAAAAATAGGGAGCAGGAGGAGAGAAAGAAAGTAAAACAGAAGGAGAGAGAGAGAGAGAGAGGCTGCTGCTGTCATCCTCACTAATACTAGCAAGCACCACTATTATCATTTATAGTGAGTCAGCTGTGTGTGTGATTGGCATCAGTCAGGGAAAAAAAACATGGCATGTTTAATATACCGCAACACACACATAGCCTTAGGAGGACCTAATTATCGGTACATTACACACAAAAACTAAGCATACATTACTTTTAAAATAAAACCTGCAGCCGTAAACCGACACATGTTCAAATCTGAAACGTTTTCGCGTCCTTGTGGGGGTATTTTTGTCACACCCACGCATGCATTCACACCTTCGTTCAATTAGATGTGATTGTGCATAATTAAACCACCTGGAGAAACTCCACGCAGATATTAACATGAGCTCAGGATTGAACTAGGGAGCATGCAAAGTGCCAATGCCATGTTTGACAAGTCCCAAAAGAAACAAAGGTGCTACCCACATATCCATAACACACACATGCACACATACACATGAACAATCCTATAATCTCCAGATTAATGGTGACTTGGCAGAGACTGGTGTATGAGTGTATGGACAAAGGACACGCCAGTTTAAGACCTTTCAGTAACAAGCTATGAAAAATATCACAGATCTATCTTCTATCCGATATACCCAGGCTCTCAGGATAAAAGATGGCGTCTCGACCAATCGGAGCACTTGTTGAGAAGCCGCCCTCCTACTAGTTTCTAACACGCGAGAAGCTTCATTCAGCCTACGCTTGACTCCATCACATGGTCAGGCTTTTACAGCGCACATGACCTGCCTCACAGACTGCAGATAAATATCTAGGCGCTCACAATACCACTGTAAATCACGTCTTCACCAGGATCTCTTACAGACACACTTATCATTGTTGTGTTCATTGCCACATCGTAAATTACTGCGCTGGACATTGGTAAATCATCTGCTCAGCAGGAGGGAAACAGAAATGATAAACAGAACAACAGTGACCTTTGCAAAACCATAATCTAAGCAGCGAGCCGCTTGCTGCTCCCACAGTCTGCCTGGCAGATTAAATCAGTAGTAGACAGATCACTTACTTCTGTTCCTTGCTCCTGAACATGGCAAAACTCGCTGTCTCCTTCAGAAATGGATCCAGACTCGTCGCTTGAGTTGGTTCCGTACGCCTGCTCGCATTTGATTTTTGGCCTTGCTGGGCCAAACAGCCCGTCAGTACCAGGGCCCAGATCTGGAGGGTCAGTTGGCATGCAACGAGTCATGTTGGAGCAGGGTGATGAGGAGAACTCGAACTGTGGCAGGCTGCAGGGAGAGCCACCGCTGCCATCCTCGGCATAGGAATATGACGAGCAGGAGCTGGAGGTGCGGGTGCGTGTCTCGGAGGGCGGTGAGCGTGGGCACACCTTTATGGGCACAGGGCAGCTGGTGTTGGGCCTTTGGCGGCAGAGGAGTGTCGGCACTTCGCCGGAAGCAGCACCGGAAGAAAAACTTTGTGAGCTCGGCAGTGACTGGCTGCCACCAAAGCACAGTCCTTTGGGTAGGTGGTCAGCCAGCTCCTTGTCATGGGAGTTGCTGCCTGGATAGGAATGGGCAGGTGTGGGCAGCTGCTCACAGGCTCCTGATGAAAAGATGACACTGCGCCGGTCTATCTCTCCTTCCTGTTTACACACACCATCACATGATGCCGGCCTCAGAGACAGTCCCGTGGAGAAGTTGTCAGCATCTTTGGGGAAGGCCACAGGCACCTGTGAAGGCCGGTAGTCCTTTTTGTGCTCTCCCTGAGTGCTTTCTTTGACCTGGGCACAGGCCAGTCTGCTGGCGTTAAGCTGCTGGGAAGTGTTGGATAAATCCGAGATGCCGCGCTTCAAGAGACCATGCAGTCCATTACCATCCAACTCCATGTCGGTCGTGCCATTGTCCTTGTCCCTGTCGTCATCCTCATCGTCTGACAGACCCAGTGTGATGGGCTCGTCCTCGCCCTCCTGTGGCTCCTGCTTGATGTGAGTCACAGCTGGCCCGCTGAGCAATGTGCTTGGGAAACCTGAGGTACTACTGGTATGTGAGGAGCTCTCGTTGGTGTTGTGCTTACTACAAGCCTGCTGGTACTTCCTGTATTTGGGGCATCGTGGCAAATCCGAGGAGACCTGCTGATCTGAGTCCAACTGGCCATCTGGGAAGTCAGCGTTGGGTACCAGGCGCTCGTGGCCTGGCCGCCGCAGAGCATTGAGGGCATCTGGATGGCGGCGAGAGCGTGGAGAAGCGGCCCAAGTTGCTGGTGCATTCGTTGTCATGGGCGATGCCTCAGCTTGCATGTTCTCATCTTCTGAATGGTTGCTCTCTGGTGCCACCTTTGGGCAGGGCGGTGCCCCATCTTCCTCACTCCGCAGCTGTGCCTCCAGGAAACGGAAACAGGAGTCCTCCAGGTTGTGCATGCGCAGGAAGTCGGCACAGCGTATCACTTCCTGGATGTTGTCACGGCTGAGCAGCAACTTGGCTGTGTAGGCAAACTGCAACAATGGAGCAAAGCCCCTGGCAGTGACCTGCACACATACACACAAAACACAGTGGAAAATGTTAACGATACCATCAGCAATGCCATTGTTCTAGGCACTTGGAGTGTGCCGAGGCAAACTGACAGCTCTAATGACCATAACCAAAAATGTCATCTTACGTTGGGTCAGCAATGAATGTTCTAAAGTATAAAAAAACGGCCAAAAATAGCAGCATCAGACCAGCAGGTAACAATAAACCAAATTCCACCTCTTGTCCCAGACTGACTATTTTCTGTCCTGGGCTGGCCTTTTTCATCCTCAGACTGGCTGAACAGATGGTGCCCCCTGCCTAGACTTGGTGGTATGACAGTGCAAGGAGCACAGGACCATATGGGACTGTCTGGGCACTGTCAGCCCAAATGCATTGGGCATGAAAGATGGATAAACAGAAGGCAGGAAAGGACAGAGATTGAAGCCTACACCTTTGAACCAGTGTAAATAGCGGAGTCTGCTGCCTTACAGTACAATGTACCTGTCTATGTATAGAACTAATGAGAAGCTGGGTTAAGACTCAGGCTTCACAAAAGCAGTTGTCCCTTTGTCTCTAGATTTTGCTCTCCACCTTTTTCCTTCCTGTTGCTTCTTTTGAAGGTAAATTATTGATTCTTATAATTTAATTTACTCGTCCACATCTCGTGTAACATCATAACATCGGGTACAATTTATAAAATAAGTAAACTGAATTATACTAAAACTTAAAAATGTGTACAATTTATATGACAATAAAGTTGACATTGGCTCTGTCTGTCTGAGTTGTGAGTCATGTTTTGGCCCAAGGGTTATTCCTGTGAGCCACACACACACACACACACACACACACACACACACACACACACACACACACACACACACACACTACTAGGTGTTCTCTACTCCACAGAGTATTGCAATGACTCAACTTTGATCTGGGCCAGTATTGTTTCCATGTACAAAGCGGTCCCTTTTTTCTGCCGGGGTGACATAAAATCTGGCAACGTGACTTATCTCGGTGCAGACTCTCAAGAGCACTGGAGAAACACTTTGTTCCGAATAGTGCTGGAGAAAGCCGTCTTCATTCACTGTTTAGATCTATTGTTTGCACAGATAGCGGTGCATGGGAAAGCTCCCTGAACACTACAAGCATACTCTGGATGAAGAGCCTGAATCTGGAAAGATTAAGCCCCATGAACTGCACCAGTTGCCTTGTGTGAATTTTTCCATGTGGAAAAAGATGCAAATTTGGATGGAGTACAAGGCCAGATGTAGGCCGAAGAGAATGCCTGAACCTGGTGAATCATTTGCAGAGATATGTGTCTAAACATGACTTACACCAGGACAGGACACACACTCGGGGCAAACCAGATGCTGTGGGGATGCTATAAGAAACAAATTCTGCTCCGAAATGCTCAGTAAGAAAAGCCCAAATAAACCTTTTAGGTCCTTTAATATCGGTCAGACCATAAATTCCTCACTATATCTACATGACTTTTATAGCAGTTTGGCTTTTGTTACTAATTAATTCATAATAGTGACTAAATATTAAGCTAAACTGACACCTGCTACCAGTTATGGAGGTTATACATTTTATACCCCTCTATAAGAAATAGCACCAATGTACAGCCTTAAAATTGGAAAGTGAATATTGGCAACACACCTCATTTAGGGTTGGATAAAAAGTTAATAAAAAAAAAAATTATTATTTTGACACATATTGTGATTTCGATCACAAACTCACTCACTCGTCATCTATAGTGCTTTATCCCATGTACAGGGTCACGGGGCGCCTGGAGCCTCTCCTAGGAGGACTTGTTCATGAGGTGGGGTACTCGCTGGACTGGAGGCCAATCCATCGCAGGGGACTCACTCATTTACACACTACGGGCAATTTGGGAATGCCCATTAGCCAAATCTTAGCCAATGTTTTTGGACTGTGGGAGGAAACCGGATTACCCGGAGGAAACCTACCAAGCATGGGGAGAACATGCAAACTCAGTAACTCAGTAACTGCATTTACCCTCTGTGCTACCGCTGTCACTTAATTATAATTATAGCTGATTAAATGTGTTGATAATTTAGAAGGAAAAGTGTACAACATGGTAAGTAGAGATTGCGATTTTCAATTTGATTCAATAGCACAAAATTTATCGCCTGATTAGTTTCAAGCAGCTATATTTCATACAGATCTTGAAGTATTAAAAACTACTAAAATGAAATTATTATATTTTTTGATTTCTAAAACTCATAGAAATCGATAATCTCTTTTTATTCCTGCAGATCTTGTGCGTCACTCTCCAGTCCAATAGGTGGCGATAATTGCACCGACCGCCCATAGAAGGTGTGTGGAGCTTTGCGGGTATTTTGCGCAACATGCAAGCGGGTCGTCTTTTCTGCAAAATCGTCATCAAGTTTACACAATTTGACGGTAGTAAGTTCACTTATTTAATTTAGACAATGTGAATTGATTTTGAACCAATGAATCGAATCGACCAACAATGGCATCATCGACAGTTGCACGGCTCTAATGCTGAGATTAACTTTTCTGTATTAAAACAGAAAAGTCATTCAGCTATCACTGCTTTGCATGAGTTAAATGTTTTTCTTCTGTTTAGATCCCATCGCTTTATCTTGTATACAGGGTCTATCTCAGGAGATCTGGGGCATCGGGCAGAGGTGCACCTTGGACAGTGTGTTAATCCATCACAGGGCACACACGTTCACACTCTACGGATACTTTAGGAACGGAAATTAGCCTAATCTGCATGTTTTTGGACAGTGGGAGGAAACCGAAGTACCCGAAGGAAACCCAACCAAGCACGGGGAGAACATGCAAACTCCATACACACAGACCCCGAGGCGGGAACCAAACCTGGACCCTGTAGGTGCAAGGCGACAGTGCTAACCACTGAGCCGCCTTTTTCTGTCTAGATTTTATTTAAGAACATTTATCGCTGCTATAACATAAGCGGTAACAAGAACTAACTTGTTTCAAACGCGATCAATCCCTTAACTAACTACCTCGCTGTAATACTACAAGTGCTCGCATCGATAACATACTTTCCAACGCTGTTATCTTGAATCTTGAACATCTCCACGTGATTCCATTTAACACACGTGTTCTACGCCTTGCACATGTGTGTGCGATGTTATCTGATGAAGACAGACTTGTTTTCAAAAGCAGATATGTGATGCGAAGCTGAACAGTGGAGTGCAAGAAATATGTGTGTGTGTGTGTGTGTGTGTGTGTGTGTGTGGGTGTCTGAGGGAGGGAAACAGAGTGGGTTGGGATGATGTCATTATGGAAGGACTTTAATAGTACATTCAGTCCTGTTTGTAAATTCACTCCTGAAATTAGAGATTGCAGCGTGGCGGCGGCGGCGTGCCGGAGGATTTTCCGATGTACATGACAATTATAAGGCTTAAGCACATATCATGGGCAATAAAGAGCAGCGAGACGGGCAGGGCTGTCTGGCTTCTGGTAGGTAACTGTAGGAGCTGGCAGAGGGACAGAGAGAGAGAGAGAGAGAGAGAGAGAGAGAGATGCAGACAGGGAGAAAGCAGCAGGAGTGATCAGTCATTGTTGAGAGGAAGCTGCTGACTCGTAATCTCTGGTGGGGGATGGAAGTGTGTGTGTGTGTGCATGCATGAGTGTAGAAAGGGGGCAGGGAAGAGCCTCCGACTGGATGCACATCACCATGCGATGGTGCTAGAAAAACAAGGATGGAAATGGAGATGGAAAAATCTAGATAAATTCAATTTCATTTAAAGTGCACGTCTCTCTCTTTCTCTTTTCTGTCTGTCTTTTTTTTTTTAAATATATATTTTATCCGATCTCTCTTTGTCGGTGAGCAGAAGTGCTGAGCACATGCTGGATCTGCTTTCAGCTGACATCAGCAGCTGCAGCCCACATCAGCACATCACTATGGAGCCTGCACCATCTGTGACACACACATACACACTATAAAACATATATACACACACACACACACACACACACACACACACACACATTCCACCTTTCCTATCCAGATGCACCGACTGAGATAAGAGATGCGGAACGAAGGTCTAGAGAAGGGATAAAACAGGAAAGAAGGATTGAGAGACACGAGAGAGACAAAGGCAGCCACAGATCGCTATGGGGGAGAGAGAGAGAGATGGAGAGAGAGAATGAGGAAATGAAAGACGATTACTGAAGGAAAGTGGGGGAAATTAAGGAAGCGAGGCTCATTAACAGAAGGACTTTGACATATGGAGCGGCGTTCTCTTTAAACAGCGCGTACTATACGTACACAAAGACCCCCATACATCAGCGTGACAGATTTGGGTCATTTATTCTAATCTAGACCTGCTCGCTCTCTCTTCTTCTCTCTCTTGGTCTGTCATCACTCTGTCGTTTTTTTATTTCCCCCTAAGTGGTCAAATCATAGTAGGAAATAATCTAAAATGATCTCACACAAAAAACAAAACAAGCAGGAATCCCACTCTGGTCATGGAACGCATTCGACCCTCAGGTCTCTCACACACACACACACACAGATCGCTCACAATCATCTCGCCCCTCCCGGGCACTCTACATACTTTTACCCTTGCTACCCGTGCACTCCTCCATTCTCCTACATCACCCTTTCAACCCTCTATAGCAGAGACGTCTAATAGATGCAAATGCGCTCGGGCGAATTCCTGCATGTCATGAATACTAACGAGTCCGAAGCACCACGCATGACAACGATGTTAAATGTGTGCGCATACACACACACACACATACACACAAACTGGGAGATGTCGGAGACATAAAATCTGCTGACTAACCTGACTAGACTTCAAATCCAGACACAATAAAGCATGTCTCGTTTCCGAATGCGCTTTAAAGACGAACGGGACACGAGTCGACGCCACAAAATTCATCCCATAATGTTGAGAAGTGTACTGCATTAATTGTACTGTACAGGTGTTATTGAAAGCGAGCAGCGTTTACTGGAATCAATATGAAACTGCATATGAATTATATCGAGTCGACATTTTCTTTTAGTCTCATAAGAGTTTTACGTCTATCGTATAAGATAAGAGCAACATCCGTTTAGCTTACAGCTCTGGTACCGCCGTCAATAGTTATAGCAAACTGACTTTAACTCATCGATACTGCAAGTGAAATGCTATATAGATGTAAACACCATTTTTCTTCTTATTGAATTGTGCACTTTTTTTATTTTATTATAACAGTTATAGTAAGAAACCATGGCACTTCCTTCATCAGGAAAGTTCATAAGAGTTTGGATTAATATGGAAAAGAAAATATATACGGTGGCTTAGTGTTGCCTTACACCTCCATTTGGAGTTTGGATGATAAAGAATGGATCGAATGGTATAAAGGTTTAAATTTAGTTGAGCTGAGGCTCAGTTTACGTTCAGACTTTTTCATACAATGTTATCTGATCACACTGACCTCTTTATTATGAGATCAGGATGAATCCAATACCAAATCTGGATCAACTCCCAGGCTACTGATTTACAAATCATGTGATGATGTAGTGGTTAGCACTGTCGCCTTGCACCTCCAGGGTCCGGGTTCGATTCCCGCCTCGGGGTCTGTGTGCGTGGAGTTTGCATGATCTCGCCGTGCTTGGTGAGTTTCCTTCAGGTATTTCAGTTTCCTTCCACAGTCCAAAGACATGCAGTTTAGGCTGATTGGCGTTCCCAATTTGCCCGTAAAGTGTGAGTGTTTGTGCCCTGCGATAGATTGGCACGCTAGCCCGGCTGTACCCCGCTGTGTGCTCCGCGTCCCCTGGAATAGGCTTCAGGCCTATCTATCCCAGGGGACGCGGGGCACACAGCGGGGTATACCACTGATTAGGATTGGGGTCCTGATCTGGTTCCATGGTTGATCCAAGATGATTATTACCATACGGTAAGTGTAACTTTTAATCAACTACCCTTCTAATATAAAATCTGAAGAACAAATGAAACTTTTAACTCTGCAAAAAAAAGCTGTAAGGACAATAAAAATCTTACTATGGTATGTACTATAGTGTACTACGGTAAACTACAGTGAATACTATAGTACGATTGTGATACTTCAGACGTTACCACAGGACTTAGAGTGCCAGGGTAGGTGCTATGGCACTTCAGTGGGTACCGTGGTGGTACTATGGTGTATGCCACTGTATTTTGGTGAACATAATGGCAAATATTGGGAACCACGCTAATACTATAGTATGCCATGGATATATATTTACTATAGTACATTATACTACATGTTGTTAATCTGCTCCCGTCAAGGGGTCGCCGCAGGTTGGCAACTTGGTACAGGTTTTATGCAGGATGCCCTTCCTGACGCAACCTCCCTCTCATTTTATCTGGCCAACGGACCGGCACTGCATCCAGTGGCTGGGGTCTGGGCATCGGGTGGGACTCGAACCCAGGTCTTCCGCATGGCAGGTGAGAAACCAACCACTGAGCCACTGATATTATATTGTTGATATAATGATACGGTAATAATAAACTCGGATCAACCGTGGAACCAGATCAGGGTCTCTGCGGTGCTGATGTTCAAATTTATTTATTGGCTAATATTCTCAGTTCTGATTGGTCAAACAAGTAACATGTCTTATGTTCCAGCACCACATGCTACAATTCTCTCAGGAGTGCGATTTCCCTTTTAATGAAGTGTTCACAACACACACACACACACACACACACACACACACACAGTGTCACACTGCCCCGGTGGTGGCTGTGTGGATTAAATCAGAGTGTAATAAATAATCCCTCCAGACTGTAGATTTACCGTGGCGGTACAGACGGAGAGAGGTCACAACCTCAGCGTTGCCAAAATAAGGACTTCCTCGGTGTCTCCGGAGACCTCACGAGGGGTCGCACTCTGAGGAACACGCTGGTACTGCTTTTGTTTTAGCGAAGGAACGCGTCCTTCCTGTCTCACAGCTGCTTACTGGGTGTGTGTGTGTGTTTGTGTGTGAG
>JAOVVB010000026.1:3140955-3158547 GCA_028570985.1 Heterobranchus longifilis | reverse complement strand
CGCTTGATCCGCGCTCACCGGACGCTACGGACGCCAGAAAAACGCTCGATTTTAACGCCCGTGTGAACAAGGCCTAAAGCTCATCTTATTTGTAGCTTTAACCTTTGACCTATTTCTACACACCCTTTTTCCAGTCAACAACATGTACTTATGTTAGCATCTGAATAAAACAATATTCCTCACTGTAATCTTATTAGGTTAGCTTAGCTTGCGGTGGAAAAAAATCTTGTATTATTTAGCTAGCTGAACTAGCTGACTAGCTGTTAACATTATAGCTTTGAGAGCTATTAGCAGAAAACATTTATCGATATGACAAATTCCTAGCAGGCTAGCAGGAAGTAAAGTTAAAATAATAAACATGAAAGAAATCTCCTCAGAATTCCTGTCAGGTGAGCTAAGATTAGCTAGCAGGTATTAGCAGGGAAAATAGCAAAAATGATAGTAATTCACTCAGTCAGGCAGGCTGAGGCTAACTAGCCTTATTTGTTTGTTTGTTAGAAAATCATAGATAACTATAAATATGACTAAGATTATTAGCATTTAGAAATAATAATAATAATTTAAAAAATAATCCTCGAGAAATCCTCTCAGGTTTGCTCAGAGACAGCAAATGCTAGCACTTGATAGCATAAATAATATTCCTGTCACGTTAGCTCATGTTAGCTAGCTAACTCAAACTTTTATGGATATCCTAAAAAAAACACACACACACACACACACACACACAAAATGTTCAGAATTTGTGTTTCACTAGCTCAGGTTAGTTAGATAATTAGTTTAACTTGTAGTACTGTATATTTACAAATTCGTAAAATAATTTTTTTTTTATCAAATAAAATTCCTCACAGACATCGTGTTGTACGTCAAGATTAGACACAGAAATTAAGACAACATCTCGACTTCTTTTGACAGCTCGATAACTCAATTATTGATCTGTAATTAATGTCTTACTAGAAAATGATAGAGAATATTTAACAGACTATCTTATAATTATGGTAAGTCTGACAAGATGTGGACGCACAAGTTTTCACGCAGGAACATCACAAAGTTGGAATTCAATTTTAAATGCACCAGCCATAAAATGGCAATTAATACCACTGGAAGTTTGTGAGCAACAAACCCGCTGTTGAGCATGGAGATGTTTTGCGTAAAAAACTTTCTGCCAGATGAATAAATGATAAATAAATGCTGAATTTATAAATAGATGACAAATCAACCTAATGGGTTCAAAAGGTAATGAATCAAGCCTCATTAAATGCAGTGCTGAAACTCACGGCACGTATGCACATATATTAAAGATTTCTCTTTTTTTCAGGAAGGTGTACTCACCTTCAAGCATCACAATTTGCATGTTGTCGGGTTTGTGTGGAAAATCGTGGACAAATTATGGGCATGAGATTCTCAGCAGGCTTTCATGTTAGTGCTTTTATTAGTGTCATCCTGTAAGCAAATAATACCCCAAGAAGAAATTACGAGCACATATATTTTGAGCTTTCTGTCAGATATCTTTAATTATGCACTAAATGAGTAATGATTTTTTTTTTTCCCATCTCATTACTTACTAAGATGACACTAGTTATATTTATTGCTGCTTAAATTAGACTAATAATTGTAGAAACAAGCAGAGTTTTTTTTGCAGGGCTGGACAATATGACGATACTGTGACTGTGTGTGTGTCTTTATCTATATTTTTATTTATTTGCTTATTAATGTTTACAAATTTTGATTGCAAACAGTGGATTAACTCTTAATGGTTTGTGGATGTTTAAAATCATAAAATTTTCCTGTTCCTTTTTTCAGTGCAAAAGTCAAAAACGGGACTATGGATTGTATAAAATAACGGAACACAGTTATGAGAGTAAAAACCAAATTCATTTCTCTGTATAATCCCCTGCTACACTAATACACTTATTCCAGTATTCATCAAAGTAGAAAGATCGGACTGCCTGCTTCAAGCTGGCCTTCCTGAAACTCATTTAATGGTCATTTCACTTTAATGAAAAAAATAAATAAATAACAGCCTGGTTTGATCATCAAACACATTTTGTTTTTGCAGGACAATGACGATGCCACGTCCCCCGTATAGTCCTGACCACGCTCCAGCCCATGTCCACATATATATGGGATATTAAAGAAGTTCCTGGGAGGCCAGGATGGCTGAAATGCTGAGATAAGTGCATTAGTGCGGCATGGGATCATATAGAGAAATAAAAGGAGCGTTTATTCTCATAACTGTGTTCCGTTTGCTCTGCACAATCAAAAGTCCTGCTTTGACTTGAACACCTCTCAAACCTGGAGATTTTTTACAGCAACACTACTGTTGTGCTAGCTACTTGTTAGCATATATAGCTGATTTCGCAACAGCTTAACATGCACTGCTGTAAATAAAATGCCATTGTACTATGATAGTGTGATAGTTATACTCAGTGTATATGCCTAATGAACTCACATGATTCTTAAAGGCAATAATCCCGAGGTTAAAAAGACTCACTGGACATTTTCCTGTTTTCTGGGTAAGTGTTCTACAGCTAAGCAGCCCTTTGCCAGGGGAAATCATGAGACATGTTTCAGGGTGTAATGAATCTAAGGAAACGATGTTTAACACTAATTACAGCTTAGAAAATTCACTTTAGTGAGGAGGGAACTCATCATGGCTGTTTTAATTTTTCCATTGTTTTGCTTTCTTTTGCAGCTTTGCCTCCCACACTTCAAAACCAGCGCTCTCGTTTTCATAAAGGTCAGGAGAGATTACAAGGTCAGGGACAAGAAAATGGAAAAAAAAAAAAAAAGCATTGACATTTATTGCCTTCAGACACTTTTTCCCCTAACAACTTATTCTGACATGAATGGCAGGGTGTCGATCTAGTATGCCTCAATAAATCCACTCAAAGACTAATCAAAGCTTCATTAAACTGACCAGGCACTATGATAGTACATTCACAAACGATCACATTAAAGCCACGCTGAAGCAGTGTCTTGGCACGCACGCGAGCACCGGTGCTGACTCAAATGAGGGACGGAGATTATTATTCACCTTAATGGCTTCATTATTTTTTTTGCAGTGCTATTGTCGACAAGACAGCTGCTGTTGTTTCAGAATCAGTCAGTGTGCCAAGTGCAGTGATTTCTGCTTATGAGGCTCAGACCTGGATTAGATAAATGACAGAAAAGCCAGCAGTGACTACAGTAAAGCATGTGTGAAGTCAAGCGCTGTGTTTGCGGGAAGTGATAAACAGCTGTGGTTCAGTAGCTGAAGCAGTGCGACATTGTGGGTCAAAGAAAATCCACCACAGCAAATAAGCACTCGAAACAAAAGAACAAAACCAAATGGATTTTTTTTTTTTTTTTTACAAATCAGACAAACAGATAACTAGACAGCTAGACAGATGGACAGATCAGTCACATAGACATACAAGACAGACAGAAAGACAAATATAGAATAGACAGATGGATAGGCAGACAAAGATACCCAGAAAGACCAATGTAATGCAAATGTACCATTTTTCATTTTCTGTACGTAACCGTAGGGATGTTTTTATGACATCATCTAGACTGCTAGCTAACAGTTATGCATTAATCATCATAACATCATACGCTACACTATTATGTAATGAATATTTTTATTTCTGCAGAAAGAATAAAAGGAAGTGAGAATAAGAAGACAGAGTAGCATTAAGAAAAAAAAAAAAGAAGCACACATTTGATTGAATTTGCTACCGTATTTCACATTTCGTTGGGACTTTCCATGTTGGCCATAGAAACAGCAGATGATGTCAGTGTTTAGGTTATCTACACGGAGCTACGCAGAGTCACCACTCTGATTTAGCGCTTTTTGTGATTTTGTGCTTATAAGCAGCCCTTTCTCGTGCGCATGTGGGCGTTCCTCGGCTCGCGTCATAGTGCTGATCAGCAGGTGATGTATATCAATGTCGTGCTCTTTTCCTGTGTGCTGAACGCACAACCAGCTGAGTGCGTGCCAATTGAAAAGTGCTTATCAGCTCAAACCCCAGGCGATATTTCACGATAGTCAACCACAAGTACGTAAGTGGGATCTCTGATCAAAGAAGCTACTGTTTGACCTTATTGTTAGATGAGTGGGTAATGTCAAGATCTTCCTGTCAGAATTAGTGCATACTGCGATAAAGTAAGAAGGCTGAGCTCCAGATATGTTAAAACTATCCATATCCAGATACACACAGTAGATACAGAACAGTCATAACGTTAAAGCCACTGGGAGGGGAATACAATTGACGTTTTTGCGTTTTTGTTCATTTGTTAAGTGACAAAGGTTATCGAATTTGACGTGCTGGAAGCAGGAAAAATGAGCAAGCATAAGTGACTTTCACTAGGACCAAATTATGATGGCGAGACCGCAGACTAGGGTTTTCTCCAAAAACCAGCATGTCTTGTGCGGTGTTCTCGGTATGCAGGTATTACAGTGAGTCAACAACATACGAACGAGTTCCGTTCAGTCTAACAAACATTGTCCAGCTACTAGGATACTCACACAATTGGATACACACAGTATAAAATTAACATGTTACATGATCTCGTCCTTGTTCGGAGTCGTGCCGGTGGTTGAACGATTCAGGTTAAAAGAACGAGCAATGTCTGCCATCTTTTCACCTCGCTCTATTCTTTTTTTGTCTCCATCGTTATCGCTTGCCGCTTCTTAGCAGTACCAGCTTCATCGCCGCTGCATCCTGGGATGCACGCTGCACGTACATCACAATCTACACCGGATATGTGATCTAACTTTGCGCGAACACATGTTTGTATCTTCAAAAGTTTGTTTGTATATAGGGGACTTCAGTACCTACCAAAAACAAGCCAAGGATCGACAACCAGTGAGGCAGTGATAAGGTCATGGGCGGCCAAGGCTCACTGACGCGTGTAAAAAGTGAATGCTGGATCTAATAGAAAGGGGTAAGAACACACAGTTCATGGTCACTTGCAGTGTATGGTGTTGTGTAGCTGCAGACCGATCAGAGCTCCATGCTGACCCATGTCCACCACAGAAAACTCCAACAAGGGCTCATGTTCAAGCATCAGAGTTGGACCATAGGGCTGTGGAAGAAGGTGGCCTGGTCTGATGACTCACATTTATTTATTTTTTTTACATCATATGGACGGCTGCATGTGTGTGTGTGTGTGTGTGTGTGTGTGTGTGTGTGTGTGTGTGTTCTTACCCGGGGGAAGAGATGGAACTGGGATGCTCTACACTATGGAAAGATTGCAAGCTGGTGGAGGCAGTGTGATGCCCTGAGCATTGTTCTGCTGTGAAACCGTTCCTGTGGATGTTCCATTGCAGCGTACATCCATACATCCCTACACTGCCTCAGTGTTTTCTAACGACAGTGGCCTCTTTCAGCAGGAAAATCAACTTGTTCCGTATCACTTTGAGGAACATGATGAAGTTCAAGGTGTCGACTTGTCCTTCAAATTCCTCAGATCTTAATCCAATCAGGCATCCGTGCGATGTGCTGGTTAAATAAGTCAGATCTTTGGAGACCCTAAGTAACAACTTACAGGACTTATAGGATCTGCTGCCAAGCAAGTGTTTTGATGCCAGACAACAAAGCACACCTTCAGAGATCTTGTAGAATCCAAGCCTCTTTGACATACTGTAAGTGGGACCAGCACAATATTGAACAAGCATGTGTAATGTTATGGGTGAACTGTGTATGCTAGCTCATTTCAGGCCTCTTGTTAGAGAGAGTAAATATGCAGCAGCTGGCTATTTTTAGTGGCGGAGATGACGGCAAGTTCCTGAGCTGTAGCTTCAGACACCATGGTGGTTTAGTGGTCAGTGTTCTGCATTAGCGACTGAAAGTTTGTGACATTATATTTAGGAAATATGAGAGAAGCTTATCTGTGCAATAAGGTGAAATGGGAAGCAATAAAGTGTTAATTATTATGACTTGCTCTAGAGGAAAACATGACGTCAGATTAATTTTCAGTTCGCACTCGAGCCCGATGACCCTCGAAGCTACCGATATTGATAAAGTCTTTTGTTTTCTTTCGACTGAGCCTACATTTTAAGGCTGTAACACTAATCAAGAATTAGAAAAGAAGAAGCTGCTTATAAAGCACCTTTGCTCTTGAACCCAGGCTTTAGCTTGAAACAAATCCTGTGCCCCTTTCCTAGGGTGAAAAATCAATCGGATCGTCTGGCTGCACTTCTGTGATCTGGATGAGCAGGCACCATTTCTCTTGAGACTATAAAATATTCATCGGTGAAGCTTCATTTGGCCCCGGTTGCTTGTGCAAGCCATATCAAAGCTGTATAATTACTAGAAGGGTCTGAGTCGTCCGCCTAATCGGCTCTCCTCTCGCTTTACTGAGAAATTACAGGTCAGACAAAGAAGCTGGATTGAACAGGGAAAGAAAAATACTACTATGTATAAATCTACTCTATTATGAGTCAGTACGAATAAAGACAGACAGACAGACAGACAGACAGACAGACAGACAGACAGATAGATAGATAGATAGATAGATAGATAGACCAGAATTCACTTTTATGCCATCACTCTGCTACAGACTAGGTATTTCATTTTTGGATGCTGTCATACAAAAAAAAAAAAAAATTCCCGACCACAAACAACGTCCTTCAAATCAGAGCCTGCGTACCATATACTGTACGCTCATTCTCTAAATGAAACACATTATCTCTAAATACATGCACGGGATTAGTCATCAGGAAAGGCCTCGGCATCTCCACTGTGTCTCAAAGACGCAGCAGTTCACAGCACGTTAAATTCTACAGCGAGTACAAAGCTGTGATTAAACAGATCAGTGCAAAATAAAATAAGCGGTGATACAATAGTAAGGTTATCTGAAATATGAGCACTATGGTACAATGTGGCTATAAATTGTTATCTCTGTCATTACGTGCAACTCTAGGATATCCTGACAGCGTGAAAACCCTTCGTATATATCTCTGCATGTTCATCATTTTTCCTTCCCGCAACCAAGCATTACGCAAAA
Source organism: Heterobranchus longifilis (assembly GCA_028570985.1). NCBI lineage: Eukaryota > Metazoa > Chordata > Actinopteri > Siluriformes > Clariidae > Heterobranchus > Heterobranchus longifilis. The sequence continues at coordinate 3,151,557 of JAOVVB010000026.1, read as the reverse complement.
CGTTTCTAGATTTCAGTCGACATGGCATCGAGGCGACGGTGAATGCGTTTTCAGTATACACACATATCACACAAAGCAAGGCCACTTCCTCTGTTAGCTTTATAATTATGCAGACAGACAGACAGACAAACAGACAGACAGATGTGCGGTTACCTCAAAAAGTTACACAGGCACTCGGGTTAAAGCACTGGCTGAGACATTCCAGATGTGAGTGACAAAAAAGTCCATGCTGCCCCCTTAGTCAACCCGAGCAGCAGCGTGCACGCTATAGCTCCTACAGAGAATGATGAAAAGCCTTCTGGTGTCACAATGTATGCTGTGTGTGTGTGTGTTGTGTGTGAGTGTGTGTGTGGGGAGGAAGACGAGTTGGCCTCAGGAAGGTTAAAAGCAGCTCGGGTGAATCATGACTTCCCACATTTGTAGGTCAGAAAGCGGCATGACTCATACGCCCGACTGACATGGTAACAGACAGAACATGTGACGCACATACACACAAGCACACGAGCCACACGCACCTATCTGTCGAGTTATCTTTTGAATGCATTAATCAGCAAGCATCCACAAAATCATCAAGCAGTACCCATGCCTCATAGCTTCAATCCTGAGCTCATCTTCTTCACGGGTTCTCCAGTCCAAAAACAAGGTGCATTGAGGATTCAATGGCATTCAATCCGTCTCCTGTCATGGACTAACATCCCACTCAGAGTGTATTCCTGCATCTCACCTAGTATTCCAAGGACAGGTTCAGGAGCTGGTGCAGATTCTAAACTCGGAATGTCTGGCCCGAAGGTAAGTGGGTTCAAATCTCAGGACTGTTCCAGAGATCCCTTGATCACGAGCCTTTACTCATAACAGTTCAGGTCCAAAGTAAATGCCTTATCCTTCGGACTTTTTGGAACAGCCAATCCACCAAGTATTTTGGGAGGTAAACAGAGAACCTGGGGGACACTGTGAGAACTTACAAGAACCTCAGTGAACCTGAGGGTCTGTGTGTGCATGTTCTTCCTGTGCTTGGTGGGTTTCCTCCGAGTACTCCGGTTTTTCCCCACTATCCAAAGACATGCAGATTATTGGCTAATTGGTGTTCCCAAATTGCCCATAGTGTGTGACTGCGCGTGTGAATGTAAAATGCCACGTTTGTAAAATGTGAATACATACAATGGTAATCACCATTGGCCTTCACAGCCCCTAGTTGGACTACAGAGGTTCCTAGATGGATGGATGGAACCACAGGTATGTAGGTTCAAACCTCAGGTCTTGATCAAGGGTTCTTTGGAAGTCGTGAGGTTTGAACCTGCATATCTGTGGTTCCATCCAAATTAGTGTTCTGTAGTGGATCCCAAGCCTATATGGAGGACACCACTGGGAGAGAACCTTTAGGAACTTTAGGAATGTAGGGTGGGCATGAGCAAAAAGTGGTGACACCACCATACCAGGATTTAGCCTGGTTGTGGTGGAGCTGTGGTGGATCAGGAGCTTATACCAGGAACACTAGGGAACAACCTATGGGCAACTATGAGGCAAGAGAACACCTTGGATTGGACACATGTTCATTACATGCATACACACCTACTGTAGGGGCTTTTTGGAATATCCAATTCACCAAGTATTTCAGAAGGAAAACACACAGAACCGTGACCTTAGTGAACCTGGACATAATAAAGCTATGAGGCGGTATCACTACTCAGGGCACCACCATGCCACCCAGTGCCTGACAGAAAAAAAAAAAAATCATCACTGTTTTTGTAACCATCACCAATTTTTGTTCACACCCACCCTACAGTCCCGAAGTGGGTTCCCTCTCAGCAGTTTCGTCCCTTGTTTTTCCTTAAATGGATTTTGTGGAATTTCATCTCTGTGGGTGATCCTCGTCAATCGCTAAGGATCTGTAAAGCCCACGGAGACATACGTGGATTTTGGGCTTTATAAAAAGACTTGCCGAGAAAGAAATAGAGAGAGAGAGAGAGAGAGAGAGAGACGGGCTGAGCGAAGTCTCCTGTGTTACACAAGAATTTTTAACCACCAGACACTAATTCTAGGACCACACAGGCCATAAATACAACCGCTTTAACTACATGACCTATCAGTCACACAACTCATTGATTGACTTCTTAAATGGCAGATGTATTCAGATATCCGGAATCCGACAGAAATGCACTACATTGGGGGAAAAAAAAACCAACAACAACAACAACAAACTCCCTTTAAAATTCTTGCCTTCAGGCTGAGCATTCAGGAAGCGGTCTAATCGGGTCTTTAAAACCAGCAGCGATCAACAAAGCTAATCCTTACCTCAAGCATGATTTCTTTTTTTTTTTTAGCCTCCCCTGCAAAAACTAACACACCAACCCACAAGCCACCCACACACCCACCCACACACCCACTCACACGCATAAGGATACCTGCATAAACCATACATCAGCAACATTTTTTCTTTCTCTATGAATACCCAAGGACTCCAAGGGTAGGACAAAGAGATGAGCAGTGATTGACTGGAGTCTAAGGGTTGCACTTGCTCTTGCACGACTATTGCGTGAGTTTCAACCCCGGCATGTTTCAGGCATGCTAGGAAAAAAGTAAAAAAAAAAAAAGTAATAACATTTTCCTGCATATACAAAGCAAACCTCAAAACCCCGGCACAGGAAACAGAGACTGATGGAAAATCTCCCCATAGGAAAGAAGTGACACATAAAACCGCCCACTACTACACTCCCACACGTGTGTGTGTGTGTGTGTGTGTGTGTGTCTATGACTGCGTGCAGCAAAATGAAACAATCACGTTCATAACTGCAGGTCCAGCAACAAGCATTGTTAAAGAATCCCTATCGCTGAACTCTCAAATCTGATTGGTCAGAATGCATGGATTATTGTTTCTATAGTAACAACTGATTCACAGAGACTTCGAACGTCAGGACATTGGGTTATGACTCTGCACTACAGACTGAAAAGTGAACGTGAGTTCATTCCAATCCCAGCTATGATCAGACTTAATAAACCCCTCAGCCCTGTGCTGGAACGGGAGCCCGTGCCAGCACCACACCTTAGTAATCACTCGCTTATAAAACCGTACACACTGTCTGGAATGTGGTGTTTGTCGAAGTGTGTACCTTCGTTAAATCCTTTTAATCCTTTCGGAAAAGGCGATGAGTCAAATATCAGATATGTTTGCACTGCCGCTAGTGATGTAGCGTCTAGTTCTTTTGTTTGCGAAAGGTGGTTTATTATGTCTGAAGATCGGAATTATCTCACAGCGAGGCTTGAGCTTTAGCTTTAGCACAGCTAGTAAGTGCTTAAATCTGTTGTTACTCAAACATCCTAGTGCTTTCAGAATTCTCAGCAAAAAATAATAAATAAATGAATAAATGATAAAAATGTTGTTTTTTTTTCAAAAAAAACATGTTTTTAGAACTCTACATTATATGGAAATATTAGCGACATTCAAACGTTCGAAATTTTAAGTTTCGAAAGCTTCCTTTGGGCCGCAAAAGCTGTTGCAAAGCGCAGGACTTAGCCCAACATGGCTGCAGCGTGTCATGACAAGAGGCCCGAGATCGCTGGCAATGCCCTGCCCTCGGTGGAATTAATACAAAAGTGCCAACAGGATTAGTGCACACCCCGTCACACCCACTACACAACTTGTTTCAGACGGGGTAGACGAGTCCGATTGCTCGTGTGCCAAGCTTGGTGCTGTTCCCATCTACATTAAAAAAAAAAAACACGTTTAGCCTATAATTACTGATATAATAATATAATAATCATTTCCTGCTTAACGCCATGTGAAATCGGGATACACTTTACCATTAAAAAATAATAATAATAAAATAAAATAAAAATATATATATAAATAAATAAATCGTATAGTATGATGTATATTATATTAAAATAACACTAATAATATTATCATAATATTATCACATATATATGAAAGAACATATAAGAATGGCTCCAGGTGTGTCTTATCAGCCTCCAGCTCGGATTCTGAGATGCTTTTATGTTTAACACAGATGAAAAAAGTGATTATTGCCGTTAATATAGTCTTGTATGCTCTGAATCCCAGAAGAGCTGTATAATACCTAAACCAGACCAACAACCAGGGAGAACAACAAAGATGCCACGTCACCAAGGTTACATCGTAATGTTTTATGTGCTGCAACCTGATTTGATAAAGCATCTTGCTCAAGTCTTCATCTTCAACTTTTTTCCACATTTTATTGTACTGTTAGAATGGATTACCATGTCATAACATTAAAGCATTAAGAAAAATATGCTAAATTACTGTTAGGTTGCAGGGAAGGAAGTATTCACTCCCCTTCCTGGGAAAGCCCTAAATCAGTTCTGGAGCAACCAGTTTCCATCACATTCCAACCTCAGCTGAAGTGTTACATGATGCCCGTGTAATTACGACTCTTCCTGGAGAGAACATATTTAAACATGAGGCCCAATCGGATTGGAAAAAAAAAAAGAAAAAAAAAAAGTCAAACAGTCCACAAAGTGATGGATGATAAATATATAATGATATACAATAATATAATGCTCAGAAAGAAACTGAAAAGTAAACAAGAGGGCAGAACAACGCTCAAAGTTTCCTTTCAAAAGTCAGCGAGAAATGACACAATGTCGCCATGAAGCTCATGTTCGAAAACCAGCGACAACCCCATTTCCAATAAACAGGTGGGACAATATGGAGATTTGGCAAAAAAGAAAATCAAAAGAAGTCGTCTGTAAAGCCTCTTCAGCTTGTACTGTATGGAAAACACTACAAAGACAAATTTAAGGAAACCAATCAAATCTTGAAGCGTAAAAGGGCAGGGACGAAAACCACTTTTGAACGTGTGTAAGCTCCGATCACTCAGACATCATGTGTTAAAAAGACGTCACATTTCTGTAGTGGATATCTTCGTCCATTACACCATTTGTTGATGCTTTTACAAATGCAACTATCCAGTGGCGTCAAAGACTTCTCTGGACTCTTCTGAGACGAACACTGGCACACTGGAAACGCGTTTTGTGTTCCAACAGGGCAACATTTCAAATAGTTTTTTGGAAACAACAGCTCTCATGTTCTCTGAGTCAAAGATGAAAAAGGACCATCCAAGCTGTTATCAGCGTCAGGTCCGAAAGCCAGCATCAGTCATGTGCCGTGGGCGTGTGCCAGCGCCCGTGCCATGGGTAAATTGCATACCTGTAAGGGCACCATTAATGCAGAAATATACGTTCATTTTGGAGAAAAAAATGCTGTCATCAGAGACATGCCTGTATTTTCCAGCGAACAACGCCAAACCACATTCGGCTCGGATTACACACGCACGCCTGCTACACACAGAGTACAGGGTGCTAGCCTGGCCTGCCTGCTCCAATTAAGAAAGTGTGGTGCATAATAAAGTGCAAAATATGGCAACGGAGACCCTGTACAACTGTGCAGCTGAAAGCCTGCGTAATGGAAGAATGGGGGAGAAGGCCACTAGCTAAACTTGACCAAATGCCCAAAATGCTTAAAAAGTGTTAGTAACAGCAAGGACAGTGTTACAAATTGGTACGCGGTCAACTTCCCCTATTTTTTCTTTTTTTTCCCCGAGGGTGTTGGAGCCACCCCATTTGAAATGTGTCCATAATTTGAACAAACAATTACATTCACAAGGCAAATCATCAAATAATGATTTTTCAATATAAGACAAAGTGAAGATGACTTTTTGGTTTTACTGCCAGTTTCCATACTGTGCCAATTATTATTATTTTTTTTTTCTGAATTGGGATTGTAAAAGAGCTTAAGGAAACCTGTGAGATTAGATAGGAGAGACAAGACAGTTTGTGTTTCTTCCATTAAAGTTCTCATTTGTAAATGGTCACTAAAATATCATGTCCTGTTTCTCCTTCTTGTCCTGCTACCTGCACCCTGTGTCCACGTGTGAATGCCCAAGTTTCACGATCCAGTCCACATGGATGTTTTGATTTTACAATCTTTCATACTGAATCAAATTACTGTCCTGATGTCTCAGTGCTGATGAATGCACTGTGATGCAGAAGTTCCCCAAAACCGACATTCAGCCAATACCTCCAGCATGACTCACAGCCGTCTGACAGAAATCGGACAAAATTACCAATTACAGCAAGGTTAAAATCTGCTTCAAATACGTCACGCATCGACACCTCGATCACGTCATAGGTTGCGTCAAAGGTCACGTTAAAGGGACAGAATTTCTAGCATAAGTACAGCCCGTTTCCCCCCCACCCAAGCCTAGGGTGAGGTAAATACGGTTATTTGAATAAAGCTATTCTATAAATATCCCAAAATCAAACCTACTTTAATTGCATGTGTGTATGTGTGTGTGCACGCCTAGAGTGAACACCATCACCAATTTAAAGGTTAGAATTCCGACCTGCGCAACTGAGAAACACTGTGGGTTTGGGGTTTAGCATGCACACACACACACACACACACACACACACACACATACACGAGAGTTATGGATGAGTCATAACAAGAGGAGAAAACTCTCTCTGTCAAACGCACACACACACGCACACACACACACTTCTTTATATATGTACGCACAATGGAAATATTTAGATAAGCATAACCTTATCGAGTGCCTCACTCATGTAGGAGGTCTCGGCCCACTACCAGCTTTGTTATGGTGCGTGTTTCCTGTTCACTGGGGGACGTTTGGGACGAAAGTGATGGAGATGGCCTTATTTCTATATCTGGGTTATGCAAATGTAAGACCCAGTTCATGTTCAGCTTGTGAAATTCTTTACTGAAGGTGAGAAACACGCAAACACACGCACACACTGACTCACATTGGCACAAGGTACTAATAAACTTGCGGTATTGGTTATGGCTCATTCAGAATAGATGATATATCATGTGCTGGCATTAAAATAACAAACAAACAAACAAACAAATAAATAAGTAAATAAACAAATAAATACATAAATAAAAGTCATTAATGTAACATATTTACAATATGGGAAAACCAGTCTTATATTTCATATTCGAAGCTTTTTGTTTTTATATGATGCTACTCATTTCATGCTGAAAATTTTCTTATTCTATTGGCACTTTCTTTCCAGCAATAAATGCTGAAAATTTGAAAAAAATAAATAAATATCAAGCTTGAAATTGATTAAAAAAAAAAAAAACGAACGAAAGCTTGTACTTATAATAGGTACTAATTATATAGGTAATAATTTGTAGTATAAAAATATAGGAAGTACTAGATAAAATTATACATATACAGAATCAGCCAAAAAAACATGAATACACACTTCAGGAAAAGTCAAATAGTATGATGTATATTATATTAATATAGCAATTAATTTTGTAATAAAATATTTATAGTTTTTCTTTTCCTGATGTGTATTTTTTCTTCCAAGTTTAACCTAATAAATAACATATAAAAATGACAATACACCTATAAAATAAAATAAATAAAACCACATCAAAAAGAGTCACAATTCTTTAATTTCATAAAGTAGATCTTAATAGTCCAAAAGTTAATAATCAACCATTTTTCTTACACATGAAATGAGATATCTCCAGGAAAGAAAGAAAAAAGTTTATTCAAAAGAAGTATTACAAGCCGATCAAAAACTTTTTCTCGATTGTTTCTTTAAGTCACAAGGGTGTTAAAAAGTGCAAATATCACACGTTTACATCTGAATTGTTTCACTTTTATGAGTGTAAAACTTGCATGATTTTGCAAAATGCTATACTTCCCACAGTTTCATTAAGTGGAAAAATCAACCTGCAGTTGAAATCATGACATAAGAATCATGACACATTATACTTAATTGATTATTCCTCCATCTCTAAGATCAATAATAGTGTTGACACCATCAGGTTCTTTCCTTTACCAGTTTCAGTTTCACTTTGTTTTTTTGAAGACAGCACATTATCATAGTACAGGGACGCGCTGTATAACATCTGATTGCGCCTTACCCACTGCATACGTATATGTCTGTGGATCTATAAGGGTGAAGCTATTACAGAAAGAGTACTGAAATCCTGATTGGAGATATACCCAGGGGTACTAATCGCTAAAGCTTCCCCGCCCCATGACACATGTATCTCAAGCCTCTGGCACACGACGCGACTGGCACATAAAGCAACTAGTTGTAGGATTTTCTCTCGGCATAGCTTTCTTTTGTAAGTACTGAAGTGCATCAAGGCTCGCAAATGCAGCAACCCCAGTGCTAGTGATATTTCAAGAATATATAGAGATATTCAACAACAACAACAACAAAAAATTGTCAACCACATGCCATATTGCCTGCGGATAATAATTTCCCAAAACAAGTTTAAAAAAGTCTAAAAAATGGTGTTTATCTCGTTTTGCTGTCAAATTATTCAAATAATTATATAGGAACACAAAATAAAATACAAATTTCTAAATTTATTTGTTCCTAAGGGCGCAAACTTTTGCACTCAATTTAAAACTTTAAGGCAATGTAACAAAAGTCCTTCGCAATTTCTTTTTTTTGTCAATAGACAAAAATAACAAATGGAGTACTTTTTAAGCAAAGACTGCACCTAAAATTGTATACAGTTAAAGTTGTGGAACATTGTTGCATGCATCACATGCCGCATGCTATAGCAGCTATAAACAGTAGTTTACTCACTAGCAGCTTGTTACAAAGCACTGACACTGGAGACTCCTTCCCAAAAAAAAAAAAAAAACTAAAATGAAATTAAGATAAATTTAAGACAACTTAATGATATAATAATATCATCAATCATCAATAATTGCCGTTCATGCTTGAATAACACTATTCCTAAATAATAAGCATCAACAATTTAAATGTATTTATTTTTGCTAAACGATTAACACAACCCCAGACTTTTTTTTTTTACGCCTGTCCGTATTTCACTAGGAGTCATTACGCAGAGCCACTCAGACATGTAAGGCATGACCTGGGAGCGCTCTCGGTGTTGAGAAATCGATAAGTATCTGGCAGCATATCGAATATATCTTGATTAAAACGCCTGACCGAGGCAGCCAAGCTGAATTACATTACTCCTGATGCTTTCCAGGAACACGAATCGCCAGTACGCACCTGCACAGTAAAAAAAAAAAAAAAAGAAAGAAAAAGAGGAAAAAAGAGAGAGAGAGAGAGAAAGAAATGACACACAATATGCAGATGAAGCCGAGTCTGCTGTGAGAAGATACCTTTACGCTTCACTGCTAATTTTCATGGATTGCTCCTGCTGAGTTTAGTCGAGCGCTCTCGCTGTTTTTGTACAAAGTCGTCCTAAACACTTTACATGTGTTCAGAACGTGATATAAAAACACGGCGTCTTGCTTTAAATAGAGAGATAACAACCTCAGTGCAATTAACAGAATTTTAACACAGCGTTGTTAGGGAACCACTGGATATACAGCAGTTGACTATAATGTAAGTGATATCTGTGATGAATTAAATATTGTTAATGATGCCACATTGATGATGTGTTATAAGAGGAACAAAAACTCTTTACGACTATGCTGTTGTTAATATTAAGACACGAAAGTCAGCTGTGGAATAGTTCTTGCGAGAACAGTATTGTGGCAAGTGCGTTTGCAAAACCCATCAAGCTCCATGATGAAACTGTTTCTCATGAAGACCTTCCCAGGAAAGCAAGACCAAAACTTAATTCTGCTGCAGAGGAGACGTTCATTTAGAGTCACCATCCTCAGAAATCACCAATTAACAACCAGCACCTCAGATTCGAGCCGCTATGAAGGATTTACAGAGCAGAAGTAGAAGACAATATCAACTGTTCAAATGAGATTGTTGCATATTTTGAGCATTGCTTTACAGAGCAAAGAGAAATAAAACTCAGGAATTGGAAAATATGCCCTAATGTTTGGTTTAATTTATTATATATATATTACCATACATATCCTACTGTAGTTTATAATAATATAATACTACACATAATTTACTCCCCCCCTCCCTCAGTATTGTACATATGAACTCATAACCTCATTTGTTATATACAATATACAGGATTATAGTAACAAGAAAAGCTACTGTAGATAAGGACATTTAAAGTGTACAAAAGTGGTTTGAGCGTCAATAACCGCACAGTATTTAGGTGAGATTACATTATATTAGATTAGTTTACACTAGATTAGATTCAACTTTATTGTCATGGTGCAAAGTACAGGTACAAAGCCATTTAAATGCAGTTATTATCTAACTGGATATGCATAACTGGACTACACTGTAAACCCGAATAAGTTGGCAAAACCTGAAAAATTTGAGGTAATCAGTCACATCAAATTTTTTAAGTAATGATGTTTCCAGTTTTAAGTAAACGGAACTGAGTTTTTGAGTTTGTTGTACTCATTGATATTAATCGTTCTTTATTTGTATTATTGAGTACCCTAACTCATACTATTTAATAGCAATTATTTTTTTTAGTTGTCGCAAATCAAATAAATTGTTGTTGGTCTTTCAGCTGCTCCCAGCAACGGTCCGCACACAAGCTTGGCACAAGTTTTACACCAGATGCCCTTCCTGACACAACCCTCCCATTATATCTGGGCACTTCATCCAGTTGTTGGGAATCGAACCCGGGCCTTTCACATGGCAGGCGAAACACCTACCACTGAGCCACCA
>JAOVVB010000026.1:3102542-3128957 GCA_028570985.1 Heterobranchus longifilis | reverse complement strand
TTTATATATATATATATATATATATATATATACAGTATATATATATATATATATATATATATATATCAAATCCACTGATATTTATTGACTTTATTTTTTTTCATTAATTTCATTAAAAAGATTATTCACCATTCTTTTTATCCAAGTTACAGTTAATGTTGTGGAAGGTCTGCAGATCCAGTTAGTTCCTGTTATTACAACAAAAAAAACAGTCATTCCTTCTTCATTTTTAATGCTTAGTGTCACCATTAATCTGCAAAACTACAGCCCTAACGATGTTCTTTACAGCTTCACACTGATACAGAGCAGTGATACTGGAGAATCCTCACACAGATAATGATACATGAACTTCTCTAACAAGTATGACACAAGTCATGGTGTTCTTTAGAAGTTGCCGCCATGTCAGAACGAAAATATCAATAAAATGGACCATGAAAATATCGCACGCAAAAGGGAAAAGATTACTGTGCACACTGTACGCATAGTTATTTTTTAGTGCAGTTATTTTATAGTATGAGAGGCTTGGCAAATAAAAAATAAATAAATAAAAAAAAGAAGTAAATAAAATAAAGATTTTCTACAGTGCAAAAGTATTTTGGAATTTATTCAATAAGGAATAAAACATGATGAGATTAAGCTTAGAAATAATAATAATAATAATAATAATGTATCCATTTTTTATTTATATATATATATATATATTATTCATTCATTCTTTTTATCCATTTATAATTACAGTTAATGTTGAGGAACGTCTGCAGATCCAGTTAGTTCCTGTTTTTACATTTAACAAAAATACAGCCCTCAGGATGTCCAAACACTTCAATTTCCAGCTTCAGACTGTTACAGAGCGCTGGTACTGGAGACTCCTCCTGTCCTTACAGAAACGTCTTCACCAGTATGACACAAGTCATCATGTCCTTTAGAAGTTGTCGCCATGTCAGAACGGAAACATTTGAACGTATGACACGGAACGGAGAGGTCATAGAAGGTGTGCGTAACAAATTAAAGATTTGTAACAGTCTGAGGCTGAACATTTAACATCTTTAGGACCGTATTTTTTTTGTTTGTGCAAAAGTCAAAAGTCTTGAGCCCCCTCATATTATTCCGATATTATTTTTGTTTTCACTGTGAATAAATGAAACTTTCCACAAGGTGTACTTTTTTTTTTTGTACTTTTTGTAGTAAAGTCTGCATGTTCTCCATGTACCCGGTGGATTTCCTTCCAGATTGTGGGCTGCTTGGTGTTTCCACATTGCTTGTAGTTTATGATTGGGGGTGTAAGTGCATGTGTATGCTTGTGCATATAGATTTGCACCTCTTCTGCCTCGTACCCAAAATTCCCTGGAAGAGGATCCAGCCTTCCTAAGCGTTATAGATAATGGATGGATGGATGTATTATGGATGGATCTGCATCTTCAGGTACATTTTGACTTTTCTAAAGAAAACCAACCCGCTGTATTCCGGACAGAAAGTGGGGGCGCTTAATAGGAGACGTGCCATCACTCAGAGAAAAGTTCACTCTATAAATCAATCCAGGACTGAGCTGCATCGACCGACACGGTCCAACGGGAAGCCAGATGCCAAAGCAATAAATTCAAGGCTGCTAGAGCTTTACCGATTTCCCGGTTCGAACACGTCCGAGTGAATTAATTAGCTAATTGGCGTGACTTCAGCCTTAAAGAGATGCACCATTCGGCAGATCATGTATTAATCAGCAGCGTGGCTGAGAGCATGCTCTTCCAACCGCCTTACGCACAAACCTGCCCTCTCGCAAACACGTCCTGACAAAACAACCGCGCACAGGAACGCTGGGAGAAGGCGGCGTGTTTCTCGATGCCCGCGGAAACTTCTTTATTTCCTGCTCAGAAACTCCTGAGTCAACTCCCCAGTCATTTTACGAGTCTGGAACGGGTGTGTCAGTGCAAAGAAATGTGCACGTGGGAACTTCAGAGTTGTACAGGTAGCACTTTTTAATATGGAATCAACAACAGCGTGAATCACTCAGTCATGAATGGAATTTCCAATCATATTTTCGGTCGACTTTATCCTTCATGTAATGCATAAATCTCTAAAATATTACATTTTCGATACATTCCAAAGATCATTTCATAGGAGAATTTTTAAATGTAAAAACATGTTAAATGCATCTGCAAGATTAATTGAATATGTACATATTTGCGAGTGACCTATGAATCGTTTATAACTCATGAATTCATTCAAAATGTATAATTATTGCTCTATGAATAATTTTTAGACAACGGTTCAATCTAGCGCCTTGAAAATAAAGGAGCTCCTGGGAGGCCAGTGTTCCAGATGTGAAGCAGGCAGTCTGATCCAATAGTTCCAGCGTCCTGAGAAAACTCTCTACACCTTGATGGTGTCCAAGCACTAGTGAAACACTGGGATAAGTGCAAAGGGGGTTTTACTCTCATAACTGCTTTCTTTTATAATGCGCAGTCAAAAGTCCCAGTTTGACTTGAACGCCCCTTGTGTTCTTCGAGTCACTGACACTACAGCAGCTGTAAACCGCCTCTCCTCTGCCGGTCCGTCCTATTACAAAGCGCTGACACCGGAGACCCCTCCGTAAATGTTACAGAAGTCGTCAGCGTGCGAGTACACTCGTCTCTTCTGTTCCTGCACAGGGTGTTCGTCTGTCCCCCTCCTCTCCGTGCTCTCTCTCCTTCTTCGAGCCGACGAGTGACATCATTCCTGCCCTAGGCACAAGCCGCACGTCTATTTCCCTCCATTTATCCATCAGTGCACGATCACCAGCTCCTATTTCATCTCACTGAAACGCACTATGAGCAAAATCACTCGTGTTTCGTCAGACGAGCCACACAATCGCGGTTTCTAAATATACACCTCGCCTGAGCCCGGGGCACGAGCGTGTGGGACGCTTGAGAAGTGAATGATTTAATCTGGCTCGAATGGGAAAATAAGGTAAACACGATCCAGACGGATCGATCCCGGTGGAGCGACAGAGCCCACGATGACATCACCAGAAACCCGAGGAGGACCGGAACGGCTTTCTCACGCGTAACGCTGCAGTTATTCGTCCTCGTGGGCACAGATTACAACCTGACTGATATGGATAGCGTGTGGGTCGACGTATCGTTTATTTGACCCGAAGTAGGAACTACGTTTCCGATTACAGTGTTTAGCTCGGGAGCGATTTGCGCCGCTCGCCTCTTCTTTATTTCAGCAAGAGTTCGGAGGAAAGTAAACGCACCCGCCCTTGTGTGTTTTCCCCAAATCTAATTACTCTAACCACCGGTTTGGACTCGGATAGGACGCACCGCTCACTGGGATTGTAATTGCTGTGCTGTGAACCTAGCGCCGCACGGATACACACTTTCTCTCCGTCTGAAAGTAAAAGGCATTTGAAACGCGACAACTTATGAGCAGGCTCCGTGATTCTAAGAAATGCAGGTTTTGAGACTGTTTGGAAAATAAAAACACAGCTCTGATCAAATTATTACGATTATTATCGTTAGGCTATAAGTACCATATTACTAATGAATCATAAAGGCTTAAATAAATTAATAAAATGTTCTTCATACCCTTACAGCGTTCTCATGGGCGCAGCTCGTTCCAAAAACAGAACATGATCTTACTTTCGATCTCGCTCCACGCTTGAACGGTTGAAGGTGTGTTTTTGTTAGATGCGGAAAATTGATAGAGGTTTTTAATTGCCCCGAATGCAACCCTGATCATGGAATCCCTCCAGAACGTGTTTGATTTTTGTTTTTTTCTTTTTTTCCTAGAGCTTTGCAGTTACGTTTATGGATAATGATTGAAATGCCTCAAGCTCTGCTGGGATTAGTGTATCCGCTCGTACCTGTCAGGCATAATCCAGACATGATGGTGTGCGTCTGTGTGCGCGTATGTATGTGTGTTTGTGTGTGTGTGTGTGTGTGTGTGTGTGTGTGTGTTCCATCAAACTGCTTTAATTTTTCTGGGCACAGACTCAAGACTGAACCACGTCAGCCGAATATTTGGGGTTTTGGGGGAGGGACAGGTCACTGAGCAGTTCAACTGAAAATGGTGGCGGATTTTTCGTAACATCGTGTATGAGTGTGTGTGTGTGTGAGAGAGAGAGAGACGGAAAGTTAGAAAGAGAGACCTGTCACCTTATTGTAAGTGTGTGTATGTGCGCATGTGTGTAAATGTGTGTGTCTCAGTGGAATCATATGCCAAACAGGAACTGAGTGTTTAACGTCTCCTTTGCAGCGGACTTCCTGAAGCAGGAGGCCTCTGCCTGTGTGTGTGTGTGTGTGTGTGTGCAATAAAAAAAAATGCTGCCTCATTCTTTACCTCTCCACAAACCTCTCTCTGACCTTTTTCCCACAAACACAAAAACACGTCCTGACAGATACACACACACATAACGCGACACACAGGTGGAAAGTTAAAGACCTAGATACAAAAGTGTTTCTCAATCGTGCACAACGCACAATTCCGGCTTCATGCACAAAAAAACAAAAAGCTCATACTGTAGAGATGACACATGTTTGAATCAACTGAGTCAGTTCAGTTAAACGATTCATTCGGTTTCACTCAAGGATGCGCCATTTTTTTTTAGACGCAGTGATGTTCACACCAACAACCAACATGCACCATGCACATTGCACAGGACTTCTACCGCATGCGCTTACTGTATGTACACTCGCTGACACATCGAACGAATCGCTGATCAATACAATTTGCAAAAAATTGACAGGAATGAATCTTGACCATAAACAAAAGAGGTTAATCGGATCCGGATTACGCACAGTTACAGATATGACTCAGTGTGCCTCAAACATATGACTCCGTGCAGATGCGTGAATAAAAAGAACTGAATCATTCGCTCAATCACTGATTCATTCGTTCTAGTGACTCAGTGATCATTAAGATCCTACATCTAAACATTCTGCTTTATTGTTTCCTATTATGAAATAAACACATTCGAATCATGTTAAACATTTTAATATCGGTGATGTCTGATTACATTATTAGGCTGCAACTAACACAACTAACCTTTTTTTTTTGCCTTCATCATGCAACCTTGTAAAAAAATAATTTAAAAAAACGTTTCTGACTCTCTCTGTGCTTCCTGCTGAGAGTTTCAACACTGATCTCATCACTATGACTTCATGCACAGGATTGAAATAGAAATAATGTATACCAATGTAACACTGCTATATTTGGACTGCAGTTGTCTTGGTGATGGAAACACTGAGGTTTATTGATTTCTTCTGTCTGTCTCTGTGTGCGCGTGTGTGTGTATGTGTGTGCGTGTTTGGATGGAGAAATCTGATCATCCTATCTTTACACAAGATGACTGGAGAATCTCAGTCATCTTGTACTCTTATATGAGTGTGAATCGCAAGGGTTTAGTTAAACGATAGTGAATAGAAATCTTTCTCTCTTTACTGTATGTGTCTGTACAGACAAGCACTCACACACATGCACATGCAGATGTGCGTGTGTGTGTGTGTGTGCCAAATGTGTGTTCTCCTACATTCAAAGGTTTCCACTTTGGCCCATTCAAGACCACATGAGGAACTCAGGAGGTGCTTTATCATTCTTGCATAAAGAAGCGTAGAGGTTGATCCAACACTGATTTTACGCCGCCGTGACTCTCATCCATCCACATCTGGATGCGATGCAGCCCGAGCTAATGTCTTTAATTAACTTCACAAAGACTGAACTCCGGCGTTTCAATCTCAGTGAAGATGGAGCTGCTGGATCCAGTACAGACATTTCGTGTGGTGCAGGCATCAATGTGGGATGAAAAACAGCTCTGTCTTAGACTTAAAAAATGTGGGTGTGGGTTTTTTTTATTTTTTATTTCAGAATGATGGTGAAGTGAAGACTTGCTGCTTTGTATCACTTTCTGGCAAAGCATGTTAGGGTCCTCGGTAATCTGATTTTTGTTTTTAATAAGATAAACGGGAGGGGTCACATGGGTGGATTGGGTGGCAGGTATGTGGGACATGGGTGGGCTGTCCTGTTCTAGCACTCATCCAGGAAAACAAACATGTGGCAGTTACAAGAACTTGGATTAGTGAGACTCTTTCGTTCGATATACAGTAGGAGTCAAGGAAAACAGGACCGTACGAAGGATGGTGAGACCAGAGAGAAAGAGAGAAGGTGGTGTTTAGGAAGTCAATAATGCATGAGATTTTGGGCTCCTTGAAACCTAATATACTGAGCCCCCAACCTTGACAAAGCCAACCCTTTCTCAACCGTCGTTGCATGTGTAAGGACACCCTGTCACTCTGGGGCCCTTGGAATCATCTTTCCTTAAACTGCCCCTTTTTTACAGTACCCTCAATACCTCCTTCCAAGTCAATAAGCTGTACATGATGCCGCTTGCAGGATGAGCCAGACTTGGCACCAGGGGTATGGGGGCTGTTCTTATACTCATGGAGATGATCAAACAACCACATGTAAGTCGCCTTGTTTAGTAAGTCCTGATCAATTCAAAGGGCAGGGATTGTAAGAGAGGGAAAGAGAAGAGATGGATGATGCGATGGTTAAGAAGTTTCCGACTTAGACACGCCCTCTTTCCCTCCTTTCCTCCATCTGAGCCAACAAGCTGTCCTACCATGGTGCCGCCTCCTTCACAGCAACACCGTCTCCTACTGTGGCTGCTTTGTACATCTTTCTACAAGCCTGTCAGGATACTCCATCATTTATTTTTTTAACAGGATAAGTGGTTGGGATTACTGGGGTGGTGGGTGTGGGCAAGGGTGGGCCTGTTTCGGCACTCATCTGGGAGATCAATTTATGACATGCGAAAAGATCAGTGAAGTGAGTGATGGAAAGGAATACAAAAATTAAGTTGAGACAAGACAAAAAAAAGAGTAACAGAATAAGGTTGAAGTGGTGGTTAGGAAGTCGCTGACTCAGGCCCACCCTCCTTCCCCTGTATCTGAGCCAAAAAAGCTGCCCTGCCATCATGCCTCCTCTTAGGGTGATCCCGACTCCCCTTGTGGCCTCCTTCCCTCTTTCCCTCCCTCCCTACCTCCCTCTCTCTCTTTCTCTGTCTGAATGTCAATATTTCCACACCCGCTGGCTGCCTATTGAGGGGGAGGGAACGTTTCACAGCCTCTTTTTCGGTCCCTAACAAAAACATCCTAGGGACCTGGCCTGCCCCAGGCTCCAATGCCGGAAACGGGGACACAAGTTTGGTGTGAGAAAAAGAGGATGTTCTTTGCTATCGATACGAGATATAAGCTTTGTGATTTGCAAAGCTTCCAGAACAAAGCAGGTGATGCAAGGCTATAAGGGGAGGAAGATTGCAAATCATTATACCCCTGAAGCGATGAGGAAACTAGCTGCAGTGCCATCTGCCCTAGCTTTCATTAATCACCTCAGCCAGATGGGGTATTAGAGATTTTTTGCATATCTTCAGTAAGCATAGCTTAAAGGGGTGTTGGGTTGGTGGGAGGAGCTACTTGCTCTCTTCACCTCCTAAATATTTGCTTGAAGCTAGGTTTTGCGGCGCGTTCAATCCCTTTGCTGAACTTTTCTGTGATTTTTGAAGAAAAGTAATAGATTCCAGAGACAGCTTTCCTGCGTCGTCGGTTTATAAATAGAATTACAGGCATTCGTGAACCTGTGGACAAATCCAAGTTCGAGGTCACTGGCTTCCTTCAGCTGTACATATGTGTAAGCGCCTGTATATTTGTACGTTAGAAGGGCACACAGTCCTTGACTTCAAGCTTCAGCATTCGATTCCCTCGCCAGTCAATAAGTTCAGACTGAGTCATCAACAGCCAATAGCTTCGCCCTCCAGGCCATGGAGCTAATTTAATTCTGGGAATGGACACTTAAAGCGAGCACCGCGGAGCAACGCGAATGCATGTGCTCGTTCAGAGCTTCTCGTCACGACCTCGTAGCCTGAGGGAAGCAGATGAGGCATTATGAGCCTTGCGCAAGACAACATAACAGAATGCAGCACCGAAATGCCAATCAACGGGCCCATGTGTATACCTCACTCTCTGTCATGCCACCACCCGTCCAGCCTTATTCGACCTGTATGCTAAGGTAGTCAAATTAACACCAAGATGACACCTAAATAAGCTTTCTCACAGAAGGTCTGACAGGATCCATGTGGGGGCTTTGGAGACAGCTAACACATCCTCGGGTGAGAAATCTGCCACGTCGCCGGTTGCCGCATATAGCTGTAACCATGGCGATGGCAACTCTGGAGCTGAGGCAGCCATTAAAGATAAACATAAGGAACAATGCAGATCTCCACGTTGGTCTTGGGTATAAGAAGAAAGAGGAACTATGGTCATGACATAGAACCTATATATTTTCCATCAGCTTTTTTTAATCCGTCAGAAGAGAAAAAGTCTAGAAGAATAAAAAAATATATATAGCTTTGTATACTTTGGATACAGTGCCGTGTGGTGAAACTTGACAAATCTCCAGTAAGCAGTACTAGTTCTGCTGAATTCTCCTGTTTGTATTCTAGTCGTCTTCTTTATATTTACATTCCCAGTTCCTTGTTGAGCTGTCTTTGCCCTTGCACGTTGGCTAAGTCCCCAGAGGCTCCTATAGCTCGTTTCCCATGGGAATCCATTCATCCTTTGGCTTTTCAGCACACAGTGGGGAATTGACAAGGCTCACGACATCTTCAGCATGGCCACTTCCACAGCAAACAGTTTGGCAAGAAGCACGAGATTTGTGCTAACTAGGCAATGGCTATTTTCCAAGCTTAATTCCAGATACGGTTACAGGTTTGAAAATCATATGGTAAAGCGTTTCCGGGTCTTACTGTTTGAGCGTGTTTTTCGTATTATGCCTTTGGAGAAGCTCCAGCAGCTTTTGTGCTTCGTTACGCGCCTGACTGTGAAATAATTAACAAATAAATGAGCGTCAAACAGAGTGCAAGCAGCGCTCTTCACACTTTCTGCTGAATCAAACCTTATCTTACCAAAGTGCAAATAACAGCAGGAACGCAGGATCGATACTTTGGGGGGGCTGGGGGTGGTGGAGGATAGGCATCTGGCCAGATCGCTCATACAGCAAATGAAAAGAACAAGACGAAGCAAGCTTAGCTTAGCTGGACCGTAAATATGACCTGAGGGAAATGCTGGCGTGTATAACTAAAACCAATAACTTTATGCCCATATTTCTACCTGAAGGACAAAAACCTCAAACAAATAAAACTCGATATATCAAGAAAAAAAATCATCACAAATACAATCAGGGTGCTATTACTAGCTAAACTGCTAGTTAATTATTAGCTAATGTTTGCCTTCTTATAAACTAGCGACAGAGAAAGTGTTTAAGCTATCAAGCTATTTTAGAACTGAAATTAGCTACAAGTAGTTTAACCACATTGACACTGTCTTTACAGAAATATTTACTGTACTGTACAGTAAATCGCTAAACTACAAGCAGCTTGATTGCACAATAAAAGCTATTGCTAACCAGTTGAGGGGGAAAAGCTTTGTTTATCTTTAAAGAGGACAATTTGTTCATTCTGTCATCGATTTATAACATTTATAAAGTCGCAATAAACCAGATAGCATACAGCTGACTAACGTTAGCATTTCATAAACATTCCATGTTGTTTGTTCCATTCCATTAAAACAAAGTGTGTATTATCAAAGGTCCAAAACGTCATTGTATCAATGTCTTTCTTGTTAGAAAAAGCAGTATCATTGCTAGCTGGTTTTGACTTGCGTGACAGGAGCTAACCATCACCCAGTTATAGAAATAAGCTACAAAGAACACAAAACTAGAAGGATGAGGTTGGTTTAAAGGAGTTAAAGGATTTAGTGAACAGGATTTAGGAAGTATGAGAGCAATAATGACATTCTTATATTGTTTTTATATACAAAATGAAGATTATGACCAGAACCCCATAAGAAGGTACTGGTACCTCAGAAACAGGTGGCTCAACGGTGGGTTTCGATTCCCATCCAATGCCCAAACCATATCCACTGCAGTGCCGGTCCCAAACCCGAATAAAATGGGACGTTTTCATCAGGAAGGGCATCCAGCGTAAAACCTGTGCCAAAGTGGTGTGCGGATCAGATGGTCCACTTTGGAAACCTCTCGATGGAACCACCGGAAAGACTAACATCGGCACCTCAGCCATTACCATAGTAGGCACCACTATGGCACTTCAGTGGGTACTGTGGTAGTGCTATGGTGTATATCACTGCACTGTGGTGAATATCATGGTACATATTGGGTAAAACAGTGGTTACAATAGGGTATGTTTTTACACTATATCCTGTACCATAATAGATTAGTATTTCAGTATATACTACTGGTATGGTATAGTACAGGCAGTATCATATTATTACTTGTAATATTAAGAATTACAACATGCATTATGTTATTTAATTATTGTTACATACATACAGTAGAACCATAAGATATAAATCTTACCATTATAGCAAATGTAGCATGTGCTATTCATGTATTGTAAAACCTTTTTTTTTTTTTTTTTTACAGTATCCTGGTACATGTTTGATAGTTCATAGTGTGATATCATCAAATAATTACCATGGTACTGTTAAAAATACCATGGTACTATATACGATGGTACATGTACAGTGCCATGGTACCTTGGTAAAATTTCTCACGGGTTCTCCGTCGTAAAATACTGTACTGACCGGACCAAACTGGGGAATATAAATGATTTAAATAGAAATTATATTCTAAGCCTGTGCTAATAACAATGACTACACATAAATATTTCTTAATTAAAGGAGTAGGTTTTTAGAGTTTCAGTTGTTCAACATGGCTGCCACTATCATGATTCATCATTCACCTCAACTCTGGAGTTTATTTTTTTTTTGTATTTCATGTCTTTTGTTTACATCAAATCACACCTCATGTGCAATATATATTCCCAGAATAGTCTTCAGCTCTACCGACCTGTACAAAACAACCAGTGTGTGCGTATAAAAAGATCAAGCTAATTTTTTATCAGTTAGAGTTCTGCTTAATGATTCCCTTCAACACCGTCTTTGTGCCAGCTCCATTTAAGCACTTAATATTTATGAGCACAAATGAACAGTGATTAAAGGACCTGTCGTTATTTACCTTTTATCACAAAGGTGAATTGATGATTATTAATCCTGTATACATTGTGTGGATTCTGAGGTGATGTCTGGATGTGCTGCAGTTTCATACAGTAGTTTACTTTAAACACACGACTTCCTCAGTGCAGAGTCACAGTGTCTAGCTTACATGATGATGGCAACACATCTCTAGATAACCGCGTAAACATTTGTGATGAGTTCTCTTCTGTAAAATTATCATTCTAAGGTTCCAGGAAATCTTGTTCTTCCTCTCCACTTTCACGAGTTCACATGCCATGATCAAATTTAGACTCAAAGTGGGCTGTGAGCCTCTGCCCCATTTCTCCTTAACCTGCTTTTACGTCCTTGTGTACCCAGAGACAAAATGCAAGTAGTCTCTCTCTCTCTCTCTCTCTCTCTCTCACGCATACACTGTGCATAATGTCCTTTTCAAGGACATATCCAGAGGCAAATGAACCTCAGCCTCAGAAGTGGGCACGGAATAGCTTCACACACTTCTGCCTATTGCAGTTTTCCCTTCAAAGCCATTCATAACTAGCGTTTCACAACTGTACGGGGTTAGACCGGTTGCATGTCATCAACTCTTATTTGTAGGACTGGAAATATAGAGGTGACCCGAATAATAATTGATTATAAAAAACAAAACAAAACAAAAAAAAACACGATAGTATCGAAAGCTCATTTCCGTAGATAAACCTTATGGGAATGACTGCAAAGCCAGGAATGTAATAACAAGCCATGAACAACCATGAAAAATTGTTATGTAACAACATACAGTAATATCAGGCAGATCACTGATTCTCTAATCATTACTGTAGGTGGACATTTACCTATTTTACCTAAATAAGAGGGGTGTTCGAGTCAAACTTAAATTGAAATTTGTTGTGCATGAAGGTGTAAAAGCAATTTGGTTTCTTTAAGCACAGTACGGTGATGAGACTCTTAGCCACAGTACCAAATTTAAATAATGCAAACATTGTAAAGAAAGCTGTACATCTGCGAATGACGATCCCGGCCAAGGTGGTTGTTCGAAGCCCCCTGCAGTCGTTCCCGTGGACATTCAGCGAGTGGAACGCCTGCCCCTTTAAATCGGCAGATAACTTTTTGCCAACTCGTCTGTGGGAACTGTACACACAATTCTTCGTGAACACAACTTGCACATTAAAGGAACTCGGGCTGGAAGTTGTTGCCACATTCCACGTACAGTCCTGACCTCACTCAAAGCCATTTTCCACATATTAAAGGAGTTCCTGGGAGGCCAGCGTTTCAGACAAAGTCTGATCATGGCTCTGGTGAAAAAAGTGAGAAAACTTTCTACCTTGATGGTATCAAAGTGCATTAGAGTAGCAGGGGGTTATATCTATAGAAACAAAGGGAGTTTTTACTCTGTACAATCAACAGTCCTGACGTTTGACTTGAACGCCCCTCACAAAGATCAGAACATTGTTCCTCATATCTTTAACCACCAGAAAAATCTTAGTTGAAACAAAGTCTAAAACCAGTTTTTTTTGTGTGTGGTGGCTGTATGTTTTGGTGCATTAACCTATTAATAACATATATGGCTGCAACGCTTGACACACATATAAGGGACATAGCGTAGGTGATAAAGACAGATATTACACCAGTGATAAATTTACAGCTGCATCATTAAATGTAACTGTTTTGCACAGGACCGGTCTGAGTACACCACCACTCGTGTCTTTCAGCTTCATGACCTGCTGTAGACATCTGATGTGTATCAACTCGCAGTTATTGCGATGCATGACTCATCTCGTCACACTGCGCTTTATTTACCTCCTGGAAAAGACTCTGCAGCTGGACGGAAACATGACACTGCGGCTTGGCTGACACGCACCCATCTTAGGGCTCTGGCGTGGCCTCGTCAGCCGAGCCGAAGCAGCGTAACACGGCCATATCTGTTCGCCGGGCTTTAACGACGCCCGGCGAACAGGCACGCTGAAACTGTCCGGGCCATGCTAACACGGCTAATCACACGCACAGCAGCATGCAGAGTTAATAGGTCAAAGTGGGGACGGACACTTGCCTCGTGCTCGGCTTATTCTGGCTCGTTCTGGCTTTGCTTTGCTTAGTTATGATCCTGTCTGCTGTGAACGCTGGACTGTGCAGGAAAGGAGCGAGGGACTGAGAGAAAGACGGAGAGAAAGAGTTGCTGGCAGTCACCTCGTCCCCTCCCATGCCCTCTGCATGGCTGGTGCGTGTTAAAATAAATCGGTGCCTCCCCTTTACACAAACCAGACATTACCTTATACAAGACTCACTAGGGAGCAGACCACCTCTCTCTCTCTCTCTCTCTTTTAGCCACTCTTTCAGTCCGTTCCTCTCTGACCCCAACTCTCTCAACTCCACCCCTTGCCTTCATTTGACACTTTCTTGCTCTGTCTTGTGGAATGCAGAGTGTACATGAACTCGCATGACTCGACGATCTGGAAGTCTGTAGGGGGATACGGCTCACCTCCATCCCACCCAGACAGAAAAGAAAGATAGACAGAGATCGGGAGAAAGACAGAGAAGTAGAGGGGGCTCTGGAGCACTGGCTCAGTGTTAGCTCGGATTACGCGCCTGTCAGGTCTGATGGATTTGGCCTGAGAATAAAAGGAAATAAAAGAAAGCGGGCATTCGCGACGGCTCGATAAACGAGGGACCCCTTTCACAGGGACCCCATCTGTACCCCACAGTCACCCTCTGCACCTCGCCTTTTGTTTTCCCAGCCGTTCGAATCCCGAGCACGGACGAGACGCATTCCAGAAACGAATTCCTCCGTTCTCCCAATGGCACGAGCACGACGAGTGAAAGAGCGGAGGAAAAACAAGACAGGATAAATGAACAAACGGAGGCCAAGATCTGAGCGGGAATCCCTTGTCTTTCCCTCGACTTCCTCCATCTCACGTTTCACACATACACACACACACACCTCTCTAGCCAATTCATACAGGTCAGATCACATCACAACACGTTAGCGATCGTAGTGGGAAGATCCTGGGTTGAAGGGTAAAAGGGTAGAAGCTTGCAGTCGCAGTACTCAGGGAAATATCCTTGTTTATGGGTGATGCCTTTGGGGTTGCACTTCTGCCAATTTTTACTTTAAAAAGTTGTTTTGACTTGGTTGTTTTAACCCGCAGTGCTGCCAGAACCAGATCAAAGCACATTACAAACTTCAATGCTTTATTCTTATACTCGTTATTGTAAATAAATGATGCGATGTCTAATAGTAGTGTCTGGGAGGTTTTTCCACCATGTTCAACTCCGCTTAGAGATACCATCCTGTACTATTCCTCTGCTTTAACAAAATACATATAGACTGTTTTATAATACTACTAAGACTATGTAATGTATTTATCAGCAAGTAAAACCGAGCAAGTCCTGCTGTGTGTTTGTGTCTGTGCACCTACAGCTCCAGCTTTAAAACACGTTCTAGTGCACATAGTGATTATGGTGATGATGATGATGATGCTGATGATGCCTCATTCCTGCACTACGTATCTCGCTTAAATATTTCCATTCTGTTTTCCAGATGTGCAGTCAGCTTCTCCGAGTTGTGTACTCGCGTTCCGCCAGCCCATCTGGCCTCAGTCTGGTGCTACAGCTACAGATGTGTTGGAATCTCCAGCCTGGGTTACAGACATGCCCTGGCTACAGGGAAGGAGGGATTCTCTGACCCTAAAGGTCCACTCAGTATCTTAAAATTCATGTCTCAAGTGTGACATATGGAGAAGGAAAAAGCGCAAAGCAACACATCCACTTGTTCTCTTAGATCGTGAACTAGCCGCAGCTGGCACAGCACGACCGCTGGGGAATAATGAAAATACAGCATTCCACAACAAATTAGCACCGCAATCACTAAATACATCACATAAGGTGTTAAAAATTAGCCATCGTTTTTTAAATACGGGAAACAAAGGGCTAATTTTACCACCAGTCTCGTATTTACAGGAAACTCGTACCTGTACATGCTTTTATTTCATCGTGCTAAAGTACATCTATATACAAGCCATGCCAGTATGGTGCTTCTTGGGTTAAATGACCCTTACGTAAGCTCTCCACGAAAAGGTTTATGGACATGCGTAGTGACCAGAGGATAGATCTCGGAGGTGGGAAAAATGAGGAGGTTACCCGAGAGCGTCCACAAATATCCTCTGCTCTGACCTGACAAAAGACCAAAATGGCAGGAGGCGATACATGATACAGCAGGGTCAAAAATAGACACCTCTCTCTTTCTTCTCTCCACCGCTCTTTCCCTTTCTCTCCTTCTCTCTCTCTCTCTCTCTCTCCCTTTCTTGGCAGATGGAGCTTATTTTGTTTAATATAGCCTACGATATGCGAGCTCCTGTTACGGCCCGCGAGGTCGGGCGATAGTAAGTGGAACCGAAACACACCCAGAGCTGAAGAAGTATCACGTCCTTCTCTTTTCTCACAGGGCAGACAGAAAGAATAGCGCCGAACAAACGGCGAGTTCTGAACTCACAAAGTGAGTTGTCATGTTACACAATCAGCTATAAAATATTACTGTCTGATCTCGGGGATGAGGTACTGCATTCGAATAAAGGTTGGAAACTAGTCATTTCCGATCTTGCATCCAATTAAAGAAAGCTGTTTCAGGGTTCGAAAACAATAAAAATGCCATCTAAGATGGATGCTTTTTTTTTTTTTTATATAGACGACAAATATACTTGGTTTTTTGAAAATACTGACGTCACAGTGTGAACCTGCGCAGGCTTCGTGACCAGATTGCTAATTTGCTGGCTTTAATTTCTAAATGCATTTCACCCTTGTGCGAAGGAGACAGAAAACGATGCTTCTGAGTTCACTTTTGGCAGAGCTTTTGGCCATGTTACTGCTTTTCCTTGACAGAATAGTTTAAGGCATACAATCTCTAACTTGTTTTCACAAATACGTATACTTTAAATGCTCACGTGAACCAGCTATGGTTTGCTAAATACCTGTCTGGACGGCCTGCTCGATCTGTTTCAGCAGGATATAATGTGATGAAACACACGTCGACATTTCCTCTTTGTCTCTTTAGAAGCCTTTAAGCTTTTAAAGACAGTCTTGAGAGTGAGCAACACTACATGCTGTAATATTTCGGGTTTAATGCTCTTTAAAGCATTACATCATCGCGGACAGGGAAGCCCTCGGGGCTGGAGGAATCCTTTACTGGTGAACTTTCTTGGATCAATGGTATCCAAGCGGGAAGAATGGAGCAAAGAGGACTTGAATGGCCCTCATTGTGTTTGTGAGGCAGAAGCCGAAGTCTGGATTGAAGCGCGGAGGTCTGAATCACACTACGGAGGTGGTCTTAACGCGTCGTTCGCATTCGAGGCCTTCTGAGTCACCGAGCTCGAACGCCCCACTGTTTTTGTGAGGGGGGGAAAATGAGAACCAGGCTGACCCCGAGAGCTCTCCTTGCACCTCGGTGACTCCGAGCCGTTACGCCGCGCAAATCGCTTTTTCCACTAGCTGCTCGATTTAATGCAAACCATCTGCAGTTGAAGCGTGAGCGGCTCTCTGAAAATGGCATTCATCGTCGCTAACAAGTAGGCGCGTTATTCTCAAGGTTACGTGGCGACTCGAGGTTCTGAGGGGCTCTGAAAGGAAAACAAAGTCAGCGAGTGACTCCGCTGCTTTTCTTGCCTTACAATCTGCTCATTCAAAGACATTCCTGCAGCGTGACGGGGGAAAATTCGCCCACTCCGACTTATAAGTACATGCAACATGCCGCACTACGACATCCACAATGACCTCTTTCATGAAGTCCCCCTTCTCATACACACACACACACACACACTCCAGGAGCATGCTGGGAGATAGACAGAAGGACAGCTCACACGCCGCATACTTGGAGCTCACACACATGCCGTGTCACTTCAGCTTTACAGAGTCACATGTTTCGAGTGACCCCATGCATGTGGTACTACTTACAACTTCGGTACCCAACCCAGGTGCACGTGTAAAACCTTGGGGGGAAAAGTATGAAACAATTATGAGACTAAAGTCACTCTATGCCAGGAAGGGTCTGTGTGGAATTCTAACCGTCTGCAAAAATCATTTGGAAAAATTACAAACATCATTAGCTGTACTCGTACAGACACCACCAGGTGAGCTGTTAAGTACAGTTTATCCACTATTGGTGATTAAATTATGAAAGAAGAAAAAATGTGACATCAAATAGCTAAATCTTTACATATACAGTAAGGTAAGACATTACATGTTACTAGGGTATTCAAAAAAACAACAGCTACAACAACAACGACTCTTTGCGAGCTGATTGCTGATATTCAAACTATTTTTTAAAGATTTTTTAATGAAGAAGTCTTAACATTAAAAAGTCGCCTTAAAATGTTGTGTTAATCATTAGGGAAATCATTTGTTGTTTAAGAGAATACCATCTAGATTATTTAAAAAAAAAAATCTAACTTTAACATTTTGATAAATTTGCTGTACAGTAATTTCCTTCTACATAGGGACAGGAATGGACAAGTAGAACTTCATGAACTCTGATCTTCTACAAACTGAGATTTTTGGTAGTATATTAAATATACAGTGAAACCTCAGATTACGAGTAACGCGGTTTGAGCCCACTTCCATTATGCTCGTAATCCAAGGTTCCACTGTATGGTAAAAATTATCTTCAAGTTTTTTTTTTTTTTTTAAATATAATGTAGATTACTGTGTTTTCACTCAACTGAGTAGACTTTAAAACTTTAATAAAAAAAAGTGACATGTTTAGCACAATGATGTGGGCGGAGGTTAAAGCCTTTATTTAACCTCCGTTATATATATAGTTAAAGTAGTTCAGAAGATAATGTGGCAAAGTTTAAAGGAGAATTTAAGTATTTTACTATTATCATAGCTTTGTCTTTTCGTTTATATTTTAACACTGAAAAAAAATTGAGTAATCTAGCAAGTCGTTTAAATTAAGGCCAAAAAAAAATGTAATAATGGTAAAAAAAATGTTGTTCAGGTTGTTCAGGTTAAAGTCATTAAATAGAATTAAGTACATCATTTATTTTAGTAACAGACATTATATCAGTGTGTAAAAGATACACGAGTGTACGACTTTGGCATAAACAGCAATTTAATGAGATATCGCTCTGCTATAGTTACCTTTTCTAGTACAAGTAAAAGTCACAATCATTTCTTACTTCACGTTTATCTAATTCTCACTTCCACTGTATTTAACACTCTGTAAATTTACCCGAAAAAAATAAATAAAAAGGGTTTACAAAAGTTTGACTATATGTACGTATTCCAGTATATACAGAAGGAGACGAACATCATAGTACCCATCTAAGGCCTTACATTTTGTACTAATAACAACTTAAAGAAAGTGCGGGTAAACATTAACTAAGTGAAAGTATGTTTCATAAGCATCATTTATCAGGAATATAAGTTATAAAATATTATAATTTTTATGTGTTTATTTATTTATTTTTTACTGAAGGCAGTAGGGAATATAATGTGTTAAAAGAACATGTACAGTCATTGGTTTTTATAGAAAATAAAAGATAAAAGAAGGTTTCTATAGAAGAAACTCTTCACGACGTTAATCAATTAAGTAAACAGTTTAAGACAGAAAAAGAAAGAAGCGCACTAATAAAAGTCCTGATGTACATAAGTCTGTTATTGCGGTATCTTAAGTAGTTCTAAAATTTTTGGAAGCTAATGAGAACTTTTACTTAAGAGATTGAGGAGGAAGGGTTTTAAAAGTCTAAAAGTACTTTTTTTTTATTTAAAATTAGACATTTACAGAAGGTTTTAGAATTTGAAAAGACTTTAAAGCAAAAAATTAAAAGATCCATAACTTGAATATTTAATATTCAAGATTTTGCGTTATTTCTAGGTTCCCTAAAATATTCTGGAGACCTCGACTGCTTTGTACAAAAGCCCAGATTTCCCTCATGTCTAACATTTTGTGTTGAAGCGGATCACATTTGTTCAGTGGATTTCATCTAAAATGAATTATAAAGTTTTTGCACAAATTTTTGGGGTCTGTTCCAAAAGGCAAAAAGGGGAAGTCAGAAATTCATGTAAATATTTCAGAGATTTTTCACTCCAGTTGTTGTTAATAATTAGATTTTAATGACAATATTTATTTTAACTAATCAATAAAAAAACTGAAAATGTTAGATTTTTTTTTTTATTAGGGTTTTATATACACTGCTTTGTTGTTACAGTATAATGACTGTCAGTGTTAAAATCTTTACTATATCTGTTCTTGTATGATGTAGTGTCACATGACAAGTTATATCACTTTATTATCCTCATGTGACCCTGACAAAGGGGTGCTATAACACCTATCTATTTTTGACTCAGCTGTTATGAATCAAGCTTTCTTAGAGACGTGTATGCCAGTTGTCATTTGTTATGAGTAATGTACTGTAGTCATTATAAACATGTTTTGAAGTAAAAATGTCATACACATTTCTCAAAAGGTTTATTGAAATGATTAATTTATAGTTTTTTTTTCCTATAATTTTTGGTAATTGTCGCAAAACATATGCCGATGAGACAGTAGCTCACTCCACCTTGCTTCCCCTTGTTTCCATCTTGCTCCATCTTTAGTCAGACTAAGTGTTCTGACCTGTCTATACACTGGAAGCAAGCGTTTGCTTTCAAGTGGAGTAACTTTTCACAGCATACCATTAAACTAGCACTTTCCCGGGCGTCTGTGAAAGAAGAGCTCGGAGTGGCCGAGGTTTAAGGCCAAGGCTAGCGATCTGGATCTTTACCACATTTACATTTAGCTGATAGGTGCTTTTATCAGAGCTGAGGTACAAAGGCATCCGAGTCTATTCCAAAGCATAAAATGGAAAAAAAGTTCACCATTAAGCATCAGACAGTGGCTTTCTAGCAGCGCTGGGATTTCAGTCTTAGCGTAGACGCTTAAGTGGTAAAATGAACCAGTAAACCACTGAGCCGTTGCTAAGCTGTTAGCATGGTAGTGAGCTAGCAAGAACATTGGAGTACCCGGAGGAAACCCACCAAGCACGTGGAGAATGTGCAAACTCCATGCACACAGACCCCGAGGTGGGAATCGAACCCAGACCCTGAAGGTGCAACGCGACAACGCTAACCACTAAGGCACCGACCGTGCCCCCTGTTTGGGAAGTATCCAAGGAACATTTGTTAGAAAATGTTGCACATTTATAAAGAAATTCCAGATAAACCAACAAATTTAGTATTTCTTTTGCAACTGTAGAGTTATACATCATTTGAAGTACAGTTCACGCCATTATATTGGGCTGTATACTACCCAGGCTATAAATTCATCAAACCGTCGCACTACTTTGTTCCGTTGCTCAGTTCAGTTAACCCAGAGGTTAATATTTATTTGGATAGTTGATATTGTTGCACCTGCAGAGGAAGTCATGAAAAGGAAGCCTGATTTCCTGTGAGAAAAACGTCTTTTGTGTATCTTTATTGTGCAAAATCTCTCGAGTTTTCAGCTCGCACTCCACGCACCAGCTTCAGATCGTGACACGCCTTTGACTGGGACAGGATTCTACACTCGATGGAGATCTGTTCATGATAGCTCGACTCCCAGACCTTTGTTCTCGGCTTTCCGTGGGTCGCTCGTGGCACAAGGTTGTGCGGCTCCCGTTAAAGATTTACACGTCGCTGGCAGAAGCGATGCTTAATCTGATCCGACTTTTAGGCCTACCTGCCGCGGGACGAGCAGCTAAAGTCAAGGGCTTGCGTCCTGAGAAGACAAAGGTTGCGTTTCTCAGGTGTCGCGGCATCTCTCGTAAAACGTCAGAGATTTTCAAAGAAAGTCGAATACATTTCTAAAAATGAAAAGATACTTTGAAAGATGAAATTCTTGAAGATATTTATTTGAAGTAAAAGTAAAAATCGGATGACTTGTTCAAGCCAAACAACATTCACACTCACTCATACTTACACACACTTACATAAAACTCTATTAATTCCTAATTTTAGATGCGTTCTTCTCAATAAAATTAGGATGACAAACATAAAACTCATCCTGTTTCATCTTTGCCGCACTTCAACATGCCAGCAGAACTCCAAACACCATTTCAGAAGAAAACAACAAGCATCCTTTCTTTAGATGTCAATAAGGAACAGCAAGTGAAATAAGTGTAACTCACAGAACTGACAGAAGTTCCCTCCGATGAGCTGCTGCTCTGTACGGTGCTCACACGCAGCACTTCAGCAACACTAACACGTGTAGAGATGTGCCACAGCATGTGTTTGTGTGTGTGTGTGTGTGTATGACTCATGCGAAGCTCAGTGTGTGCTACAGCTCCTGACTGGCAGCTACCTGGTGTAACCGGGTTCTCTTTTTTATCCATCAACGATAAACCTTAATCATATTTCCTGTCATGTTCGTTAAATACGTCAAGGCGAAACGGATCACGTGGGTCGGTACGAGCCTTTCTGGTTCTGATTATGAATTTCAAATTCCAATGTAATGTTTTTATCTGCGTCCTTAAAGTGTCACAGTCGATTTTTGACGGGTTTTAAGAATGAACACTGCGGAAGCCCTTAGCAAGAACCTTTACAGGAATATGTACAGCGGACGGACCATGTGATCAAAGAAAAAAAAAAACAACTAATAGTTAATAATGTGAAAATTTCTTTGTGGAGATGTTTATCTAGTAACTTTAGAAGGCGTTTCCATTATTAGCAATTTTGACTTTTCAAGTGTTTGAGGTAATATGATGAACCTTTTATATTAGTACTTATTAAAAAAACGCAGTAGATGACGGAAGAGAGAGCATTCAACATTGATTCCCCCCCATTTCCATTCAAGGTCACATATGTCAGTTTATTAAACACTAAAATAATCCACATATTATTGTTATTATTTTTTTTATTCAGGAGAGTATGTGTTAACACTCTATGGAAATCTACATACACTCACACATGGATAATCTGACATAGGAACCCAAACCCACACACCCACACACCCACACACGTAAACATGCAGAGGTTATCGTTCGCGCCCTGAAAGATGAGCACTATTTGCCCTGGGACAACAGAAGTGGAAAGGGTTGCCATATAGTCCGACCTTCAGAGTCTAAGTGTGTGCATAAATGTTATCTAACAAATGAACCCTGTATATCAGTGTCTTATCAATGACCTTTATGCACTGGCAAAATTCGAACTGCATATCGTCAGCCTGCACAAATCTCCGTAATGGTCCGAGCTTCGAAATGTCATTTAACTTAACATACAATAATGACTGTCATCTTGGAATTGAGAAGTGAAGCTAACTCCTTTATTATCAAAGAAAAAATAAAGACAGGCCAAATAAACTATATAGAAAGAGTAATTCATACAAGTCCACTCATTGTCTAATTTCAATATAAACCTTCCATCTCATTTGTGTAAACATTTCTAACAATTATGTAGAATATTCTAACAATATCTTATAATAAATGTTATAAAAACTAAATCTTGTAATGTTACCATTTAAGCTAGTTTTGAGAAATCTCAAAAATTCTCCACACATCGATGTAATTAATACTTTTTAGCCAAATATCTTTGAAACATTTTTCGTACTTTATATTACTCTTTTCAGATAGTCTTGATGAATGCCTTTGACAAAAGAAGAATAAATTTGAAGTGCAATTACATCCAAAACACCAGATGTGTTAACACCAGTTCATCATGAGTGGGAGACACGACTCGGTGTCTGTTTACAAAGAAGAGGATGTTTTGAAATAAAGCTACATTTCTGCTAAAAAGGTGTAATTTTGCACTACAGAGACTCACATAATTTTTGCAGCTATGCATGAAGAATTTCTGGGGCAAAACTGTAGTGAATCTGGTATGTTTACTATTAAGTTCACTATTAAAATTACTATTCACAAAGCCAAATATCAAGTTTGGTTAATATAAAGGTTACTGTTTACAACGCTGGTCATCTATGAAGCTTACAATTAAGAATATTCAGAAAAGCAAACTATTTAGTATGATTACTTTTTGATTAGAAAACTAACTATATAATAAGGTTAAAATTTAGGTTTCTATTTGGAAAGAATAACTAGTAAGTTTACTAATACATTTCATATTAAAGTTACTATTTACACAGCTGACTATCTATTAGGGTTATAATTAGGGTTCCCATTTAGAGCCCCATTTACTAAGCTGATTATCTACAGTAGTAAGCAAACAATAAGGGTTACTATTACAGTCACTGTTTACAAAGCCAACTACCTAGTAAGGTTACAATTAGGGTTACTATTTAGGGGACTAATTACAAAGCTGAATATCTAGTAAGGTTACAATTAGGGTTACTATCTCAGTCACTATTTACAAAGCCAACTACCTAGTAAGGTTACAATTTGTACTAATTACAAAGTTGATTATCTAGGAAGGTTACAATTAGGGTTACTATCACAGTGACTATTTACAAAGCCAACTAATTAGTAAGGTTACAATTAGGAGTTACTATTTAGGGGACTAATTACAAAGTTGATTATCTATTAAGGTTACAATTAGGGTTACTATTTTGGACACTGTTTACAAAGCCAACTAATTAGTAAGGTTACAATCAGGGTTATTATTTAGGGGACTAATTACAAAGTTGATTATCTAGGAAGGCTACAATTAGGGTTAATATTAAGGTCAGTATTTACAAGGCTACAAATTAAGGTTATTATTTTAAAAGTCTAACTGTCTAGTAAGTTTACAAAAACTACATTTTACTATTCAACTTTCTAGTAAGGTTACAATCAAGGATACTATTTATGTTATGTAAAGCTTAGTACATAACATAAGTTTAGATTAAGATTACTATTTGGTCTACTATTTAGAAAAACTAACTATGTAGTATGTTTACTATTAAGGTTATTAAAAACAATATTTATAAAGCCAGCCTTAAAAATAATAACTGCAATTTCTGGGATAAAAACTGCAGTTTTACTCCAGTTATTTATTATTTTTTTGTAAGTGTAACTATCTAGCAGGGCAACTATTAGAATTACTATTACAAAGTATTACTTTTTTACTTTTTACAAAGTTATCTATTTTCAGTTTACTATTCAGAATAGCTAAATATGTAGTATGTTTTCTATTAAGTTAATACTTATAAAACTAAATACAATGGTTACTTTTAAGATTACTGTTATCTATATTGTAAGGTTCAGCTTAAGCTTTGGATTAAGGTTATTACTTTCTAGTAAATCTAGCTATCTAGTAAGTTTACAATTTACTAATTAACCTAATTAATCTACAATCCATTATAATTACTACATACAAAGCTAACTATTAAAATAATTACTTAAAAAATGTATGATGTAGTAATGTTACTATTTAAAAAGTTAGCTGTCTAGTAAATTTTTTTTGTTAATTTTAATTTTAATTTTAATTAATTTATTTAGCTATTTCTCTTTCCGAACGGAGCGTTAGCATTACAGATAATGTACAGGATAGATTACAGGCAGATGTTATTGCTGATAACTATGACAGCCGGGACAGGTTTAGACAGTAAATAAACCCATTCCTCATCACTCCACACACACACACACACACATACACACGCAAACACTCAGGCAAGGCAAAGCAACATTCCATTCTAGCATGTGACAGAGAATTCAGAGAGATGGTGTTTAATACTTTACATTCCTCAAGCACCATGAAGTAGCCATGACTCTAACCTTGACTAAAACCTCATTTATTTATTTATTTATTTTTTTTAAAGAAAAATCATATTTGCTGTTTTTTTCTCCAGTGAATCATTTATGGAGAGAGAAAAAAAAAAACTAAGATAAAAGATGCAGCTAATGAGCACAAACCACAGTTGTCTGGGTCGTGTTGGCAGGCAAATGAAAACAGGATGCTGTAAGCTTTAAGAATCCTCTTCTATTTCATTTGCTTTGTTAAGCCTCATTGTAAGTTCAAACATGGACACACACACATGCAGACTCTGACCCGGACCGTGTATTTAACCATTCGTAGACCCTGACTACGTATAGTCTTGGTTTCATTTGAATCTGTGCTCAGCATGTACAGTAGATGTACACAGTAAATATTAATAAAAGGTCTTGTCAGTGACGGTGGGGTCGTGTGAGGACGTGCTCAGAAAGGGGAAAAACAGAACTGCATGCCATTGAGCGTTCGAATGATTTCATCCGGATTCGAGAGCCCTGACACTTCTGTTGGCGTTAAAATTCAGAGCACTTTAACCATTATATGTTTTGCTGTGGTTTTTAATATATACGGTATAATGCTCAGGATTGCGCAATATAGAGTGACATATCCTTCTTTTTAGCACAACCTAGGAAAATGAGGAACTAAATTTTAGCTCATTTTATAATATAATAATTTTATAAGATCAATTTTATTATATTATAATAATAATAATAATAATAATACGTTAATTTTGAGAGTTCTACATTTTTGCGACGTCATTCTCATATCGCGGTAGTGTTCAATTTTACACGTTATAAATGTCATCCTAACTTTCAATCTACCTTACAAATCCGAAAAACACAGATCCACTGTGGGTTTTAAACATTAAATAAACATCTTTTGTGCAGAAAAAAAAATTATATATCACCATACATCATAAATGATTATTTGTGTTAATAATAGCTTTTCAACTATTATTAGACGCACAATGAATTACTCTGAACAAGTAATTACTCTTTAGTGATCGATGATTTCTCTTCAAAATATAAGAGTTTTGGTCAAATCTTCCAAGTCAAACTGGAACTTTTGAGGAAATTTGGAACTCGTGAATAAAGGCATTAATCCCATTACAATGCAGACTTGTTAAAGAAGTTAAAGAAGGATGTACGTCTGTAAAAAATTGAAATATTTCCAAGCTCTGGTGAAACGCTGAAGTGAAGCTGGTGATTATTTAGAGAAATAAAGGGAGTTTTTACTCTTGTAGTGTTTTTTTTAAAAAGTCCCAGTTTGACTTGAACACCCCTCATAAAATATATGCAAATATTACCTTATATATATCAGAAATATTTTATTCGGATATAAAAATGAGTCCATATAGTATACAATATGAAACTAAATTATTGTATCAGCTCTATGAGAGCCTTAGTGATGCGCGCGCACACACACACACACACACACACACACACACAAACACACAAACACACACACGTCAATACGTCACCGATCACGCATAACTGCCCTATTGGCGATAATCGAAATCAGTAACCGAGAAAAAAAAAACACACACACTGATGTGCATAACAAGCCATAACAAGACACACATGTGCAAACCTTGGAACGCTGCCATGTAGCTTACTGTAGTCAATCAGGAAGTGGTCACGAAGCTCCACGCCCACCGCTCACCCCTCCACCCCGCTCCCCAAACCCCGTGCCACCTGCGCAAGTCCCACAGGAT
>JAOVVB010000026.1:3067330-3094292 GCA_028570985.1 Heterobranchus longifilis | reverse complement strand
CCTCATTGAAATGCAACTTAATTCATAACATTTGTATCATGTGCTTTTTCTGGATTTTTGGTTGATATTCTGTCTCTATCCTGTACCATAAACCTATGATAAAAATGATAAGCCCTTCATTTCTTTGTAAGTGGGCAAACTTAGAAAATCTGTAGGGGATCAAATACTTATTTCTCCCACTGTTTCTGCAGCAGAGGTATATTTTGGTCTTCATGAGAGCCAGTTTCATCATGGTGATTTTTGCAAATGCATTTGACTATACTATTCCAAAACAGCTGAACTTTGTGTCTTAAAATAACAACTGACTTGTTGTTGTTATTCCATAATTACCTAATACCATATGTGTTATTTCATAGTTTTGAAATAAATCCAGGGTTGTTCTAGAATGTAGAAAATAGAACATAAATCCAAACTTATATCCAAACTTTTGACTGGTGCTGTATTTCCATTTAAAACTACCATTTGCTGCATATTTAAAAGTGTTCGAGGCAACTATGGCATTTTAGGTGAAAAAAAATGGTTGATTCAGTTAGTTTGCTGGACATATGCATGACTAATACATCTCCATTGGCTAATGAAATTTAATGCAGAATTTCATGTAAATAACTAACATTTAGCATTAGTTAGAATTTGACTTCCTTTATAGCAGCTGGAATTAATGCTAATCTAACATTGCATGAGAAGAGCACATGGATATTTATAGCATTGTATAGCCTGAGAACATCACAGCACATGTCGAGTTGGCCTGATAAATTTGATTGGATGCTGTACACTGAAATGTAAATGAAATGTGGGGGACCACTGGCTAGGTAAAAGAAGACCTTCGAGATTTGTAACGAGTATTTTAAGGTCTAAATAACAACATATGTTGTAGAAAGCATGCTTATATTCTTGGATAAATAAGTAAGTGTACAATTATAAAAATTTTAATAATGCTGACTTAAGGTGTAATAACAAGGTACACACAGCTTAAAGGATTTCAATGCTGTTAGTCCACATACTGACTATTATAAATATTGTCCATACTATTTGTGTCTAGGTTGGCTGGGAATCAACACAAAAATATTATTGTTATGAATACACTTCTTCGGACTATAAAGGACTTGATCCTCTTGACCAGCAAATTGTCTTTAAGGGTAAGTGGCCAACAGTTTAATGTTGAGATTCATCTGAGATGAGGTACACACAATCACTTTTACATATTTACGGAGATAAACTCAGGCTTTGTGATGTTTGAGCCATTCTTTATGCTCACTCCATGCATTTCATGATTTAGAGCCATTGCCATGGTAGGGCACAACTAAATATTTGTGTAATTACATACGCGTTTTTAATGATTAGGTTTGGTGATTCGTTTTTTTCGATCACTCACAACAGCTTTCACTTTTGTGTTCATTATTACGTTTGGTTTTAGAACCCTATCTCCCTAAAGATGATGCTGAGTTTTATCAGTTCTGTTACGTGGACAGCAGTGGAAAGGTGCGAGGAGCAAGCACACCATTCCACTTCCAAAACCCAGCAGAAACAAGCATGGACTGCAGCCTTTTAGTGATCTCAACACAGGTACATACGTAACACCTTCCTTCATATCTGACTCATATTCCCTGTAATGTATTATTAAACATGGGCATATTTCGATATCTAACTTTTACCATTTCTCCATTTCACCGTTGTTACTAAAAAGTTGCTCTGTACAATTTGCTGGTCTTACTGTATTCCTTTTTCAGTTAAAGTTCATCCTCTTACTGAGATGTAAAACCAAAACACTTAAGAATGTGTGATTGTGCATACAGGAGCAAGTGCAGCAGATGGAGAATGAAAAAGAGGCCTTACTGACTGAGATCGAACAATTAAAAGAAGGAAAAACTATTTTAAAAAATGAGTTGGATGAAAGACTTCAAGAGATCTGCCATCTCAGGGTCAGTTCTACGCTGTTTGTACAAATGTACTGTATGTTGCAGCTTAAACCAAAGCCATCACTAAAAGTTTTTGTTTCCTCTAGATATACATTGATATGCTGAAGTCCAATAGTATAGGTGACACATTCCCACTTAAAGAGCAGGCTGAAAGTGCCAAGCAGGTTATCAATGAGCAGTCTTTTTCCTCTGATGCTATGGCAGAATCCAAATCAGAAGAGGTGCCAGCAAATACGTAATTTATCAATTTTAAATGTTTATTTTATATTAAGACATTTTTTAAGAGCATACCATCTTCTTCTGCAGTCACTGACCCCTAGCCATGAGAAGTATGAGAAAGCATTGCTGAAGATTACCTTGCTGAAGCAGGAGAAAGTCCAGCTTGAACAACAAGTCCAGGAGAAGGATACAGAGATTTCAGAGTGAGGCTTTACCATAGCATCACACCCCATAAAGAATAATATAAAGACTATAAACAATGAAACAAATTTTGGAACGTTTGAATAGAAAGTATTTTTTGTCCTGTATCCATCCAGGCTGAGGCTCAAAGCAAAAAAGCTAGAACAAGACTATAACAGATTACAAGATCAATTCCAGCTTCAACAGGTGTGAACAAACTTCGTTTATACAACAGAGGTTTTGGTACAGAAAGCACATAAAATAGCACTGTTTCCTGTAATGTTTGTTTCCTCTCTTGCTTTAGGTTGATATGCAAAGTATTCAGAAAGAGAAGGAAAGGTTGTATGCTGAAAAAGAGCGAAAGACGCAGGACCTGGAAAGAGTGCAGGAAGAGAACAAGTCCTTACATGCGACTTTTTCCAAGCAAGGACCTCCTCTGGGGGACAAGGGTGATACAAAGGTATTGAAAATTTATGTTTCTAAAATTGTGTGTGTTGATTAGTTATGCCTGCATTTGTTTAAATAAATGCTTATAAGGAATCTGTGAAATTCTCCTTCATGTACTGCAGATGCTGACCCTG
This sequence comes from Heterobranchus longifilis, assembly GCA_028570985.1. NCBI lineage: Eukaryota > Metazoa > Chordata > Actinopteri > Siluriformes > Clariidae > Heterobranchus > Heterobranchus longifilis. The sequence goes on along the minus strand of JAOVVB010000026.1, from coordinate 3,091,396 downwards.
ACCAGTGAACTTACAGAAGCCCGAGGGGCACTGCGTAAAGAGATCCTGAACAGCAAGGAGGCTAACAAACGTGCAGAGAAAGCTGAGCTAGAGTTGAAAGAACTTCAGAAGCAGCTTGAAAAAAGGACTGTGACTGAGGAAAGTCAGAAAGAGGTGTTGATTAATATTTATTTAATATCAATGTTTTTTAATCAAAAGGTTTTAAAATGCATCTTTAGTGTTCTCGGGAATCTCAAGTACATTTTGGACATAATGTATTTTCTTTTCAGATGGAATTGGTTGAAGCTCGTAGGAGAATCGGTGAACAAGAAAACATCACAGAGGTTGTGCGATTAGAAAACGAAAAGCTGTCTGAAGAAAACAAGGTGACTTCCTGTTGGGTTACATCAAAATAACCACCAGTGCTATCTGTAGTTACGTGCACAGCCTGAGACTGTATAAACAGTTTTTTTTTTTTAAATCTCTGTTTGCTAGGAACTCAAACGTGAAATAGAAAGGTTAAAGACAACAATATATGGGATCTCATCAGGAGCAAATGTGAGCGGCACTCAGCAGCAACAAACCCCTCTCAGTCCAGTGCCTGCATCTCCTGTCGACACCCAGCAGCAGCCAGTCTCACATTACTATGAGGAAATTTCTGGATCCTTTGGTTAGTTTTTAGAATGAAAAAAAAAAAAAAAAATACAGAAATGTTGACAATATATTTTGGCATCAGTCAGTTTAGGAGTAAATTTATACTTTTTGTTGTTTTTAGGAAATCCCGCTAATGCAGAAAACAAGGTAGTGTATTTTTACCCAAGTGCATACATTGTACATTCTTTCAGGTTATTTTTGAGCAAACCATTAAATTAGGTTGGTTTGGTACAAAGGAGTATTTATCCCAACTCTGCTTTATTAATAGGCAAAGGTGTGTCATCATTGCCAAGAGAGCTTCCCCGATATCACTGAAGATGAGCTGGTGATCCATGAGCAGTCCCACAAAGTGTGCCCTTTCTGCACACTCATCTGTGATGATTGTGGACAGCAGGAGTTTGAAGACCATGTCTATAGCCATGAGGAATAGACATACTATAGCACCTGTATTCTCTTATATGTATAACCCAGACCTTGTACCTTAAAGGATTTAATACTGTATTCCTACTGATCACTTGAAAATATTATTGTATTATTTATCTTCTGTCTTTTACAGTTGTATAAGGAATAATAAAACATAAAATTAAATGTAAATGTACATTTCACAGGTATCAGACCCAGAAAAATATTGTTTCTATAGGGCCTAGAATTCCTACACCCCTGGTTGACGATTCTACATTAAACCTTATCTGATAGGAAAATGACGTTGGAAATGTTCTACATTTAGGCTGTAATATTTATGCTCAAATCTGTGACTTTAGACTTTTGGGAATAACAAAGGTCTTTATTGTTTTTCAGTTCTTTTCAAAACACACCCATGACAAATAAAAGTTGTTGTTTCAAAAAACATTTACTAATTTAGTCAATTAATCATTGATTTGTAAAATCTATAAAAGGTTTGTGCCTTAGCTGCAGGATAACTGGATCACACTATTTATGCTAAATGTCCATGCTCCAAGACTACAAAAGTGCTACATGTCTAGAGATATGCAATGCGATTTGTAGTGGATTTATCTGGAGAAGTAAAGACAAGTTAAGAATGCATTTGTCTGGAGATATGCTTAAGGCCTGAGATTAAAAACTTGCTGTAATATCTTTAAAGAATATAAATGCTTTTATTACTATTCTTTCACTTGAATTTGACATGTATTTATGAAAGAAATGTCCAACTCGATTTCGATTCTTCAAATTACAGTATTGTAAATTATGTAACTTAGGCTTTCCTTCCACCAAATTCATATTCCCATACATTTCTCATCATGGCGTCATCTGATTCACTTCCTCAGGCGTGACATCACGAGAAGAAAGTTCAGAGAAGAGGGCAGGCAGCCAGTATTGTGGCTCTCCCGCAGCCTGGGTATCCAACCATGCCAGCCCTTCTTTCAATAGGTGCTCCTGAAACAATAGCAACACATATCATACCTTCAGTATTAACTTAAAGCCTTGTCTTGCCTAAACATTGGTCTGTTCCTGAAATACTTACAAGCACATGGCAAGCCCGTTCTTTCTCCCACTTCAGGCTGTCTCTGATCTCACTTACTGTTACATATCCCTTTTTCTGCAAATATAATAAAGTAATTTTAGTATCAATCAAAAAAGGTGAGTATCTATGATTAGAGGTTTCCTTGGTTTTCAACACTGATTACCTCAGCCAGCTGAAGAACAACAGTGTGATCCATATTGAGCTCAGCTGGAACTGACTGCACTAAATAAGAGCCTCCAACAGGAATCATCCCAAAGCCATTACCCATTGCTTTAAGTTTTTTGATAGCACGTACCAAATCATCTCTGGGGACGAAAAAAAAGAAATAGTTGGCAGTGTTAAAATTTGTACATAAATTAACAACAAAACTGTTGATATACCGTTATAAACATTCCCTACTCTCCATTTTGTCCACTTGGTAGTAGATATACCCCAGTCAGCCATAACATTTTAACTACTGACAGGTGAAACGAATAACAATGACTATCTTATATCTCATAATTATCTCTGAACTTGAGGCGTTAAAAGCAGAAACAATGGGCAAGTGTAAGGATTCAAGGAATCAAACCCTCAACCCTGTAGAGGGGCAAGACTACGGTACTAACTACTAAGCCACCGTGCTGCCTCATCTGTGGGCTGTAAAAACAACTCAGATCCATTGAGATCCCACAGGATACCTTCAGAAGACTGTATGGAGTTCATTATTTGATAGGCCAAGGCTGTTTTGGCAGCAAAAGGGGGCCCTACACAATGCTAAGGAGGGGGGGCTTAATGTTTGGCCTTTCCTTGCTCTAACCCAACAATTAATTAAATGGTGAGTTAAAGGCAAAGATTTGTGTATGTTGTAGTAGACAGAAAGCAAAATTACTCACTGGCTCACATCTTGAGCAAACTTCCCTCTTCCCTTTAATACTCGCTGATGAAGTTCATCCAGTGTAATAAGTCCTATTAAAAAACAATTTATTGTCCTATTTAAAACAATATGTTGTTATCCAACATGTTGGTCAATTCTAAGTAAAAAACAACAACAACAACAAAAACATACTGGATATTGATTCCAAAAGAATATAAACCTAGTGTTCTTGAAAAAAAAAAAACAGGTACTTTAAAAACATCCAGGTTAAACTTACCACCATTTCTGTGCTTCAGAGCCAGACAGACTTCAATTATCTGCACACCAAGTTCATAATAGAAGTCTCCAACTCCGAGCATCTCAGACCAAAATCCTTTACCAGCTGTTTTGTGTGAAAACAATAAGGACAGAAGAGTGAAAAGACTGCGCATGTTGAATAAAAGAATGAGTAACAGCATTGAGAAGGTAATTTGAATTACTTACATGCCAGAGGATCCACTCCTATCGTGGCACACATTTCTTGAAACTGCACCCTAAACTGTGAACTCTTTCGTATCTCTTGCTTGTGTTTGCTGGCAAACTCTTCCAGATGTGTTTTAAATGTTTCTAACTGCTTAGACATCTACAGAAAAGAGAGCGGAGCAATATACAGTATATACTGTACATAGTAGGGTCCAAAATACAGCCTACTTATACATACACAGTACTTCTTAGATTATTTTCTTGGCATCAGATCCTTACCTGTACAATCTGATCTTCAGCCAAGACTGTACCTCTCTCTTTATACTTGGCCTACGAAATCAAAGTGCATGTGCCATTAAATCCCCCCAAAAATATCAACTCATCCAATTTCATCATACAGACACAAAAAGATAACAAATCGATTATATTTATCCTATAACTTACCTCCGCAAGTTTCTTTTTGGCTATAGCTCCTGCTCCAACTCCTCTTCTGTGCATGTTGCTGGATTATGCTGAAACTGTTTTAAAAGTCCCCTCGGTTTAGCTGTCAGGTCTATGAATAAACAGATTCTCAGTCTGCAGGTGTGTCTCCCTCTCTTAGCTAGCTAGCTGTGATTAGCAGGGAAGTGACATACAACATGCAATACAATAAAAAGGGAAAAGTTTCCCTCAAATTTAGTATTACCGGATCATCTTCCTTTAGGAAAAACCCTCCTCCTCTGTGTAATTATAGTTTGTTATGCAGTTTATTACTCTCTCGTAAGGAAGTACACGATACAGGAAAAAGAAATGACTCTTCTTCTAGTACTAATTACATATTCCAAAACAATCATCATCTCCATACTGCCACCTACCGGCCTGTTGTATGACCAAGCCACTACTGTACTTGAGAAGTTCGTTTTATTTTATTTTTTTAGTAATTATTTATTTATTTAAGCATAATTTACAGACTGGTTGAATCCCCAAATTTGATGGATCAGAATATATATATACAAACATACCAACACAGCTGTAACATGAACGATAGGTTAATATTAATGCGCTCATTATCCATTATTATTTATTAATGAACGTATAATCAATGCATATTATCGATGCGTTATTGAGAACAGCTTATTCACAGGGACTTGTACCGCAGGTGCTCCACTTTATCCAAGCCCGCTGGACCAGTGTTTAGCAATCTACAGTGCATTAAAATCGGATTTTTCTTAATGGTCTGTTAAACACAAAGTGTCTTGTGTCTGATTACTTAATGTGTTATGTGCTAAAATGCCCTCCCTCATAATCTATATAAAAATATTATTCCAACATACATTCACATCTTTATCATCATCAAATACTAGATTCATATAATAATAAGCCTTTGTAAATATTAATGAAATATTGGCAGATTAAATTTTTTTTAAAAATTGCCATAATTTTATATAGGCATATATATAAAATTATTTATTATATATATATATATAAACCGACTAAGGACCGTGGAGGTCAATGCTAATCATTGTATTTATTCCCACGACCGGGGTGGAACCTCCGGTCAACATTCACACATGCCGGAAAATCTGGGAACTCCATTTAGCCTAATCTACATGTCTTTGGAGGAAACCCATCCCGCACGGGGAGAACACGCAAACTCCAGTCACACAGACCCGAAGCGGGAATCGAACCTGGACCTTGGAGGTGCAAACCGACACTGCTAACCACTGAGGCCTCGCCCATAGTCATAGTTCATACTGTATATAAAGATGTTAAAACGATGTATGTTTATTCACAATATTCATTTATTTTAAACATTTTGTATCACATGACAAACCATTTGCAAAAAAAATGTGCCCAAAATTAAAATTATGATTTTATAATTTTAAAACCATTATAAAATGTTTGAAATTATGATTATGAAATAAAAATATGATATGTACATTTTTCAGTAATGGTCACGATGGCTGTTACGTGACTAAGGGTCATTATAATAGTAATATGCTATTTTATCATAATAAAGATACAAATTTGTGGCAAGAGGGCAATTTAGCGCATGACACATCAAGGTGTGCCAGACCTGCCGTGCTTCCTTCCAAAAATATTTTGTCTGTTTTGCTCATTCAACGAAAATAGTCCCTAAAGAAAGTGACAGCTGGATATTTTGTTAATATGTGAAAAAATACAAAAAGCTTTTCAGAATGCAACACTGATCTGTTGGGCTACAATTTAAGACAAAATAGGTTTTGATTCCAAAATATGCTTTTATTGGATTTGCGGAAATTATACATACTTTAAAGCATGAGACAATTATAAATAAGGCATGACAAGTCATTAATTTTCTTGATCTGCACACTGAACTGCATTAATTCTGCTGCTCTCCATTTCTCTGTTAGCAACATGTCCTACTGATCAACGGCGACCCCTGTTGGACAGAACAGCCAATGTGTATTTAAGATAAGATAACATAAGATAACAAGGTAAATCTTTATTAATCCTGAGGCCTATAGCATTCAGCAGCAGCACAGACTAAAAGCATAGACTAAAACATAAACAATTTCTTATGGGATAGAGAGGAAAAAATGGCTACAATCAAAATCCAAGTGTCTAGGTGCACAAAAGTACTATATATACAGTGAGGTCAATAAGTATTTGATCACCCTGTGATTTTGCAAGTTCTCTTACTTAGAAAGTAATTCACAGTAATTCATAAAATAAATTGTTTAAAAAAAAATCATACAATGTGATTTCCGGATTTTTCTTTTTAGATTCTGTCTCTCACAGTGGAAATGCACCTATGCTGAAAATTGTAGACCCCTCCATGATTTCTAAGTAAGAGAACTTGCAAAATCACAGAGTGATCAAATACTTATTGACCTCACTGTATGTTGGGATATAGACTACTTACACTACAGGACTGTTTATATTATGGGATATAGACAGCACAATCTAAGTTTTCATTCAATCACCTTTAGCTTTGATTACAGCACACAGTGTGGTGGCCAAGTCAAGTGTGAAAATGATTCATCATGCTCCCAGAACCACTCTTTCACAATCTGGGTCCTGGAATATGCCTGTTCCATCAGGAAAGAAAAACTGCATACTGTAGATGCGTCAGGCCTTCAGATGACTTCATTTTATTCTCTCATAATGTTGCTGAGCCTAAACCTGAGCAACTGAATTCTCATCACATCATGAGTGTGTGTATGATAATGCTCTTACTTTCACTATTAAACATAGCTCTGGTTTTTTTACTGTTGATTTTTTTTTTTTTACCCTGGAACATCACCAAGTGGTTAGGCGATCTCCATGCATGATTTTTTTCCGACCACATTTCTTCCACAAAGTTGAGGTTCAGCACTATCCTTCCAGGTTTTGATAATGTGTTGAAGGGTTTCTAACCAAGTTCCAGTGATTTCAAATCTACTTACTTGTTTTCTTTGCCCGATGCAGCCCAATAATTTGACCCTTCTGAAATGGCAACTTAAAAAAAAAAAAAATTTATCCAGGCTGTGTATTTTGGAGTATAGACCACTTACTGTAGACAGCTTGATTGTGTTAAAAAAAAAAAAAACTAAATTTTTTTTAATCCTTAAAAAAACTATAATAAAAAAAGGACATGCAAAATTATTGGCACCCCATGTATTATAATAATAATAGTAATAATAATAATAGTGTTCATATTTTGTTATAGATCTGACTTTCACACAAAGTCTTGGTAACATTTAATCGCGAATTTTAGTTATGCTCTATTCATTTTACAGAGGGTGTCAATAATTTTGAAATGAAAGCTTGTTTATAAGAGACTAACATGTGTTTGTTTGTTTGTTTGTGTGTGATTCATTTGATTTCTGGGTGAAGTGCTTTAACAGAAAAAATATTTATAGGTGTTAGATCCACACCCAAAGCACAGACCAGGGTGAGTCACACAGGATGCACACACACACACACACACACACACACACAGACACACACACACAAACACACACACAGGCAATACCATGAAACACGAGGTCAAATGTTCACACACGGCCTCACGATCACACTCCGTCTCCTGAACACTGACAAGTAAAACTCGCCCCGTTTGACGTCGTTTCCTCGATTCGAATCTAACGCTCTTGGCTTTCACGCCTGACAGGTTGTTATCTGACATTCTTCAAGCGAGGGCACGTGTAGGCGGTTGTGGATTCGTAGGCAGCTCTGTACGCGGGTGTATGAGTGTGTGTGTGTGTGTAGGTGGGCAGCATTCAAGGGATTTCAAAGTTTTGGTTTTGGCACCCGCGAGTGTGTTCTTCAATCGTACAGTATGTTCAGCAAATCAGCTTAAGTAACGAGATTGTTTTGTTAGCAGACAATCCTTCTGCATGGATGCGTGTGTGTGTGTGTGTGTGTCTGAGTGCGCCGCTGCTGCAAAGCTTGAGTGGCCTAATTTAAATCTTACTACAGCCCACCGAGTGTGCGATTCTGGTATGAGTGTATCAGGTATTTTTGCAACTTATTACCAAGTGATATTTGCACCAAAAATTCCAAAGTGTTGATTCATTTTCTAGAACAGCAGCTCTGACAGTAACTCCGTCTGCACGGTTTCTATTATATCGATGCTCTCGTGCTCATCGTTTCTGTTTGCGAGCGAGTTTTATGACCAATAGTCTGTAAATGAGAGGCGTCCAAGTCAAACCGGGACTTTTGATGGTGCAGAATAACATTTATGACGGTTATAAAAAAACTTTCCTTTATTCCTCTATATAATCCCCTGCTATAACAAATGCACATATCCCCAAGTGCTTGGACACGATCAAGGTAGAAAATTCTCTCAGTACGCCGGAGACGTGATCAGACCACCCGCTACATGTCTGAAACCCCGGCCTCCCAGGAACTCCTTTAATGTCCCAAACATGTGGAAATGGCTGGTAGTGAGGTCGGGACCGTACTGGGGACGTGGCAGTAACTCCCAGCCGAGTTGAACGCAATTTATACACAATAGTATGATACTTCAGCAGGTCTTCATCCTGACTGTGGAACCATGATGGAGAAAAAAGGAAACCAGTGAACACACTGTATACACACAGTTCACATGGCACTTGAAAAAAAATAAATCCCTTGTTTATGAATATTTCAGGATTTGTTGCACGAGTGAGAGAGAGAGCTCCGTTTCCGCGTGTGTGTGTGTGTGTGTGAGACGCAGCGAGTCGGCCCTTATACAGAAGCGGAGTAGAGTCACAAATCTGTTTACTAGCAGACGGCCTGAGTGGGATTAGTGGGATGAATTCCTGCATACGCGCTCTGTAATTAACTTTCTAAAAGTGCAAACGTAAAGCAGGCGCCACACATCAGTGTGTGTGTGTGTGTGTGAGAAAGAGAGAATGTGACAGCGGTGTAAAACAAACAGGGTGTGAAAGATGACTCATCAGTTTTTCGGTGCTGTGAGGCTCATCCGCTTTTCCTCCACACCCACACACTGTTTTTTTTTTTTTCTTACAGGCCTGAATGACATGCTACACACTTTTTTTTTCTCCCTCCCACACATACAATCAATCTTTGTTTCCTTCTTTTATTTATCCCTTGTTTCCCCCCCCACTCTCTCATCTTGTTTTTCCGCTGCACTTCATTTTCTCTTGCTTTTTACCTTTACACTCGTTTCGCGTCTCCATCCTCTCCTGTCACTTTCTCTCTCATCCAATCAGCCTTCCATCTCAGCTTTAACGCATCCCCCTCCCTAAATCCAATCCCCCATAACCACCACCACCAGTGATGTTCCTTCAGCCTGAATCAAAGAAGACAAAGAAATGTAATACATCAGCATTAAATTAACACGATGGGATAAACACAATACTGTAAATTAGACATTCAGATGGGTCTCCAATATCTGCCCTTTTCCATTATTAAACGAGCCAATCAGATTTCTCCCTCTAGTGTGACCTCATATAAGAAAAGCCCCACCCCCTGGCCTCAGTTGCTCAGCTCTGCTGTACTCTGGAGGGGGGGAGGGGGGGGTGTGGCTCGGTCGGAGCTCATTCACATAGAGGAGCTCTGAAGATTTGTGTTAACTTACACAATTACACAAAACGAAATGATATTAAAGATGATGCAAGACCCAGTATGACCGACGCTGCTGCGATTGGTTGAAAATATGTCGCACAGAGCTAGCTGGACGAATCACAAAGCACCTGACGGATGATAAGTAATTTTTACGATCCTGGACCTCTGGTTTAATTCATTTCAATCACAGAAGTATCTCACATGTATTGTACAAAACATGGGCCCTGCAGTGCACCAGATACCAATATTTACAATTCTATACAATACTTTCAGTGTGTAAGCGAATGTATAAAATGTCTAAAGTCCGATATGTTGTGTGTGTTCATACCTTATGAACAAGTTCATAAGTTGGGGACTACCTGTATTATTTTTTTTCTCAGAAATGTGGGTGGTCTCTTGAGAAGGTTGAGAGTTCAAAGCTGCCGCTGTTGGGCTCTTGAGCAAGGCCCCTTAAATGTTTAGGTGGATAAGAGAGTTTTCGCATTAGGGCCCGGGGATCGTTTCTGAGAACGCTTGACCCGAAAGTCTGGTTCATTTTGATCCAGACACAATCGCTCCATGCTTGGGAAACGTGCCAAACGCGCTTGTAGAGTTAGTCTCAAGCAAAGCGCAGCACACTTGGGTTACGGATCGAATCAGACCATCCTCATCACTGTTTAGATGCGACAACATCAGTGTGGTCGTTCTTCTCGGAAATCTTTGTGCGCGCGCACCAATCTCATCAACTGACCGACACAACCAGAGCAGATACAGTAGCAAGGCAAGCATACTGTAAGAGTAGCTCTTGGGATTGGGCATAACGTGAAACTTAACATCCTTGTTCTGTGCTTCATGGTGGCTCACAAAGCAGGTAAGTACATACTGCCACCTGCTGTATCGGAGAGTGCAAATAAACAAACATCGCTCTTGATGTCTCTAGGCCGTCTACCAAACGGTGTAAATGTGGCTCTCCAAGCCTGACTGAGAAAGTAAGTGGTGTGACATCAACGTCGTCAATAAGTTAAAAAACTTTGCTCAGTGGTTAAGGCACAGGACTATGATTCGGAAGGTCCTAGGTTCAAACTCACCAACTACCAAGTTACCACTGTTGGGCCCTTGAGCGAGGCCCGTAACCCTCAACTGCTGAAATGTATGAAATTAATAAAAAAATCAATCTGAGTCGCTTTGGATAAGGGCATCTGCCTAAATGTAAAAACACCTGAACACCTCACACACCTAATGCTGGGGGCTTTAAACCTCCTGAAAAATAAATGTAGTGATCACTTGCAGAAAAAAAATAGAGAAATATTTCCTCATCGGAGAATTAAATGATGAGTATATGACATCATCTAGAGACCGCTTTAACTTTCTGAACTGCTTCCACAGAGGAGAGATTTCCACTCCTGCTGCAATAAAGAGCAACACCTCTGGTGGCACGAGCTCTTTGTCTTTCACAAGCTCTTTGTGTGTATGTGTGTGAGAAGCCATTCATTCTCCAGCGCCTTGGCCGCATCCCAACAGCTGGCCGGGGATTCATCCTGATTAATGAAACAACAGATCTGGAACACGGAGTAATTTATAGGCAGACTTACAGATATTCTGACCCAAATTTTGCCCGTTGCTATTAAAAAAAATAAAATAAAAAAAAAAAGGCAACCGCCGCTAGCCTACTTGGAGGCAGTTGCCATGGTTACTGAAGGACTGAAAGAGAGAAGACAGAGGGAGGGGGGAAAGAGGGAGGTAGGGAGGGAAGATCCTATGCAAATTTGCGCGTGAACTTTTCCTTTGTCTTGTCAAGAAAAGAAAGATGATGACGAGGCTCTCCACAAGTAGTCGGAAGCATGCCAAACCCAAGCGCCAGTGTGTGCAAACTACCAACACACACCCAAACAAGGCCGTAGCGTTCAAGCGGCGCCGCTTACACTCAGGTTGCATCACACCGATCAATATAGCTTTTACGATTGCACCATACTGTCCACGGAGAAAGCAAGAAAATGAAATGCAGCGTGGAGAAAAAGGGACACTTAAAGCGCCAGTTTGCATCAGTTAGAATGTCATTATAGCGCCGTACTCAGCTCGGACTGGACAGGTGGTGGTGATTAATTAACCAAGTAGCTAAGTCTGATGCTCCAGGGAGTTGCCGCGTATAAAAAAAAGTTGTGCTTGACTGGAAACCAAAACGACAGGACTAGCGCAGTGTTACGGATTCCATATATGGTCGTGTCAAGTCAAGACTTTGTTTCCGAGCTGCGACGCTCTGTATGTGCATGGCACCAAAACGAAATCCAGTGTATCAAGTTAGTGACTTGATAGGTTTAAGTCCTCGAGCTGGCTTTTATAGTTCGCTCAGTTTCCACAAAACTGCCTTCCTGGTGAAGGTACCAGACGTGGCCCCGGTGGTCAGATCTGCTGACCTCACACAATACGATGTTACCGTCTGTCTATCAGAGTATGGAGAACTTTTACAGAGAAAAACAGGGTGATTCACTCGAAAGGGGCCCGGATTTTCTGAGTACGGCGTTAAACGGCTGGCTGGCGTCGTTTCATTCAGATTGCTTCGTCCTAGCAAAAGTAATTACAGAATGTTCGGGGGCCTCTTTCAAATGAATCACCCTGTACATCTCCTCTTATAAAATCCGAGAAACCGAGAGTAGAAGGAAGGCATAAAGAAAGAGAGAAAGAGAGAGAGAAAGAAAAAAATCAGCTGATCATATTGCTGGACGTCACTAGCAGATGCAGGACCGCAAGCAGATCTGATCACCTGAAGAAAAGGTCACCTTTTGAAAAGGTCATTGGTCAGCATGCGTACACCTAGCAAAGATGTTTTATAGGGAAAAAAAAAGGCTTTAGGTTGTTATTCATAACGTCTATAATTGTTGCCCCTTTTAAAAGGATTGACTAAAGTGAAAAACAAAAAAAAACAAACGCCTATTTGGAAACCATTAAAGTAAAAAAAAAAAAAGGGGGGTGTTGAAAACTTTTACTCAACAGTTAAGGTAGGGTGAGCCTTAGGGAAGACACTGGGTCAAATAAGGTTCAGAGTCGGTTTGATTGAAACGTCTGAGAAAATGTTCATCACATGCCACCTCAAGTCAAAATATCTCAACTGTTTTTGTTAAAATTTTTGATTTTCTAGACACTAAAGCTAATAAAAAAAACAAAATTTTATTCTTGATCACACTTTTAAAACATTCATAGCCATCCTGCAATTAACAATAGAAATGTTTTATATCGTAAAAAAAAAAAAAAAAATCCCATCATTCAAATGCTCTTATCGCGTGTTTAGAAGTTCATCAAAGCCATCATTAAAGATCCCATATATTACAAGTTAACACAGGACGCAGAGCTCCCCCACAGTGTGTGTGTGTATATGATGTCACACCAGGGGGAAAAAAATAATACAAAATAACGCAAAAATGAAGAAAAACTAAACAGGGAACGTACAAATTTCTCTCACATTACAGACCCGTCCGCACGTCTAAAACGTGAACTTAATGCATAATAAATGCAAAGTTGCAGGTTTTGGGACGTTTTAACATGGAACACGTTCCATCTTGGACGATGCGGGCGCCGTGACATTTGCGCTCGTGTCGGGTAACAAAATGTCTCGCGGCGGAGACGAGCTTAGGATCGATAAGTCGATTTGCACATGTTGTCATTTACGCTTAGGAGGACGACGCGGATGAATCTTAAAAACTGGCGTATTGATTGGTCTTGTCGACGCGTCCATAGAGCAGCAGCTCATCAGCGTGACGGATGTGACATCTTCCATACGCTCCAATTTTATTATTATTTTTTTTTAATAGTCTTAGAGACTCCGCGTTGAAGATTGTTACAGACTGTGAAATACTGGAACGAAGAGTCTAGACGCTACACTATAGAGCTGATCAGGAATGTTGTCCCGCTCAGCTGCTCTACAGCGCGGGCTGGAACACGCTCACGTTTCTCAAAGATGTATGCAGGACAGAGGAACAGGGAAACGGATCTGATGGACACACAAGTGTGGACATGTAGTAGATATACAGTATGTGCTGCGGTGATGAGACGCGAGGTGATCGCGGATATTGGAAACACGCTGAGGAAACGCTCTCGAGATCGCCTTTCGTGGCAGTACAGCGCTTTCATGGTGGATGACAAAGTACCAGGCGTTGTGCCATAAGTTTTGGAACGGTACAGAAATGCACGTCTGGCACAAGTGCAGCATTAAATTAATAAGGAGCAACTGTGTAGTGGATCAATCCCCGATTAGCAAACTCATCCCATCAACATCAGAAACTCAGGAAAGCATCAACTCTAAATAAACCATGACATCATTCTTCACAGATTTTATAGCATTGTTCATGTCATTTCAATTAACCGACATGGTAACTACTTCCGAGTTATGAAAACGCATCCGAGTTTGAATGGGGTAAAAGAGAGTCTACATGACTCTTCATGAACGTGAAAAGAAACCGAGATGGTTTGAAAATGATAAATCTGCCTCTGCTGCTTTCCCTTTTGTCTTTTAAACACTAAACTGGTTAAAGGAAATTAAAGGAAAGGTTAAACGGAAAGTTAAAAGTCAGCATCGCCAATGCTCACTACGCGATCGAGGCACAGGAATTTTGTAAAAAATGTTTTTCAAGCGGAAACTCTGATGATTACTCAAATCGAGCAACTTACAACCCCGAAATTTACGCAAGGAAAAATTGGCAACAACTTGAAAGGATTTCCAAGCGTGAGCATTCAGATCGAAAACGTCTTCAAGAACGTGTCACTGGTTTCTGTGCATTTCTGTGGATTTCTAATCGGGCTTAATGATGATAATCAGGTGGGAGGAGCCAGTGAGTCAGTTAGAAGTAGAATGTCGTCAAGCAACCCATCAATCTTGAAAAGTTTGTATGTGGAAACTTTTTTTTTTTTTTTCATATTCTTATTTGAAAATAGTTAAAATTGAATCATGTTTCAGAAAATGATGACAAAATAAAAGCACATGCAGTACATAAGAAGAAAAAAAATACTAAGAATAAAGTAATGGAAAAAATTGTGCGTTTTAAATAATAAAAAAAAGACGAAAAGTGTCTTTAAAAAAGTGATTTTTTTTTAAATAAAAAAAAATATATATTAAAAAAAAAACATTGAAATCGATTAAAAAAAAAAAGTATAATCCTAATCACTAATCCTGTTAAACAATATAAACACATGCACTAAATGATTTATTGTGCAGAACTACTTATATTTTTTATTATGTAATCGCAAAAGGTTGCAATTTATTACGGGTAACGTTCGCATAATTGAGAATTCATGTAGAAAGTCAATAATTTAGCTGTTTACTTTTGAAAAATAAATGAGATAATATTAGCAAACGTCCTCCTAATGAGATCATTTGTGCCGTTATTTGCCGTTAGCCTCGATAAACACGTGTGAATACGAAATGCTACGTTTCACGTTACAGTTTAAACTGCAATCGCAATACGAGTCAAAATAATCGCAATGTGATTTCTTTTTCTTCCCTCTTTAAAACCTGGAGGAAATTAATGAATTGTAAAAAAAATAAAAAAATAAAAATAAAAATACATAAAAAAATTCAGAGTAAACAAAGAAAAATAAAACAACTTACTGCACCTCAAAACAAATAAAACAAATCACGTGTGAAGTCCACGACTGCTTGTGTGATTCTCCTTATTATGTAACAACTATGACTAATTTTTTTTATTGCTGCTTGTGTAATGATGAACGCCTTGTAGTATTCTTAAGCATAAGAGTATCTCATGTCAAGAACTTACACAACACACAGGACACAAAACCTCTTCATAAAGAGGGACGGAGGGTAGATTACATCATGCTTCCATGAAAAGAGATTGATGCATCAAAGAGTCAAAGTAAAGGTGATGAGTATTGTTTGGGTTAAAAATAGGACTCAGTAAACAAAACCCCTATGAGGCTAGCATGTAACACACACACACACAGACACACACGCACACAGACACACACCGTCACACACAGACACTGGGGGTTTCCCCTGTGAAAGGCCAACGTGTTCTCCACTTCTATTCTTAAAGCTGGTGCACATCAGACATCAGTCGTTCTGCCCACAGGGTGATTCATAACTCGTATCCTAACACACACAACCCGGCGTGACCCCAAAGTGAGGACCGGGCCTAGTTAAGACGCCCCCCATTCGTGAACATTACTATGAAAATAAAACCTGAAATATGAAAATCAGCAGGAACTGGGGGATCTGATGTCCACTTTAAACTCTGTGTTTATTTCCCCCCACAGATCATATAAACTTTAACTGTTGGACCAAGAAATGGTCTAAGACTAGATGTAGAAACAAAGCTGTATAGATTCAGTTTCAGTATTGTGTAGGTCCCTAACGCCCCCCTGTGGTGTCAGTACACATTACACATCTTCATGGGCTTTTGCAGAGATTCTTTCTTAAATTGACCGTTTGTTTACTATATAAAAAACAAACAAACCAAAAAAAAACACCACTACATTATTAGTTCATTTAAACATCAACATAGATTGTTTTGTGGCCTAAATTGGCATAATGGAACATGATTGGCTGTTACATTTTTATGACACAATAATACGAGGATGTGCATTTAATCCCAACAGTTTTCCCCCCCGTGATTAAAGCTTGTTTGTGGGAAAAATGTGAAAAAATCTACTTGCGTCATTGCTCAAAGATGATATAAAGATGATCAATAAACCAATGAAAACTCCTACTACTTTAACTCAAAGTCGACTCTACAGTGGCGTCGGAAAGTTTTGACCCCTTCGGTTTGTGTTGATTATCTTGGGAGGCCTTGAGAACATGACTGGAGTTTGTCTCCAACAAATTTAACTAAAAAAAAAAAGAAAAAAAAAGAGCACACCCAGCCACGAAGTCGTCCAATTAACCCTCCATAAACTTTTGCTCTGAATTAGAAGAGGAGATTCTTTACTGTAAAATCACTTCTGAGCTCAAGGACGGCAAGATCATGAGGACAAAAAGTACGCTGGACTGGTTGATCAGCTTGAATTCAGATTTGAGCCCAGCAGCGAGACCTCAACCTGGGAGATTGTCCAATTTTGTTGAGTTTAAGAGGCTCTACCAGTAAGAATGAGAGAACTTCAACAAATCCAAAGCTTGTAGAGACTTGTGCATAAAGCCCTAAGCCAGACATGCTGCTGAAGGTGCTTCTACAGTACCGGAAATAGTGCAACGGGGTTGAATTATTATTATTATTATTATTATTATTTTTTTAAAATTTATTTAAGGTCATCTGGATACATTCAGAACCCACTGTACAGGAAAGCATCATTATAAACTTGGTGGAAGCTAGCACACTTTCCGTGCTTTATGATTTTGCACTCTGTTAAAAGAGACAGGAGTAGCAGCTCAGCAGTTGGATTTCTGGTTAAAAAGTTTGCGAGTTCAAAAATCCCAGCTCGGCCAGGCCGCCAATTCCTGGCTCTGAAACCTCAACCGGCGTAAACGACATGACTGCAGGGAAATCTGTCAGGTGCGCTAAAACGAAAAACGACTTACACCCAGCATGTGACTAAATAAAAAAAGAGCACCTGCATCGAATTGCCTGGAAGTAAACAGACAAAAACCAATGTTGACCAAATAGATTTTATGCTGGTGTTTGTGTGTGAGAACTAAGTAAGCTAATTTCCTTTAATTCACTCAGATAACAGCTATGCTTAGCTGTAGGGACTGCACTTTTTGTTTAATTATGATGGGGTCCGGGGGTGTGCATCAAAATGATGGTGGCTGATCCTTTGGGTGCTGAGGGTTGTGGGGTGGGACATCCATGTATCAAACTTGTTTGTCTGGTGCATCTAATGGGTGCTCAGTTGAATTGGGATCTGGGGAGTTTGGGGGCTGGGTTGGTGGCCTTGGGCTCTTTGCCTGATGGGCCACATGGGCTGTGCTGCACTGGGTTTTCTGGTCCCTTTCTCCTGTGGCCAGCATTGACCTTTTTTCAGTTATTTGTGTTAAATTTACTTTTCTGTGGGATCGGATTGAATAGGCTACCTTTGGTCCCCATGGGTATGGGTGAGCCTTGGATGCCCATTAGTCTATCAACAGTTTACTGGTGTATAATTGATCACCAATGTTATTCAATTCACCTGACGATGGTGTTAATGTTATGGCTGATCTATGTAGGTTGAAATGTTTGATGATTACAGTTTATTGAATTTGAGACTATAATTCCTTCCCAAAAATTTCTGATACCTTGGTGTTCCTCTCACACAGGAGCTGTTTCTAATCTCCTGATTTTTTTTAATGTTGGTTTTTGGGTATAAATGGCTCCATATTGAAATGTTTTGTCAGCTGTGGTTACTTGTTTGTAGAAGTTGGTAAGGACTACACAAATCTAATTTATGCCCTGATGAAAGAAGGGTAAGGACATAAGTGATTTTTCATTATCCTTTTTTAAGGTAATCCTGCTAAACCCCTAGCTCGGTTTCTTTCACCAAAACACAGCAGGTTCATTTTAATGACCGAAAAACTGACACAGAATAAATAATCAAGCCTACATGATTCAAGAAGATTACCAGTGGTGTCAAAAGAATAAGTAGCGTTCACAATAACCTTGATCCAGCATTTTACTCTGTTATATTTTTGATGCACAATTGTGTTTAGGGTTGTCTCAAAATAAGGAAAATCACAGACAACCTATTCCAGAGAAAGTGTTTAACATTCAGCCAGTCCATTAAGTCATATGGCTTGAGACAGAAAAGGCAAGGAGGAGAGAGAGAATGAGAGAAAAGCCTTGAAAATGAGAAGAACTGCATAAATGAGGTTAAGACACCATCAGGCCCTATTTACACGACATTATGCAGACCTACGGATGTCTGTCAATGAGCCTATTCACTAAACAAGCCCTGCAATTAGCCATCAACACAACCCCCGCACACAGAGCCTGTCACATTTCATTACAGCCCTCATCTGGAACAAAAGCATTAGCTGACACACTCATCATGCTGCGCGTGTGCATGTGTGTGTGTGTGTGTGTGCATGCATTTGTATTGGTGCATATGCCTCTTATTAAATGTGCATGTAAAATTTGACAGACTAATTCAGGAACTAAAATAAGTGCTCAACTCTGAAACATTTTTTTGGCTAAAATTTGAAGTAAATTAATTTTAAATATTTCCCATTTCAGACCCATTAATTATACAAACAGTGAAAAGAAAAAGTATTTGCTCCTGCCGGAATTTTTAGCTTTAGAATTTTTCACTCTTAAATGAGTCTGATCATCAAACAAATGTTAATATTCCACAATGTTAACCAGAGTAAATACAAAATGCAGTTTTTAAATGATAATTTCATTTAAAAAAAGCTGTCCAAACCTGCCTGGCCTTTTTTTGTTGTTGTTGTAACATTTCACTTGCCATACCTAATGTCTGATTACTGCCAGACCTGTTGAATCAAGAAATCACTTAAATAGAACGCGTCTGACAAAGTGAACCATGCTAAAAGTTCTCAAAAAGTAACACAATCTAATACCCTCCATTCCATTTAGCTGAATTTGCTGTAGAATCTACGCCGATATAGAACTTTGGAGAACTCTGTTTTGGAGATCAATAACGGCTCCTTACAGTCTCTTTTGGGCTCATTTTCATCATTTCGAATTCCGTCATGTTCTTTAGTGCCGTTAGTGTCAGGAAGAAAATTGGAGCATGTTAAAAAATTTTGCCCATATGCCTCTTGACTAAATTTTTTGTTAATTCCTCAGTATTGATTCTTAAACACCGAGTTGTTATCGATTCTTAAGCATTGTTATCTTCTCCTTACCTGTTCAGCAGCATTCTGCAGCAAAAAATAAATAAAAATCCTCATCTTAAAAGTAATAACAAAATGAATAAAGTAATATTTTAAGAAAATTGTGATAATTAAACATAATTGAAAGATATATTACATGTTAAAGTCCAACGCACAATCAAAATGTTTTAATCTAAAACCTGTGGTTTAATCATTTCTGTTATTTTCATCATAAAGTCAGATGACAAATTTACCATATATTTTTTATTCCTACAGTATATGTGGTTCGGTTATTTCATTTTATTCCAAACTTTGGAAAACATGAGTAAAATTTCTTTCATAAACTTTAATATCGTTATAATATTTATGGATCATGTTTCACAAATTCTGTTTACAATAAAAGCACATTGTTAAAGTTACATAAAAATTGTATTTATAATTACAGTAAGAAACATTGTTAATCACAAAAATACAGTCACAAAGCTGGTTTATATCCTGCTACCAAGGGACTGCTCCAGGAGGGCTTTTGAAATAGAGTCTGAGATACTCTCGTTGCCTCTTTGACTCAGCATTAGCCTGATTGGGACCTGCTCTCTAAAGTTCTCTGTGCCTCTTTCATTCCCCTGGAAAAAAAGGTTGTAATTGGCATCTTCTTGATCAAGATCAGGTTGTTTTTTTTTAAATCCAGGACATCTGAGTCTCATCAAATTATGGAGAAAAACTGCTGCTTGAACCACTAATGTCGAGACCTCTGGACCTGGTTGAAGAGTGGTAAGAAGCACCTGCGAGCTGCTAGCAAGGGTGCCAAAAGGTGTTCTCTACAACACGTCTCCTCCTAGTTATCCTGTAGTTGGTCACAAGCTTCTCATCTGTAAGTTAATGTCTACATCAAGTCTTTAAGGTGAAAGCGTCATCACCAAGGATAAAATAAGACATGGGCTTGTCATCATTAGTCATAGGTTCTGGTAGAGAAAAGATCATGGTTCTATCCTTTATGTACTCCTTCAGCTCATGGTAATTAAATAGCTGGGCATCTGACAAATGTCCCATTCCTTTAATGTCTATACCAAATGCAATTTGTAATCTGCATCCAAGAGTGCCAGCATCACAATGGAAAAGAACCCTTTATAGTTATGGAACAGACTCCCTGACTGTGCTGGTTTACTTAAAGTCACATGCTAGCCATCAAGTGCACCCAGAGCTTGAGAAAGTCTAACCCAGAAAGCAGGGGGTCTTCGTCATCTTCCTCTTAACAATTCATGGATTAGGGCTAGTTGTTGTATACAAATTCTACTGTATTGTAGCAATAACATTAAAAGAAGGAACCCCTCTTCTGCAGTATCCATGATGGAGTTTGACTTCCAACTGCAAGATGCAGTAGTCGGGCACTTCTTTTATATGTTGGCATCCACACGTTAACAAGGCGGTATGAGGTCATTATCCTATTGTCGGTAGCGAAACAATTTCACTTAAATTCTTTATCACTCATTGTAACATCATTAAACTCATATTAAATTCATTAACAGCTCGCTATCGAAATGTTATCATGTCGCTAACACTACATTATCATGTCAATTCTAATGTTAAGAGTGGTTTTCATGTTCTTACGAATTTGTTTAAATCAATAACGACTTGATGTCGGGTAGCTACATTTGAAAAATTAACCGAAGTTGTACCAACCGCAACAACTTTGTAGCCAATTTCAAATAAGATGTTGGGGGAGGTCCATAGCAAATTCGGCTGGGTGGATGGGGATATAAAGAAATTTAAGAACAGATGAGAAACAAAATAATTGACATATATTTGTCTAGAAAAGCTTACCAAGTCATTTCTAAGGCTTTGAGACTCAAGAGAACCGAACTCCACAAATCGAGTAAATTTTCCACAAATGGAGTAAATTTGGAACAGTGGTGAACCTTTCCATGCGTGGCCAGCCTACCAAAATTACTCCAAGAGCACAACGACAACTCTTCCAGGAGCTCATAAAAGAGCCCAGAACAACATCTAAAGAACACCAGTCCTCACTTGCCTCAGTTAAGGTCATGATTCAACAATAAAGAGACTGGGTGAAAATGGCATCCATGGGAGAGTTCCAAGGAAAAAGCCATTGCTAACCACATTGTAAGCCCAGACAAGTTGAATTTACTTAAAAAATTTGAGGAAACCGGTTGTCTTAAAAAAAAAAAGTAATGTGTAATGAAAACTTAAATTTAACTTAAATGCTAAGTTTATTCAACTTAAAATCTTTTATAATATAAATCTTTTTGCCCAGCTATTCCACTTAGATACCTAAAGTTTAATGCACTTAATTACAAGTTGATTTAACTTAAAATCATTTGTAATATCAAATGCTTTACCCAATCACACCACTTAACATCTTAAGTTAAAGTGAGAATTTATTTCTATTAAACTTAAATTAGAGCGTTTAAATTATTGTAATAATTACTGCTTTGCACCTTCCAGACCTGGATGACTTGATTTGTGATTGAAGGAATCATGAATTTGTGCTCTAATAGAAATTCCTGATGAAGAATGTCCGGCCTTTAAATCCAGACTTAAATCAGATTGAGATGCTGTGTCAAGGGCTTAAAAAGGTAAAACCCTACAATGTGGCTGAATTAAAACAATTCTGCATAGAAGAGTGGGCCCAAAATCCTCCACAGCGTTGTAAAAGACAGTTATTGTCACGAGCCAGCCTGATCAGCCAAGCATATCCAGGTTATGATTTCAGCTAATTATCTCCGCGCACCTGTAACCTAGCAGCGATCCACCCCGCCTTTAAAAGAACACTTAGAACTCCATTCAAGTATCTCGCTTGCGTGCATCCTGATCTGTCATTTGCAATTTTCCCAGTTATTTCTGCCTCTATGTATGACCCTGCCTGTTTTCTTGAATTTTGACTTGCCCTCTGGATTATTATGTGTTCAGATTTGCTTCTGTGTTTGACCTCGACTGCATTACAAACTTTGATTTCGGTTCACACTTCCGGATTTGGTTTTTCTCGCTGCTGGACAACTGTTACCGACCCTGCCTGCCCCTTCAACTTTAATTAGCGCTATCCCCCGCAATCTGTGTGTGTGTGTAAGTGCTTGTGATCACTTCCGCGATCACAGACATCAGACAAAAGTGTTTCGCCGGCACGCTCAGGCATTCACTCTCTGCCGGATTCACGCTTTAAACATCAGGCGCTACGATCCCACACAAGCTGCCATATTCAAAGACTCACGCTCTTTCAGAGATCCCCTCTCACACTCTACTTCCGGGGTGGTGGAGTTTCCCCAACATCATCAACCCGCCTCCTTGCTTATCATAGGGGATTCCCCCAGTAGAGATGAACAGGGCTCCCAAAGAGAGCAATCAATTGATCACATTCCAGAGCCCCTCTCTTATTCTGCATGTCGCCATCCCGATAATCTTATCTGATCCGCGATCATAAATGAGCGTCTGTAAAATGAAGTTGCAGGAAACTTCACAAGGCATGGCACAGGAAGTCTGCTGTGTCTGGAGCCATGCTAAGACCAGATGCCTGGAAGTAAACCCCAAAAACAAGGGTGTAAATTCAGTGATCCGGTAAACAAAGCGGACAGTTTTACAGCTTCACCCTGAGTTGGGGGGGAACCTCCAAGTCACACTTTGACACTCTCATCGACCTCCAGAGCACATGACTTTCAGTGAACAAAGAGGCATACGGCATGGACACTATTTTAAACTATCTTTAAAGTGTGCCAGTAGGGCAAATGTATATACATATATTTACTCAGTATGTTTTATTCCTATGTGTTTGTTTGATTATTTGGCATAACATAAAAGGTGTAATCAGCATTACAAACCCCTTTTATTAGATAAAGGAAGGAATGAGTGGGTAAGATATGTAATGTTCGATAGCAATCTAAAGCTGGGTTTATTCAAAGAATGTTGGTGAACACAGAAAATTGGTAGCATAAACAGAGCTCATGCAAAATTACTTTATAAAAGGTATTAAAACTCCAACCGGATGAGCCCACGCGACAGCCGAAACACCGGGCTAATGTATGCACAAAAGGGGGAACCATGTGAGGCTTGGCTAAGCCCCGCAACCGCATCCGATTGGACCAATCACCTGTGGGACGGACTGACTTTGAAGGGTCAAAACCAGCAGGCAGAAGGCAGAACTGGCGTCAACGACCACTACTACTGCAATCTACAACCTCTTCCAAGCAGCCTGGGCTTCCGCCCTTGGCAGCGCTACGTCTTCCGCTCTTCAAGGACTCTCAATGAGACTTTGTTCCAGAACTCCAAAGTCCCGCAACGAAGAAACCCTCAGGAGAAGTTCCAAAACGCAGCCATCGGTAGCCAGGCAACCAACGCCTCACCGAAGGGTTTTCCCGAAAGACGTCATCTCTACAACAGCGCACCAACCAATCAGCAACGCCGTGATTCCCTTCACTGGAGGCGAACCACTGGATAAGAACGAAATGTAACGCAAGTAAACAAACAAAGCTGCATACCTTGCTAAAATTGGTTAATTTTCACCTTCCAAACTGTTTATATGTATGTGTGTGTGTGTGTGTGTGTGCACGTGTGTGTGTGTGTTTGCGTGCGTTTTAATAGCGTAGTTTCATGTGTCGTAGATTAATCAAATAAATTCTTGTTTCTTTATAAAGAACTGTTGTCTTGTTCATGTATTTTAAAGTCTAAACATTTGTCCAGATCTTACGTTACCTTGCTCGTAATAGATAAATACCAGATTTTGTATTATCCTCGTTGGCCGCAGAATAAACAGGATTGGTAAGATACACTCAATTGTGCTATACGGTGGATGGATAGTATATAAAGTGTCGTCTTCTTCTTCTTTGTCTTTCGGCTGTTCCCTTTCAGGGGTCGCCACAGCGAATCATCTGCCTCCATCTAACCCTA
>JAOVVB010000026.1:2991871-3002484 GCA_028570985.1 Heterobranchus longifilis | reverse complement strand
GATTGGGGAGAAAATCGGGGAAAAAAGAATTGGACATGACTAAATTTATTAAAAAAAAAAAAAAAGAAGATTCCCTTCCATGGCTTCTTGCAGCCCTGCATATTTACACAGACAATGAAATAGTGCTTTTGAAAGAGGAGTGAAATATATTATAATGAAAAAGAAAATACATTATCATATACATATGACACACACTTTGGGGGAGCTCTGAGATTATAGTAAGACTATAGTTTAGAAATAGTAAAATATGGGACCGTTAAATGTGCAGTGCTCTCGGACCTCAGTGGTTCAGGTTGTTATTAGAAGGTCAAAAAAAAAACTGCCAGTCTGGGATCTGAAGTGAGACCTGCTCTGCACCCCATGTAAAAAAAATGGTTTCCCAATGGTTCCTTAGAAACATTGTAGTGTACCAAAGTTCCCAAAACATTTCAGATGAGGATAGAAAACCCACTGATGTAGGATTTTACCAGAAGAGAAGCATTACCCAGAAAAACCCTAGAAATCTAGAAAAGCAAAGGTGGTTATGGTTCTGACCTCGGGACTTCTTACACTCTGGGCATTATTGCACTACTGATTGGAAGGTACCAGGTGCAAGATCCCTCCAAATTTCCACTGTTGGGCCCTTTAGCGAGATCCTTAACTCTCAGATGTATAATGAGATCAAAATTTAAGTCGCACTGGATAAGGGGCGTCTGCCACATGACGTAATGTAACTGCTTTACAGCACAAAAAGGTTGTTCTGGGTTTTACATACAGGATGTCCAAGAGGAACTAACCTTTTATTTTAATTTTTTTCAAGAGTGCGTGTTTGGACTGAATCTCAGTTGCAAAATGGAAATCAATCTTCCAAATGAACGAGTGTCAAAGAGAATAAGTTTAGATGTTTATGGCGAGGTTGCGACATCAAGGATCTGCTTTTATTATTACTCCAAAGGTAAAGAAATGACTTCCAGTGGTTAGAATACCTATAAACGTTGCTTAATATCAAATTCTGAAAACATCAAAACAGAACGGAGGCAATCTTTCGTTTCATTCTAATAAATCATAGAACTGCGGAAATACTGTATAACTGCCCAGAATCGTTCAAATATCAGTTGTCCACACAATCAAGGCAAAATTCCGGGTCCAATTACAAGATCAACTGGTAAAAACGATCTGCAGGAAGATTAAAAGTCGTTAAAATTCACCCGCCTGAATATATTCGACAATTTTAGATCCATAATAATCTTTTCGTGTCTAATTATCGTAATCGTTGTTCCCTCATTCAAGCCCTCATTCGTTATTCGACAGATAAATTGACCACGATCTTCAAATGATAATGACACAATTTCCCGTCCCCAATTCCCCGCTGCTCATTTAATACAACAATCAGAAGCCACGGGAATTAATATTAATGATTCGAAAAATCTACACCATGTCAAGGACATGAGAGCCCAGGCGACGCACGCCAGCGATACTAGGTCAGCGTTTATTAGACGGGAAACTTCAGCAGGTGGCAATACAGCACTGGTGAATCCGACTCTCTTCTTCCAGTCCTCCGCTCTTCTCCACACGTCTGCTCGTTGCCATACATTTCCTAACTCTTTTCCTCTTCATTCTTCCCTCTCTCACTTCTCTTCCTTTTCCGTTCTTCTCCTCCTCTCTTACCTCATTTTCTCCCTATTATTCTCCTTCTCTCCATTTTCTTCTCCTCTTTCCCCATCATTTTGATCTCTTCTCGTCTCTTCTCATTTATTCTTTTTTCCACCTCTGACTTCCTCCTTTTATGTTTCATTGTTTTTTTCTTCCCTCTTTTTATCTTCTGTCTATTGTTCAAAGATGATTCTCTCTTCTCCAATTTTACATTTTCTCTTTTTCATTTTTCTGCCTTTCCTGTTCCTTTCTCCTGCCCTATTTTCACTAACGTCTATTTTTACTTACTTTCTATTTCCATTCTTCTCCATTTTTTCTGATATCCTCTCCATTCTCCTTTCTCTCCTTTCTTCTCATCTACTTTCTGGTCTTTTTCTAATCGATTTTCCTTTGCTCTCAGATCCTCCTCTTCCATCACCTCAAAATCATATTTTTTTCTCATTTCTTCTCCATTTTCTCCAGTTTTCTCTTCTCTGCTCAAATTCTCCTTGTTTCTATATATCTTTACTATCCATCCATTCTTGTATGCTTCTTGTTTTCAGTTTCTTTCCTTCTTTCCTTTCACGCTTTCTTACCTCCTGTCTTTTTTGTTCTTATTGCATTTCCATTCTTCCTCTCTCCTCTGAACTCATCTCCATTGCTTTTCCTCTTTCATTTGCTCTCCGCTCTCAGGGCCTCATCTCTCCATCCTTTCTTCTATTCCTTCTTTCATCTCCTTACCATTCTTCCTTTCCTTTCTCATCACCTCTGTGCTTTTTCTCATTTCACCTCCATTGTCTCCTCTCTTCTCCTCTCGAATTCTACTCCTTTATTCTTCTCTTTTTTCCATAAAATCAGCTCTGTTCCATCCCCTTAAAGCTCCCTTATACTGTTTTCTTTTTATATAACTTTTTCTATTCTCTTATCCTCTTTCCTGTTTTTTATTTTCTATTTCTTTCTGTCTTTCATCCCCTTCTGTTTTTCTACCTCCTAATAGGAGGCTCCTATCATATATATGTTTTTTTAACCATGATTTTATCTGTCCATTTTTTTTTAACTTTCTTTGCATTTGCATTCTTCCTCTCTATTCCGCTTGTCCTTTCATCTTATCAGCTTTCTGTGCTTCTTCTCCTCTCAGTTCCTCGTCTCCCTTCCGTTCCTCCTTTCCTCTCTCATCACTCCTTTGATTTTTCTTCTCCTCCCTTCTTCTCCTGTCTCCACACTGCTCCTCACTTCGTCTCTCACAATCTCCTCCTCTCTTCTTCTCTCCTTTCCCTCCCCTTAATGTTCCCTTATGCTTTACTTTTTTTCTTTATATATCTTTCCCATTCTTCTGTCTCCTCTCCTCCTGTCTTCTCCTCTCCTCCTGTCTCAGCCCTTCCTTTCTCGTCTCCAAGCTGTCACCGCTTGTGGCTGGCTGAAGTCTCCCGGGGTGTTTTTATGCTTTATGACTGGTGTTAAGAGTAGAAGCAGTGGTCCGAGATTCTGGCAGCTTTTCTAGTGATGGTGCAATTTAGCGGAAAACTGAGTGACTGCTCTCGACGAGTCTTAGCCAGACAGAGATCTTTTCACCTGACTTGAGCTCCCACCTACCTCTATGAGGTTACTGAGATTTCCTACAGGACCAGAGCATAGAAATATTTGTGTTTTACACACACACACACACACACACACACACACACACACACACATATATATATATATAGGCCTATGTATTAATCTCCTCAGCGATTTAGGAAAGAGAAAAAAAAATGTCCAGGGTTATTTTCCTGCAACCTTTCTAACTCTGAGGCAATAATCTGACAATAACATCAACCTGACAATGTTTTTTCATGATGATACATAATAAGATGGATTCCGAGGTTTTTGTATTGACGTAACTCCATGAGATTTGACGCATCAGCAGACGTTTCGAGCTGACTAAGCCTGGGAGCGTCCAAAGGAAGCGTTGGAGAGGAATTTAATGACATTCGTTGGCTTGGTTGTTGAAGCAGGACAGAAATTGTATTTTAATTCCTGCACTGTGTTTCAGGGCTTCAGGACATCCTGATATAAAGAAGAAATCTTTCTCTCCTAGCAGCAGTGGCTTAACCTGAAGTACACCCCTGAGATCTATTTACTAAGATTAAACACTGCGGTAGAGTCACCTTTTGCTAAACCCAACAATTTATGATAGATATTTTTTAATGATATAATATTATACCTCAGAGTTTAATGAGACCTATAGGATCTCAATTCCCTGCTAGTTTTATTGCTACAAGAGTTAGCAAGAGGAAAAACAGATTTATATTATACATAGGTCAAGTGGAGCAGCACAGGCATGCTGTACTATCCATGATGATATGCTGTTCCCTGACTAATATTATGCCTTTTTTTCACACATGTATCCATCTATCTAGGTAGTCCAATTAGGGACCGTATTTATTCCCATTTTTAAGACCATGGTAGGACCTCTGGTCCACATTCACACACTACTTTGGAACATCAATTTGCCTAATCTGAATGTCTTTGGACTGTGGGAGGAAACCGGAGTACCCGGAGGAAACCCACCAAACACGGGCAGAACATGCAAACTCCATCCACACAGACCCTGAAGTGGGAATTGAACCCTGACCCTCAAGGTGCAAGATAACAGGGCTAACCACTAAACCGCCTTATGAAACGGGAACATGATGGCAAGGCATAAAACAGATATGCACAGTACGATGATGAGACTCTTAGCCCCCGGATTTTTTTTTTAAAGGTACAAATGTTTTAAAGAACTCTGTACATCTGTAAATGACAATCCCTGAATGACATGTAGGCTCGGAACTCATTGCAATCATTCCCATGAACATTCCGCAACTTGATCCTTGAAAATCGACAAATAACTTGCCATCAACATGTGGAAGAGATGCATCTGTCTGTGGGAATGATTATTCACCAACACCACTTGCACGTTACAGGAACTCATCTGGGAGTTATTGCCACGTCCCCTGTACAGTTCTGACCTCGCTTTAAGACATTTTCACATGTTTGGGCCATTAAAGGAGTTCCTGGGAGGCCAGTGTTTCTGAGAAAACCTTCTACAGTGATGGTGTCCAAGCACTGATGGTGTCCAAGCACTAGTGAAACGCTTGGATAAGTGCATTAGTGTAGCAGAAGATTACACAGAGAAATAAAGTGAGTTTTTACTCTTTGGCTTGACTTAAATGTCCCTTGTATGTGTGTTCGTATAGCAAGATAAGTGGATTCTGGTCTTACTAAAAATCGAAATGAAGATCCTGCATGCTGGAAGACTAGTATTAACGAGATAAGATGAGCAAATCTATTTGATAGAGTTGCTTTATATGCAGAAGAACACCAATTGTAGGAGAGGACAATCTCATTTCTACCTAAGTATCATGCTTGTGAAATAGAACGGCTATAACAAAAATTAAAGCTTACTGCCTTACATACTTTGTCTTTTGACAGATAGTTGTGGCTGCATGCAGATCGACTTTATTCCCCAAGTCTAGAGGTGTGTGAGTTGAAAAAAAAAAGAAAATAATAGCACATTAAACAGGCAGAAAGATTCCATTTGAATTTTGCCATCGTCCTATTGAAGGTGGCATATCTCACAGGAAGTGTTAAAATAAGACAGGCAAATAAACGTTTTCCCATTTTATCACTCTCTGGCTTTTTTGCACCAGCTCGGGTCCCTGTAGGTTCTGTGAATAATCTGAATTTTCTTGATGTCGGAAGGATAGCGAAATTGCGCAACTCTGATGTGTCTGAAGGGTAAATCAGCATTCAGCCAAGCCACCTGAAATCAGTGTTACTGTTTATGTCGCGGTATTTACCCAAACGATGTTGGGTTGCGGGCAGAAAAAACAAGTTTGTGGGGGAGGAAGTCAGTGGCTAAATAAATATCAATTAGCCAATTTCTGTAGACATGCACTCACCTGCCACTTCATTAGGTGGACTGCTTGTTAACACACATCTAATCAGCCAATCACAAGGCAACAACTCAATGCATTTAGGCATGTAGACCTGGTCAAGATGATCTGATGAAGTTTAAATTGAGCATCAGAATGGAGAAGTAAGTTGATTTAAGTGACTTTGAATGTTGGTGGTAGATCCGTTGGTCTGAGTATTTCCAAAACTTCTGATCTACTGGTTCGAGCTAATGGAAAGACAACAGTGACTCAAATAACATCTTGTTGCAACCAAGATATGCTGAAGATTATACTAAACATTGAACCTTAAAGCAGAAAAACATACCAAGTGCCACTTCTGTCACAGAAGAACAGTCATCTAAGGCTACAATTCGCATGGGATCACCAACATTGGACAACAGAAGATTGCCTGGTCTAATGAGTCTCGACTTCTGCTGCGCCATTCGGATGGTAGGTTCAAAAGGCCTTTACAGTCACCAGATCTCAATACAATAGAGCACCTTTGGGATGTGGTGGAACAGGAGAGTCGCATCAGGGATGTGCAGCCAGAGAATCTGCAGTGACTGCTTGGTTCTATATAGACCAAAATTAGACCTCTAAGGAATGTTTCCAGCATCTTGTTGAATCTATGCTACAAAAAATTAAGGCAGATCTGAAAGCAAAAGGTGGTCCAATCCAGTACTGTCCAGATGTACCAAATTAAGTGGTCGGTGTGTGTATGCATTATAACAAAAAAATCAAGGAAAGTTATGTACATGACAATTTTTTTGCAAGGATTGGCAAGGATAATGCTCTTATCAGGTAATTATGATACAAAATGGAATATTAGAAATGCCTAAACATAGAAGGTGCTTTTATTAAAAATTTAAATTTTTTCCACCCTGTAAGACAGTTTTTTGAATTTTAACGTACAGAATAAAAGTCAAAAGTATGAGAATATCCAACTTTAAGTAAAGTACTACTAGGAAAATACTTAAAATACCAGATTTTTTAAATACAGTGTTTAATTTTAGCATAATCTTGTTATTTTTACTTAATACTCAGTTTTTTGTGACCTTATATCTCACACAATATTTTATCCTATCATTTGTAACATACTGTAAGTTTCCAAAATTTTGGCAGACACCCTTATCCAGAGTGACATTGTACATTTGAGGGTTAAGGGCCCTGCTCAAGGGCCCAACAGTAGCAACCAGCAAGTGGTGGTTAAGTAGCAAGTGGTGGGTTTTGAACCTGGGACTTTCCAATCAGTAGTCCACTGAGCATCCCCTTCACCAAATCACAATTCCTCTGTGACATAAAATCTACACAAATGCCTTCTGTCAATATGACATAAATATTGTACTTTTACTCAACACAAATGTTGATTTTTTTTGTCAGCTTGATACACATTAAAATGTGTAAGTAAAAAAATGTTAGATTTTTAAGTTTTTAAAATTTAAGGCTAAAATGTAGCTTAAACAATTACATTTTGATACATGTATTTTTGTACATCTTTTTGTTATTTTGCGTATATTTTAATAGTTGATTAAAATAACTGTCAATTCTACACAAGATAATGTGTATGGAATATAAATGAATGAAAGATTTGAAAAATATTTTCAGTTGTTTTTTAACATAATGAACAAAAAAATCTTTTACAAATTTTATTGTGATTAAAAAGTATTTGTTGAAGTAACATAAGTTTTGAGTCAGTTGAATGTAAGAGGACAGTATTGACTTAAGTGTCAGATGTACAAATAGATGTCGAGTTAAATTTTGTTGTAGGAAAAAAATGTAACGCGAACAAACTTTAAAGTAGAGTGAGCAAATTTGGATTTTCATTGTAGAACTAAATAATTTTGACTTACATGGTATCAGTGAGACCAATTTTCTAGTAGTGCGTTTATGAATTGAAAAAGAAAAATCATAATATTTAAAAAATACCATAAAAATATCATATCAAGATATTGTTGTTGCAATATGTACAATTTAATTTATCACAATTTATGTACTGCTGGATATACAATTGAATTGTCTAGGGTTTCTGATTTCTAACATTAAACATCAAAGAAAAACATCAAACATTTAACATGAAAGAAGTGGGAATCATTTTTCAACTGGGGGTGGGGCTAAAACTAAAAAAGTCCACCACCTGTGAGCAGTAAAATCAAATTATTTAAATAAACCTTCACAATTCATTAAAAAAACATTTTCTTCAATTAATTTTAACACTGATGCTGTAGTCTTTGGCGCTTAATAAGCAATACTTTATTTTCTAACGTGTTCACGCTAGCATAAAAGCAACAAAGTTTTCACTAGTTGACTCAGACTTTAAATCTGACAGTAGTGTGCTAGTCAGCATGCTTTGAGGAGGATATTAGACACTGACGCGATGTGTGCGCTCTCTCTCTCTAGACTAAATAAAGCGTGTCCGAGTGACGTTTACAGAATCTCTCATTAAAAGCCCTGATCTGATTAATGAAGACGCACGCTAGCGGAAAAGGTGTTGTGGGAGAAGAATGTGTTTGGGAGGAGGACAGAGCAAAGCAAGAGCTGTTTAATTAAATATCGAGTACATGAGTGACCCGAGCTGCAAGCCGATGCTAATTAAAATTTCAGTTAAGTACGTGGAAAAGGTGTGAGCGGGAACTTTCGCAACATGCTAAGCACTTGAAACTAACTTTCCAATTGCATTGAATTGGGGGGGGTTAACGAAAGAAAAGTTTGAAGAACATTACGGCTCATTAGGTTCTCAGACACATTTTTTTTTTCAAAGCTTGTCTTGGACTTGTATTTAAATGATTTATTTTTATACGTTCACATATCTTGAATTTATTCATGAATCTCCGTGACTGTCAGTGGTGTCTCCTGCCCCCTCTCTCCCCCCTCCTCTCACACACACATGCTTGGCTGTGGGTAATGAAGATGTCTGAGAGAGAGAAAAAAAAAAAACTTTGTGGTGTGTAGAGGGAAAAGAGCGCTAGAGAGAGGAAGGGAAACATCAGGCATTTTATTTTTGACCATGCGAAGCCAAAGTGACAATCTTTGTCGGGCTGGGAAAAAAAATAATGAGGATAGAATATAGAGGAAGCGAAGGCCTTCAGCTGCAGCGCTCGCAGGGAAGAACGAGAGAGATGGAGAGAGTGGAGGAGGAATGAAGAAGAGTGGTGGTGAAGTGGGTTTCTGAAACTCTGTCTTCCTCCCGGGCTGGCTATAGCTCTCTAACTTTTGTTTTTCTCTCTCGCTTGGTCTGTCTTCTGTATCTCTCTCTCTCCCCCTCTCTTTGTCTCTGTATATCTCAATCTGTCTGCAAGTCTGTCTTTGGTGTGATTCTTTCTTCCTCTGAGTCTGTCGTCTGAATCTGTCCCTCTTTCTGTCTCATTCCCTGTTTTTTTTGTTACCCTGCTTATAAAGTATTGTATAGTGGCCACCAGGGGGCGCTATTGGAATCCAGATCTTGCCAAAGCTTGAGTTTAAATCCACACCCTGATAAAAAAAAAATAAAATAAAAAAAAACCCTTCTATTTGATCGGAATTCTATTGAAACCAGAAAAAGACGCCATGTTTTGGCAACAACATTTACTTACGTATTTTTGCTACCATACCTTGATGGTATGGCCGTCTACTTGCAATGCAACAGAAAGACTATATGTTTTTACTTGGGATGGCACAATAGTGCAAAGTCCATCATTACCAACTCACAGCTCAAGGGTCTCTGGATCGATCCGGAGCTCAGATTATGGTCTGTATGGATATTGCATGCATGGTCCCTCTGTATGGGTTTCCTCTGGCTTGTCTGGTTTCCTCCAACCTGCCAAAAACACACTGGTATTCCTTTCAGTGTTTTGTCTCCAATCTCACTCACATGTACACAGATACCAGTGGATCCAGCACCACGTTTTACAAAAGATAAATTAATGATTTTTTTTTTTTCTTATAAAACGTCTAATGTCTATGCTTGGGTCTATAGGAAACATGGAACCAAATGAACAGGATCAAGTGTTAACGTCATCACAGTGTTTAGACCACTTGCTATATATCACTTTCTCTGTTTAACTTACTTTAATTATCTTCTCTTTTCTCTTCTTTTGAGTTCTTCAATCCTCTTTTTTTATACACTCACTGGCCACTTCATTAGGTATGCTAGTACTGGGTTGGACCCCTTTTTGCCATCATTAATTTGTGGCATACATTCAACAAAGTGCTGGAAACATTCAAATTGTATTTGTCACATACGCAGTCATACACATTACGATATGCAGTGAAATGCCTAAATGACCACCCGTGACCTTAAAAAAGATTATTAATATGGAATAAAATAAGAAAATAAAATATAGGGAAAAAAACGTTAGCTAAGGAAAATATATCTATATAAGATTAAACAAAATATGAAATATAAGAAAACCTAGCTGTACATATATAAAATATAAAATAAAGAAAAACCTAGCTGTACAAATACGGAATTTTTTTTTTTTTTTGTACACATATAGAAAAATATAGTAAACTTTAATGTGGAGATGAAGTGGGATTTAAATAGAAATGTCTGGGGAATGTGCGAATATGCATGAAAGTGTTTATGTGCAACGAGCAAGAATGAAATAGAAATATGCTTAATTGTGCACGAATGTGCAGGTATACAATGTCCATAAGTATCCATGGTGTCCATGAATGCCCTGAATATCCAGAATGAATGGGATATCATGGTCCATATTGACATGACAGCATCATGTGGTTGCTGCAGATTTGCTGGCTGTTCCACAACACCCCAAATGCGCTCTATACGATGGAGATCTGGTGACTGTGGGGGCCGTCTGAATACAGCGACCTCACTGTCGGGTTCAAGAATCCATTTTGAGATGATTTTAGCTTTGTGACATGGCATGTTATCTTGTTCTCATAAAGGCGATGAACATGGTAAGCAACAACACTGAGGTATGCACTGGCATTTAAACCATGCTCATTAGTACCGAGGTGCCCAAAGTGTGGCAAGAAAAATGTCCTCTACCACCCCTAGTCTGAACCATTTGCAGAGGTGGAAAGAGTAATAAAATTTTGTACTTAAGTAAAACTACTGTTACTTTAGTGAACTTTTACTGAAGTACA